>JARHVA010000605.1:4280000-4700000 GCA_037957365.1 Torreya grandis | reverse complement strand
ATAAAAATCCATATTTTACATGTATTCATAAGGAAAAGGATCACAATTACACATTCACATTAAGGGGAATAAATCTGTGTGGCTTGATTTCCCTATTCAGAGAATTGAATATGTAGACAGAGGTCAATCATCAGTGAGGGTGATTGTGGTTACCTCAACCCATTACACTTCCAAAAAATTTATAGGTTTCTACCCTCATAATTAGACCTAGGGTTTCAATGAGGAGTATTATTTATTGAGTTGTGGACATAATCTAGCATCAAGATCACTCACAAAGTGGTATTACAAGCATACATAGTACATTATATAGTCATATAGAGTTCGAACATCCCATGAAATTAATGTCAATTATAGTCATTAACATTGATATTTTCACCTCAGTTTGACATTAGTGAGCTTACGTACATAGAAATTTAGTTCTAGATTCCAACCACTCTTAACCCTAATTCTAGCCTTTTTCACTTTCATAAGTCAGTCACAATCAATCAACGAATCAAAAAAGCTAAGTATTTTCATCTCCTTAGTAATTTATATATTTATGACATACCACTTATCAAATTAATTTTTTTATTTTACATTCATATTCATGATTAATTGGCATACATTTACAATCTAAATTACATTCAAAATTTTATCTTATTTAGGTTTGTACAATATAAATTAGGGTAAAAACATATTGATGAACTTGACTATTATGAACAATGCCAAACCCTAGGTATCCCTTAGGGTTTATTACTTATTTCTAGAGTTTTCATATTTTTGCCTTAGGGTTTCATTTTCAAATATGATTTTTTATTTTACATATTATTACAAATTACAAAAAACTATAATGGATGAACATTATTTTTATTTTTGACTTGAGTTATGATAATAATCATTACATGTTTTTAGCCTGAAACATGCATTATTTTTCATAATCATGTAATCAATTAGGTCAAAATAATGTGCAATAAAACTAAGGCTAAAATAAATAATGACCCATCTTTAGCCTTAATTCACATTATTGTAATGTTAAATTCAAATTACCTCATGCCACCACTAGACATCAAAGGGAATGTATGACTCCTTTCATTCCTCATCCCCCTATACCTATAAATTATATTAGCTACCATCCTTCCCCCATTATTTTCCAAAATATTATTTTGGTACCTATGGTTCATGCTATCATGACTAGGACATGCAGTGTACCCCAAAATGAAGATAATCAACATATTCATACTCAACTACTTCTACCTCCTATAAGGCAAACTGATCAACCCAAATTACATGATATCATTGATATTGTAAATAATACTCATGTTAATATTTTAATTATTGAGTTACTTAAATGATCAACTATTTACAAGAACATCTTATATGAGGCATTACATGAGACAACTCTTCTTAGTACTACATGAACATCATATTTTGTTTCTATCATGAATAAATTTTAGGGTGTAGACAAAGTGATTTCCTTTGAGAAGATAGATTTAGCTCCTACACACATTATAGATCAAAATCTCCCATTATTAGTCCAAGTGCAAGTGTAAAGTAAAGCATTTAAACACATGTTAATAGATAGTGGTTTTAGACTGAATATCTTCAACAAGTTTTCTTACAAAATTGGGTATCCCTACAAATATTATCTACAAATCAGACTAAAGCATCAAAGGATTTTAAAATATACCACATCCAGTGCTTGGGACCATATAATTAGATATATAATTAGTCCCCAAAATGGTATCTACTATATTTCAGGTTATACCTATTCATCTAAATTAGAACTTACTTTTATGCCTATTCATCTACATTAAAACTTACTATATTTTAGGTTATGCAATGGAGGTGGTACCATCTACATTACACATGTGTATAAAATTTATGTATGAAGGTTATTCATACATGTTACTGATACAAGATTATCCTTTCAAATATTACAAGATTACATAATCTATTAATGAGAATCAATCACAATCACAGTTGGAAGTTATTTTATCATTTACCCATCACAACCTATCCCACTAGATGAAATTCATACATATACGGTAGGAGAATAAATTAAATTAAATAAAAAGGATCCAGTTATGAATGTTCATGAAGAACATAAAGCACCAAAATTTACTAAAGATCATAAAGAGGAAATTATAGATCTCCTCTTAGTTAATTTAAAATGTCCTAATTACATAGTCATAGATTAGTATGATAGTGATGACAATATTAATGATATGCAAGCTATGATAGATGATCATTTGGATAAGCTTAATTTTAATTTTTATTGATCCATATGAGTATTTGTCTCATAATATGTTCACACATGTTGGAGTTGGAGAATATAAGGATAATTCATATACAAATAACATTGATAATTCAAAACTTCATAGTCAAAAGTAATATAATATTGACAAAGGGAAAGAAATATTTCAAGGTAATCAACATAATTAGAATGAAAATACTTGTTGTAGTGTTAGTTCATAACAATAACAAAATAAAATCCATGTGCTATGTATAAGAGTTATATCAATTGATGATAAAATTGCATATGTCCACTATCCTGAGCATGTTAATGTCAATTACACCCTCATAATATTTCACCTCAAATATGGGTCCAAAAAGGGAATACACATAAAATAATGGTTCAAATAATTTACACAAGGTTAATAACAATCCAAGTGAAGTTCCAAGAGATATGCTTTGAAACAAGTTAATCACTTTACCTCCAGCTCATCCTATAAATAAATCTAGATACTATTGTGTTTATCATACAATACATGGACACCATACAAATGATTTTTAAGTACTAAAATAGAATATTTAAAATCAATGCATAATTTCAATAGGCCAATCACCACCTAATCATAATACAAAATAAGGCCAATATAATTTCCTAACGATGAAAGATTGTACTAATTTCTCCATGATATTACAAGGGCACATCCCATTGATTATTTACTTAACTATTATATATATTTGTTAAATTTTTTTCAAAAATACCAAAAAATCAACTAATTCAAAAATATAAAAAAAAATAAAAATATTCAAAAAATAAAAATTCATAGCTTGACCATAAGCATGACATAATGGTTAGATTATACTATATACATATGTTACTTATCACATGTTTGGTAAATAATTTTTTTTAATTATTTTTATATAAACATGCATTTCATGGTATATGAGTGCAATTCAAAACATACATTTACACAGATGTTGGACTCTTTTATACCTTGTAGCCATGCCAATGCTAGGGAAATCTCATTCCATAGGACACACTATTACAATCTATATCTTTTTATGATCTATTTTCATGTTGAGCTCTCTACTTTTATATGTATGTCTTTCTAGTTACTTATATCTTACACACTGCTATAAAGATGTGCTACTTTATTATGATGTGACATTGATTGAATAGATATTATAGAATACCTTTCACTTGTTTATGATTAATTGATGTTATTGCTCTTATATGATAGGCTAGTCATTACTTATCTATTGTGTGAAACTCTTAGACTTTTTTGTTTCAATATATTTATGTCTTTTGATTTTGACCCTTTGTAATTTTTTGTTGTGACATATTTATGGCCCTTGACCTATTTTTTTACAGCATATTTATGTTCCTTAATTGTGTTTGTTTCACTTGGTCTTATGTGCGACACTATGTTCTTATTAGTGAGTATAAAAGAAAGAGACTAACTTTTCATTTAAAAATAATAATTATGAAGTTTTTGAGCCCTTTAAGTAAACTTATTTTGTTCTTATCTAGAAATAATCACCCTTTAGGGATTAAAATTTATTAAAGTATTTTATAATCATCCCATGTACCTTCTATATGATTTTGCATTTTACCAAGAGAGAAACATCCTCAACTAGCCTTTATTTTTACTCTTCTTTTGTTTACTTTTTGGTCTACATATGAATATGCTTACTCTTTCTCTTCAAGTCAGGGCTATGGAAGGTGTAAAATTATTAACCAAGGATTAAGATATATTATGCTTTCTTCCATAACTTACCTTTCTACTTTAATATATAAAAATTATGCCTATATCAATGTTGAATCTAATATATGCCTTGATAATAATTTATGCTTTATTTATTTAAAATTATTATATTTTATTTAATTAAAAGATACAAAAAAATAATTTATGTTTACATAATAATTTATGCTTTCATTGAAGGAAAAGGGTCATTATGATTTTTTTTTAAATTACTGAAAAAGCTTTTCCATAATTGACTCTTCATATTTGAATCATCTTGAAATACAACTCAATAAAATAATTTTGGATAAATCAACCCTATTCAATTTGGTGGAGGTTGCAATGAAAATTTTTATTTATTTGATAAGGTAAACCTAGGTTTTATAGGGACCTAGAACCACAAGAGTGAGATACAAAAGTTTTAAGCAGTCCCTTCATAGCCAAGATGATAAAAAAGAAACACTAAAACTTAGAGCAAAATAGGGAAAGAAATAGAAACTAAACTAGAATAAGTGGAGGGGCCCTCTAGGGTACCTTCATCAGTATAATTATCCTTTACTGGGATGCTTTATTTGTCTTTCAATACGTTGGCATGGGTGTGATTCTAGGGCCTTCAGTGGGTTCCCCAAGGAATATCATCCTTGGCCTCTTCTTGCTTTTCACCTATGGAGTAGTTTGTTTTAGGGGGACCCCCTAGGGGAACCTAGGGGATATTTTAGGACTTTGGGGGATTTAAAATTAGGGGATTGGGATGGGGTTTGGGTAGATTTCACAAAAGTCTAAACAGTGGCCTCTGTCACTTAGTGGAGTTCATTCCAATCTTGTATTAAATTTGCTAATCTGAATCCTACTTATTGGACCTTTGAGTTGAAGTTTTCTAGCATCTATTTGTTTTTCTCAAATTCCTCCCTTACAATAGCCTTTCCCTTCCAATTAGAGGTGGTGGGAGACCCAATTTTGATGGTTTTGGGTTTGGGGATGAAAAGTAGCTTAAGTGGAAGGTCATCAGCTAGGGATTTGGATAAACTATTTTAGGAGTGTTTACGGGGTAGGTGAGATCCCTCCATAGGGTCCTCTTTTGGGGAGTCCTCCTGGGAAGATGATATTCTTGGGGGAACCTTCCAACTAAGAAGGGTTTGGCCATGTTTAATGAGTAGAAGGATAAGGCCTTGATGGATAATGGGGTTAGTGTCATTCACCTGATGGAAAAGGATAGTGCTTTCCAAAGACTTAAGAAGGAAATAAAGAAGACTTATTTTAAAACTAATGAAATGGTTAAGCATTAGGAAATGATGCAAGAAAATTAGGGTATACTTACCTTCCAAAGTCATGTATCTCATGACCTGAACATAGACATCAGGTCAGTATCTCAGAAGGTCAGCATGAGGAAAGACCCTCTTCTCAATTTGCACAGAGTCATTGGTCCAAAAGAAGTGCTGTATGGATTCCTATTTCTTGGATTGATCTTTGAATTCTTTAGCATCGACATAGGACATGCCTATGGCATCATCAATAAACTCCTCTACAATGTTAATGGAGATACCTCACATCATGACTTTCCTTTTGGTCCAAGCAGTGATTAAATATTGAACCACCATGGCATTATGCTTAGTAATGAACTCCATAAACTCTGTTAACCCCCCTTATTAAGCTTTTTATATACCTTATTCTATTTTTTAACCTCTTTGTAATAAGTAAGATCTAAACAGTCTCTGTCACCACCCATGGTAGCTATAAGTATAGGGAGGAAGAGGATAAGCTAAGAGTTATAAATGCATTCCAAATAGCTAGGGCTTGAATGAAGTGAAATTCCCACCAAAACTATGTTTACATAATTGTATCCCCTTACCTCAAAATGAATGCAAAGCTACAGGATCATGATTAGGCCCTTCAAGATGAAGGGTTGTAAGTGCAAGGAGATAATGATTTTAAGTTGAATATGTACCTTCCATGTAGATGACACAATACACATTAGGGGAGACATTGCCTTGATCATAATAGCTAGTGAAAATTTGGAGATCCACTCCAGTACTATTGAAATTTGATGTTCAACATTATATGTTTAAAATAATAGGTGACAGTTTATAAAAATATATTGTCATCATTTTCTATTCAAAATCTGATGTGCACATCAAAATAATATTTGATATAGTAATCATTAATAAATAAATAATTTAAAATTTAATATATTTTTAATTTAAATATATATATATATATATATATAATGAAGATGTCTTTCTTTGGAAGAAAGGTACTTTGAGTTCCTTAAATGTAGTGGATTTGGATTTATTTAGTGCATATCACGTAAATATTTAGTTTTAATAGAAGTTTAATGTTATATAATTTATTTGGATGAATTATTTTTGGACTTTTCATGTAGATAATTGTTGGAGAAATATCTTTGCAAAATTTTAGACAAGGAAAGAAAAATTTAAGTACAATTGATAAAACACTAAACCACTATTTTTCTTTTCTATAAATATTATTTAGTGTTTAATCAAATAATCAAGAAACTTTAAGATAGGCAATTTATGTTGGTTTGCTTAATGTATTTGATGGTTTTGATTTTACTTTCTTTGATGAGAGTGTTTAATAAGGCTTCACTTGATCTAGGTCTCAACATTCATATTAAACTCTAATTAAGAATCAAATATCTAATGTGGAAAAATATATATTTTATGTCATTTTATATTCAACATAGTAATGTATACTATTGTATTACTATATTGTAAGGAATATAATTTAATTAGTGTAGACACCTAAAAGTGGCCACCAATGACCTCTAACCAAGCTTCAAACCAATTTCTACCAAACATCACAATTTGGGCTAAAAACACTAAAATGTGCTAAATGGTTCAAAATTGTCATATAAAAGTGTCTATTTAGGCTAAAGTATCCCTAAATAGGGCAATGCATTTTATGTGATTGTTAGTTCTTCCTAAATCATTTTGATCCAAAATTCCAAAAATGTAATTTGACGCTCTAAATGACTAAAATCTCTTAATTTGGAAGCACATGACATGTGCATGTGTTATTTTATGTCAACAATGTCCTAAATGGGATATTGGTCCGTATTCAACTAAAATCATCTTCTAATCCCACTCCAGTTAAATTTCAACCAATAATATGACATTTAGACTAGTTTGATTAATTTTTGCACCAATTTCCAAAGAATTGTACTAAAATTATTTAATCTTACTTAGGCAAATTAAACCAAATTATGAGCTTAAGTAATAATTCCTTGGAACTTACTAAATATTTATTTATTGGAAATTGGTTTCTAATATTTGCATCATCATGTGACATAATTTTTTGAGGTGGCATCCATAGGCCATAAATGCAACAAATATCTGATTAAGCCCTCCCATGACTCATTAATTCCCCTTATTCCCAAATCATGATGAGGGTATTTATGGATTTTATTTACTTAATTGGATTAATTCATGGCTACACATCTTCATCTTGAGATGGATGGTCATGATTGATCCTAGCCCATTTAAAAAATCTATAAATAGAAGGCCTCACACTCATAAGTTTAAGCTCTCATAAGCAAAATTTATAATGCACAAATGATTTTAAAGCTATTTTGATATAGTGTTATTATGCCAAAATATTGAGTCAAGATTCACAAGACAAATCCATAAAGCTAATGATGCCAATGAGAGAAGGAGATAGCCAAGATCCATTGCCATAGAATTCTTGAGCATAATTTGAACAAGCCAACGAAGAAATATCTTATATCATTCAAGGTAAGAAAGTTTGTCTTCTTACATTTTAGTTATGCTTTGTCAATGGTTTTTCTTCACTAAGATCCCCCTAATATCTAGGATTAATGTGTTAGTTCATTAGTGTGTTTTTGGATTTGATTTCATCTATTAACATGATACTAATCTCCCCTTATTAGATTCCTCTGTTCACAATTATAATTTTGGGGTACACATGGGAGGCAAAACAACAGTCATGATTCCTTCATTACTTATATTTAGGATATATCTATAAGTGTATTTTTGTGGTTTTATAATTAAATATCTATTATGCCATTGTAACAATTAGTCACATTGATGCACAAGGAAAATATGAATGAGCATCATATTTTGTCTCAATGTTGTTTGAATGATATCTATAGATGAATGTGGCACTAACATCAACTAAATATATAAAGCATATAAATACGATTTGATAAAATATTATTTTATGCACACTCCAAAGCTCCATTATAGAACTATGTTGATTAATTAAATGAAGGAACAGAGAAGGAAATAAAGCTATAAGTAATTAAAATTTTCAAAAAGAAACAAACATAACAATAAATATCCTTACTCATGATTTCATATATTTTACTTGAGAGTCCTCACTATTTTTAACCCCTGATTTAAATTGATAAGCATTTGGAATGATTGGTTCTTTAATACATTGCTCATTTTTTTATAAGCATTGACCTTTGTATCCTAATTTTTTTATACATGTCAATCCAATTCCATACTTTTTCAAAGTAATTTAAATTGGACCAAGATTTTTTTTAGCTTATTAGTATTAAAACAAGTATCCATCATGGGTTTCTTACCTTTATCATAAAAATATTGGATATCATTAAACCCATGTGATTGACTAGGTTATCCATAGTCTTAAGGGGTGTAATATAGCTAACTAATATGAAATGTATGAATGATGTATTTATATTCCCTTAGATTGACAAGTGTAAATATTAACTTGTATAAATGTTCATCGATACTATCATTATGAGTTCCACTGTCCTCATTGGTCATATTAATTTCATCCATTTAAAATGTATTCATTTTTTTATGAAAATGTATTGTTTATATGCCACAATAGATGGATGTGGTGTATTGAGATACAAAATGACTCTTTTGTGGGCTTCACCATATTGAAAAATTAGAAAGGAACATTATCGATAGGACAATTATATATGTAGCCCTTATAAACAAATTTTAAGCATTTATGTAACTTAGAGAGAATCACATTCATAGCATGAATTCATGGCCTACCAAGAAAATATTATAACTCACATGTTTAGATATCACTTGACATTTTTTCACTAAATTTTTAGGTCCAACATTTATGTTTAATATAATTGTTCCTTGATCCTTTCTTGGTTGATTTTAAACCCAATTCATGATCATATACAAAGGTGTAAGAGAATAATGACCAAGATTAAGTGTATTGATAAATGTCTCACTTCAATTGTTCAATTTTAAACCATTATCTATAATCACACAATTTATCCACTCAAAATGAATGATAACTTGAATGTATAGAGATAAATGTGTCTATACAACCTATTTAGGAGGTAAATCCTTCATCGCAAAAGAGATTATGTTCTCACTATATTAAAAAAAAATTCACAATAGAATCAAAGTATGTCAATTTGGTATCATGTGGTAAAGTGGTATCATATAAGGTCTCATAATGTATATCCTTATATAAATTTTAGCGGAAGTATTTTTAAGTTGATCAATGATATTATAATTTTTAATGACTTGCACTCTAAGTCTAAAAGCTTCAAGAATGTTGAGAGGATTTTTTTTTATTAACTCAATCTTGAAGCTAAGAGGAAAAAGGAGTGTAATCATTGTGTGACATACTCCTCTAGGTTTTTATGACATCTATCTCATAATCAATCATATAATGAGCCATACAAGAGGTATCACTAAAGATAGCAAAAGCAAAGTTATCAATTATAAGGGTATTATCACTATAACATAAAACCCTATCATTATTCAAACCTTATGCTAACACTATATGAAATATTAGAGGAAAGAAACATGTAAGAATAAATAAATATATGCAAAAAAACCATATAATCAAGCTTAATAAAATAAAAATGTTGAAAGCCATCATAGAAATAAATAATATATATGAATCAAATCTACTTATGAGAAAAGGGATGAAAAAAGCATATAAATGAGCTACTAAGGGAAAGAGGACTAAAAACATGACCAAAGCTTTATAAAAAACATCATGGTCCAATTAGTATAGTTAATGTCTATATTTCATCCTTGAAAACATAGAATATGATCAATGTGAGCTCTTGATAATTGTTATTGAAATGCCTTAGGATGGTTTGTATATATAGACTTCTTGAATTTTAATTAGGGACCTAGTGGCACATAAGCCAACAAAAAAAGAGGGGAAAACTAACAAAATAGTACATGCACAATGGAAAAAATGAAATGAGGGCCAAAGGACCTAAAAAAGAAAAAATGCCAATTTTCAATTCAATCCAAAAGAGGTCATACTAGTTTTGTAACAATTCTAAAATCATAAAAAACTAGAAATGAAAGAAGAAGTGACATAATAAGGATCCCCATAATATGAAAACATAGAGGAGAGAGAAACAAAAGAAAAAGAGAAGCACATGGCCAAACAAAGAGGAAATTAGAAATAAAAAACATAAGAAAAATTACCAGTAAATACCTAATCTCAACTATGATCTATATGCACAAAATCACACAAATAAAATTGTAATTACAAGCCTTATATCAAAAGTTGGCACCCACACCTAGGTCCATGAAAGAATTGATATAAGCTTGATGGAAATAATCTCAAGTGTATCTTTCTACGGTATAGTCATAAATCTAAAGCCTATTGTCTAGTTGATCCTAAAACCCAATAGATATAATTAAACAAAAATATGGTCTTTGATTAATGTCCACATACATATCCTGTAGTAAATCTTCCTATTTAAAATATCCAACACAACATCAAGAAACATGTTGAATATATTAATGAAGAAATTATTGAAGAAGAAGAGTAAACTAATTAAATTATTAGACTAGCCTCAATAAAGGCTAATTATAAAGATAAACCAAAAAAAATGAAGAGTGAGTGATCAAAATGAAACACAAGCCACTAAAAATATTGAAATTAATCAATCAACAAGAATGCAATGACCAACCTAGAAGGTATGATAAAATATAGAGCATTCACTAACGTTTAATGCATCTTAAAAAGAGATTAACTTGGCATTGATGAGTACAATGGTCATTCCTTAAAACCAACTTGAGTTAATGAGGTTTTGAAGTCAAAACAATAGACTAAAGTAATTCAAAGTAGAATATGACATTATCATATATAATAAAACTTTGGAGCCTGTCAATTTTCTAGCTAAAAAGAAACCCATTAGATGAAAATGGGTGTTTCAACCAAAACATAAAGTATACAACACCATTGACAAACACAAATGTCATTTGGTTTCAAAAGTTTACTCTAAAAAATAAGTAATTTACTATTAGTATACTTTTACACCAATAATAAACATGAAAACCATTAGGCTCATGTTCTCACTTGCAACACAATTTGGATCATATATCAAATAAATGGATGTAATAAAGTCATTTCTTAATAGGAATCTCCAGGAGAAATCTATATGAAATAACCTAAAGGATTTGAAGTTCAAGGTAAATAAAAGAAAGTGGGTTGATTGATAAATTCATTACACGTGTGTTAAACCCATCACCCCATGCATGGTACATTATAAATATTGATGAAAATCTACTCACAAAATGTTTTTGTTGAATCCTTTCATATTAAAACTTGTACATCTGAAAGTAACATGGAGATATTATCATCTTGATCATGTATGTTGATGACCTTATGATTAGTAGGAGTAGTGAAGATTTAATTTCATTGGTGAGGAAGGATTTAATTAATTCATTCAAGTTGACAAATCTTAGATTACTGCACTAAATTTCCTTGGCTTTCAAGTATAAAAAACAAAGAATCATGTTTTTAAATGCCAATGAGTTGATATAAAAATTCAAGATGACCTATTATAAAATAATTTAGATGTCCTTGTAACCTCAATTACAACTTTCCATATATTAAACATTTGAAAATGTAAATGAATCTCTTTATAAACAATTGATCTTGACTCTCATTTATCATACCACTATTAGCATTGATCTAGGATATTTTTTGAACTCTCTCCAAGTTCATGATGAGCCTAGATAAACACACTTAAAGGTAGCTAATAGAGTGTTGAGATATGTGCATGGTACTCTAAAATTGGGAATATAATACAAGAAAAATAAAAATTTATGTTTGACTGGTTACTCAAATGCAAATTGGGTGAGTTCCATTGAAGATTGAAGGTTGACAATTAAGTATGTTTTCAACTTGGGCTTACGAACCATTTCGTAGATAAGTAAGAAGAAAAAGGTTATGGTCATTTATTCCACTAAATCTAAGTAAGAGGTAACAAAAGGCATTGTGTGTGACACCTTCTGGGGTTATATAATTATGAGTGATATGGATATTCACCCAAATCAACTAACAAAAATGTAATGTGTTAATCAGAGTGTTTTGAAGATGTTGAATAATCTTGTTATGCATGAGAGATCTAAAGCAATTGAGGTTCATTGTTACTTCATCATAGAGAAGGTGAAAAATAATAATTCAATAGGAGTTCAGCTCATTTAGAAGAAAATTATAGATAGATTTACAAAATCATTATTGCATATCAATTTAGAATTGAACTCTATATAATAGACAATGTTCACAAATTAAATATTTAATGGGAAGATAAAAATATTAAAATATTTAATTATCTTTTATTTAGTGATAATTAATAAATTGGTAGTTAAAGTATGTGTTATCAATTATACCAACTGTATTGAAATTTTGTTGTAATAAATACCCCCTTATATAAATACAATCTTAATATAAAATCATTTTCTATTCATTTGTTTTTAAATCTATACATGGTAATAAGTCTTTTTAATTTTCCATCTTTCTGTATTCTTTAAAATTTTAAAAATAATGAGTCAATAAAATAAAATAAAAATACTTGGGGTTAAGGATTTTGGTAGCACCATTTTAGAAGCATGCATATTTTTTCTCTTCATCTTAGACAACCTTTACCTCTTCACAGGGGCAGTGTGTTTGCGTATTTGGACATAGTAGTGGTAGTGGCTCCTCCCCATGACAAGTTTCCTTGTCTAGATCTTACCATTTCCCTCTCTCAATAGGAAAATGATTTTGAAAAAAAATCAAAAAATATATTGGTAAGAAACTGTACTTGATGCAACATATCCTTCAAGCATCGGTGGATAGGGTAAAGTCGAATAGTTCTCCTCCTCTGTCACCTCTGACTGCCATGTTTGTTGTTGTTGCCTAATGAACTTATTCTATATTTTCTTTAGTTTTAGTTTTTATCATTCCTTTTTTAATTGAACTACACCAAATTTTTCAATGCAACTTTTTTTTTTATGTTGTGATGTAATTGCTATCTCAAAACTTGCCTCGATTTAATTTTGAAGTTTTATGGTGTGACATTTATACCCATATTTTTTATACAATCAATGATGTACTATAGTATTTATCAATTTAAATGCACTTTTCAAATTAAAAAAAATATATAGTAAGATTTTTAAACACATCACTTTCTTAATTAACATTCAAAATCTTTCTGTAAGGAAAATTATCAATTTTAATTAGTGAATATCCGAGGATCTTAATTCTTTGTTAAGAGAAATAGAAGCCTATATTTTAGGCCTTCTTCCATATGTCACCTTTCCATATCATAGATTGTCCAATATAATAAATGTTTAAATAATAATTTATGCTTTTATTATTTAAACCATATATTTTTCTTAATCTAAAATATACAAAATCTCCTTGCAACTATGGCAAAATGAACTTATATGAGGTATTGTTAAAAACAAAATTGAGGATAAATGTCATTATGATAATGATTATTCATCTTTAAATCATTTTTAAATGCTATTAATTAGAATCATATTACTATATTGTAATAATCAATTTTATTTAACTTAAAATATGTGATGTGTTATTAAAATTTGACATTTGACATTATACATTAAAAAAATTATGGAGCCATCATTTTCCACTTAAAATTTAATGTGCATTCAAAATCTTATATATAAAAAAAATAAAATATAGTTAAATTTTAAATTTAAGAAATTTATTATTCAAATAAAAGGTTTTATATGTTTTCAAAAAAAACTTCTCAAAAAAAGATACAAATCAAAAACACAACTTAGTTTCTAAAATGGAGTGGATTTGAATTTCTTTTATATTTATTATGTAATTTCTAATTTTAATATAAATTTAGCATGTTATATGGTTTCTTTGTGAAATATGGAATGGATTTGAATTTATTTAATACTTTTATGTAATCTTTAGTTTTAATATAAATTTAGTATGTTATATGGTTTCTTTTGTGAAATAATTTTTAGATTATGCAATTTACAAGGATTAAAAGATATAATTAGAATGGCCTTTTCATATAAATAATTGTTGGAGAAATATTTTTGTAAAAAAATGAAAAAAAAAAAAAGAAAAATTAAAAGATCGTTATTCTTTTTTAACTATAAATATTATTTAATATTTTTTTTTATAATTCAAAAAACTTAAAATAGGTAACTCTGGTTACTCAATGTTTTTGGTCATTATGTTTTGACTTTCTTTAACAAGAGTGTTTTACAAAGCTTCAACCTGATTTAGGCTTCAACTTTTACATTAAAATTTGATTAAGCATCAAATATTAAATATATATATATATATATATATATATATAGAGAGAGAGAGAGAGAGAGAGAGAGAGAATCATCTTTATATTCAACATCGTAATGTACATTGTTGCATTTCTATATTGTACAGAATGTATTTTAATTACTTCATGAGAGAGATGAAATAATATTCATGATTACTTCATTTCCTATATCTAGAATTTTTTTATAGGTTTATATTTAGGGCCTTATAAGTAATTATTCTATTATGTCTTTGTAATAATTCAATCACATTGATGTATAAAAACAACATGAGAGAGCAAAGGATGTTGTAATGTTATTTGAATGTTATCTATTGATGCAAGTCACTAACAACAACTAAATTTATATAACACAAACATGATTTGATAAAACGTTATTATATGCACACTCCAAAGCTTTTGAAAGAAAGAAGAAAGCAATAAAGTTAAAAGTAATTAAAAAATATAGTTAGTTCTAACTTCCAAATTCTTTCCAAATTTTCAATTTTTAACACAATAATGTTATTCATTAACTCAACATATTAAAAATAAGATTCAAGAAAACTTATATTTATAAATAAATCAAATAAATGAAAAATCAAATCAAAATGATTACAAATCAAAAAAAAATACAATAAAAATTAAAATAACACAGATATAATTTTATAACATTGTTCGTTGATATTCATTTTTGTTTGCTTGATATATATAATTTTTTATAATTGTAATCTAGCTGGGGAAGAGAAAGCATACCATTCCCTACATTAATATTTTTTTAATCAAAAAAAATTTAGGGATTCATTGGGAGATGGATGATGAAGCGAAAGTGAATCCCACTCCCTGATTATTATTTTTTTCATCAAATTTTTTTTTGGGATTCATTAGGAGATGGCATCAATCAGTTGCTATCATTGCTAATGATGTAACTAGTTCACAATGCATTCTCAAATATCTCTCACATGTTTTTGCAATCATATCTTACATACCCAATGTTTTGATTTCATTCTTCCTTGGTTGACAGAGAATGGGTGGTGTCCTTTTTGTTGGAGGGATTTCCCTAGCAGGGATAGGGAAGATCCTACCCATAATAATATTGACTAGATAAGTGAGAGATGAACATGGATGATTTTTTTTATTTATATGAAATTTACTCTCATAATAAGGGTTGTGTAGTGGTTAGTACCATCTAGGTGAATAATATAATTTATAAACACAATTTTATTAAATATAGAAATTATTTTTTTATATTTTTTTCTATAAATTTTTGTATTTTGTTTTTAATTTGAATTAATCTATATATCTATAAATCAAATAAAAATATATTATATATATCATTATAATAAAAAGGTGGCTAGTTGGTATTCATAGCCCAATCTCTATGTCGGTAAAAAATATGACTCAAAATAATAAAACCATCGACTATGCATGAAAATACAAAAGTAATAGTTAGGCAAAAATTGTATCATCAAAAGGTGGTGGAGATAGATCATCATTTAGTCATTGAGCCCCCCAAGAAAAGGATTACTACTGGAGTGATTTACAAATGTTGATCAGGTGGAACATGAATCCATTAACATACAGTTACTAGTGGAGTGCTTTAAAAATGTTGATCAGGAGGAACATGACTCGTAGTATAGGGAACACTCCCCCAATTGTTGAGAAGCTCCTACAAATGCTAAATTTTAGAACCACCTTCTTTCTAGTGCTTGAATATGTATAAAAGTTGAATAAATAACAAGCATTTTAGTATTAAAATAAAATGGTATAGGTTAAGTGCAAGAAGTTGAGGAACCAAAAAGCACAATTTTTTACATGAAAATATGATTGGCATTAAAACATATGCAATATTTAAAATAAAGTGTGTTATTAAATTCTAGGTTTGGTAATTACCAAACATATAGACCAAATATGTTACATGTATTTCCAAATTGCTCTTTCTTATTGCAAATTTCCATGATATTAATTATGAGGGAAACATGACATAGGAAAAATTTAAAAAGGGATTCATAAAAATGTCTATAACATCTGGATGAATCCTAAATGGCATGCATAATTTCATTGGCTAATCTATGCAAATGTAAATTGATTGACTATTCCATTTGCTCTTTTAAAGTAACTTATAATTATATACCAAATTGAATGTAATATTCAAATCAAGATATAATTTATTGACAAGTCGATCAATTATTTTTTTTTTATTTAAGTCTATCAACACAACCACATACGACTTTGTTCAAGGAGATGTCCTTTATGGACATATCTAGGAAATGAAATTTAAACCCTTTTATCCTCTTCTATTTTTGTTTCAATCTCATGATTCTTTAGATCAAGTCAGTATTTATAAGATACAAAGCTCCCAACACCTGACCTACAATTATAAAATCCCAACCTTAGCTTGTTTTCCATTTCTTCCATATTCTCATGTTTTCTTCACTACAATCATATCCTTCTCTAAAACTTTTCCATAGATTCTCCCATTCACATTACTATGATTAAAAAAAATTAAAAATTAAGTTTCTATCTAACTTATATAAAAACAAAAATGAACTATTTATTTTAAATTTCTTAATAGTAAATCTATTTCAAATTACATATCAATAAAGGTGCATGCCCTTATCCCAACTGTAATAGTATAAATAGATTGAATGGAAGGTACTAAGTGTCCTACAAATCATAAAAATATGTTAGATATCTTATTGATTGTTACCAAATATAACAAAATTGGTTCTTTTTATTTGAAAAGTCCAATCACTTGTACCAAAAAGATGAAAAAATAAATATCAATGTATGTTATCTAGTGGATAGGATCATAATTGATGAGTGTTTCCAACCTCACCCATTATATCATTTGATGTATTATTTGATATTTTATGTTTACAAAATAACTTACACTTCAATATGAAATAGTGCATTAAAAATTTTAATTTCAAACCTTATAATATGGTAATGTCAAAACATAAAGAAATGTAATATTGTATAACCGTACCCAAGAGCTTACACATAAGTTGGGAAGATATAAAATAAATTTATAATTCCATTTTCTTAAAAAATCCAATCCAAGTATAGGGCTTAATCACTATTAGTAGTTTTTTTTCAAATCCAACAATGATTGCAATGTATGAGAACACAATGTACCATCAGTCTACCTAATCTTATGCTTGTAAAAATTAAGCTTATTGGTAAAATAATTAAGGCTCTTATTGATGAGCCCTATGTTACTCAAGAAACATAAATTTATAATTTTTGTAACAAATTTCTAATCAAATCATTAGAATTTGAGCACAAAGATCCTTTTAGTAAATCCCACAAAAACTACGAGACCAAGACCCTGCATAGCCAAAGATTGTAAATGCATTATATGTCAAGATCAACAAATTTCTAATGAAAATTTAAAGTTAAAATAATTTTTCCAAAAAAAAATATTTAAACATAACTAAATATCTTCCACGGGGAAAATGAAAAATAAGTAATATAGCTACAATAAACTCCTTTTAGTGAAAACTAATTATTTAGCCCGGATTAAGTAATAGTTTACAATGCTTTGTTCTAAAGTTCCTTGTTGATCCATGGAGAGAGTTATTCTAGAGCATTCTATTTTTATTATTATTCTTTCCTTTTACAATATCTAGAACTACTTCAAGGCCTCTTAAAATAAACTATTATATATTCAAACCCTGTCGTAAAAGTTATCTAGAAGAACATATTTAATTGAGACATTTTATAAAACACAACATATGTTCCCTTTAAACAAAACCCAAGTTTCAATGCATTGAAAGTTTGAATATGCATGATAAACCTAAGAAAAATGTCCATTAGTCTACCAAACACCTTCCTTGGCTAGATACTTTACACCATTAACATATAACATTATAAACTTATCCATTTTAACAAACATGAACTGGAATGTCCAAATGCATTTCTTAGGTGGATACTTTACACCATTAACATATAAAATTGTAAACTTATCCATATAACAAACATGAACTAGAATGTTTCCTATCCTAATGGGCCAACAAAATAAAACATTATTTATTTACCTTGACATAGAATGTTACAAGATTTCCTAGGTTAATAAATAAATAAAATGCCCAAACCTTGTTAAAACCTTGAATATTTTACCAAAAACCTTAGCTTCCTTAATACAACCCTAGACCATGATTTTATAAGAATGTATAATAAAAGCAACTAAATAAAACCACTAAAATAATGGATAGTCAAAATTACCTAGAGAAATAGAAATATATCTATCCATGTCATTACTCATATCCATTATAGGACTTATTACAAACTAAAATCTATCATTAGCCACCATTTTTTGATTACCCTGTCCTCTAAAATGAATAAAGAACAAGCCTACATAAGATGTGAAAAAAAAAAATAGAGTGAGGGATTAACAAATTTATACATTCATCTTGGAAAAATAGAATTATGTAAATACATCATAGCAAATAATATGAACTAAATATATACTAGTAACTAGCCATAAATCGATAACCAATATTCCATAATGCATTTAATGAAATAAAAAATAAAATGAATTTTGGTAATCAAGGCCATCACAAGAGAGCACATTTCCACTCTCTGATCATGTTCCCTTATCAATGGTGAATAATGATTCTAACTCGATTCAAACCATGTAGCCTAGGATTGAAGTGCTTAACATGGGAAATACTAAAATTGTTGACTATTTAAGTGTTCCCTAACAAAACAATGCTTGTGTATATGAAAGGTTGTCATAAAAAGAAACATCATGGCTTCAACATGAAGAAACTAGGTTATTTTATAAACTAGTATAAGTATTTTAGATACATCCATCTTAAATACACTAAGAATTGTCAATCTTAAGGTTTTTATCTTGTTTTTTTCACAAATCAGATTGATTAATAAATTTATTATTTTCTCTATCAATTTTCCACTTATTAGTGAAAAATGACACCGATTTATCTATACTATTGTGTCAAGTTGGAAAAACAAAATTTTGAAAAAAAGGGGAGCAAGGGATAATCTCAACACCCACAAAAATAGTAGTACAAAAACACCTTCATGTTAATTATCTCTTAGAATTTTTGTGGGCTAAATGTTTCACACATAGGTTGTTGAAATAATGTATTTGTGATTAAAACCAGACATATTTTTTTTACAAAAAACAAATATGGAGGAGACTCTCTTTCCCACAACTATGGAGGAGGTGAGGGTAAATTCTAATTATTTAGAAAAAAGTACAATCAGGGCTTTTAGAGGATAAACTATAGTCTAGAACCCCGTCTTTATTTAAAGATTTTTATAGATAACCGTGTAAGCTTAAAAGCTTAACTGTAAAATATTTAAAACCCTAATCATGATAATTAAATCTTCTTCATCATTACTTAATAGGTTTATCACTATATTATCATGTTTTAATAGGCTTATTACTTTCTTATCATGTAAGTTTCTTGTATGTCTTATATAGGTTTCTATGAGATTTAACAATTGATGATCAATTTTAAATGTGATATCTAGTTAACCATCATAATGCAGTTTCAACTTTAAATTTGGTGGTTATTTTAAATTAAAAACATATCAAAATTTATCATGAAAGTATTCAACTATCTAATACAAATACATGATTGGGTTATAATTGGGTTAATCCCATATTGGTAAGAATTATGATAAAAGAGTGACTTATAAGGCATTACACTCACCAAAACTTTTGCTAATAATAAAAGAGATTAAAGAATGAATGCCAAAGTGATTGATTAAACTCACCATTCCTCCCATAATAATAAATGCTTATGATACTTGTGTCTTAAGTGAGGCTTCTTAGCTTCTAATCAAAAACAAAAGTCACTCATAATTTAGAACTAACCAGTCCATCAGAGCAAGAGATGGTTGGCAATGCAAATATCCAGACATACCAAGGTAGCATAATTTGCCCCTTAAAATTCTCAAAGGAAAAATAAAGAATCTATTTCTCCAAAAAACTTGACACCTATATTGACTTACTATACTTCTCTTTAGATAAATCTTACTTAATCACAAGCATTATAGATTTCCAATTGCTAATTCAATTGCTCACAGGCATGAGAAATTCTAATAACCAACGTATTTTATAAGTGTTTTACCAAGAAATAAATAAAAAACATCCTAAATTTTTTGCCATGTTGCCATCTTTATCTCCTCTAACAAACTTATGAAGATATGTTGCACCTACATTTGTAAAGTGCTACAGTGATGATATTTATTTATGAAATGGTATTCACATATATGTACACATGGATGCAAAAACAAGTGATAATCCATGTCAAATAATTAATCTATAGGATTTAACATGTAATATCTCCCTGGTAAAATTTTGGGTCCCTTGGTCCTTAAAATTACCTTTGGTCACTTTAGCAGCTATATAGGATATCAATTTAAATAATTGACATAATATACAATCTAACAAGACACAATAAAATACATGCAGGTTTATATGGTTCGTTGCAACACAAAATTTTATATTGTGTATTAGCACTTTTCCATGTAAACTTATTTACTAGAATTTTGAACTCCACATGTCCTTTGTGACACTACTTAAGGATGTGTGTCTGTGTGCAAAGTGAGAATGTTTATACATAAACATGCATATCCATAGATGGATAAATGGGAGAGTATGTTTTGATGTAGATATAGATTATTGAGAAAGAATATTAGAACACATCATTATACATAAATGAATATGTGCACCCATAAAGTGTAGTTCACAACATTATTTGAATAATGACAAGAAATGTAGTTATACAAATTGAAAGAGCTACTTCAAATTTGTATAGCTAAATGAAATAAAAACTATGTAGAGTACTATTATGAACTAAGATATATGTTACAACATATACAAGAAAATACAGATGGTCTAGGATATTTTTTGGAAATAATTATAGGATAACCATACATAAGTGAAAGTACATGAAACATTTCTAAAGAAAAGCTTGGGTTACTTGTTTAGCATCAAGCATACCAATCTTCTCCTCCTAGACAAGTTTAGTAAAAATTAAAATAAAATGGACTTATGACAATGACCATAAAATAATTACAAATTACTGAATTATTTGGACAACATTTTCAATTGGTAAGATGACTCACCAAACCACAAACCATTTTTTTAATTCCTTCGATGTCAAAACCAATCTGTGAGAGGTCTCCATGAACATCAAATACATGCTCATAAAATTCTAAGATTGATAAACATAGAACCTTGTAGACATCTATAATTATCTTCTAAACCATTAATGAAATGACCATTAATAATTAAGAAAATAAACTCCACAAAATCATTAGGTGAATTTCAAGATGAGACCTCATTCTTGATTGATTTAGATAGTTCCTTCTGTCTTCCATCTTTTCATCTATATTTTTAATCTTCAATGTCAAATGTTTTTTTTTTTCCTAAATAAACTAACTAAGAATGACTCCACCCTCCCAAAAACATAAAGTAAGAAAATATAACATGTGAACACATCATATTAAAGTAGCATATACAAAAATGAATTTTTATATACCACAAGAGCTCATGAAATTTGGTCTAACTATTTATTCATGCTAGTAAAAAAATTTTCCAGATTGTGTTTGGTTGCATGCATAAGATCAAAAAAGAATAATCCATATCAATTTTTTTAGGTTGTGGAGCTAAAAGCTTCACAAGTATGCAAATGGAGGAGGTTACTGAGTGTTACAGTAACCGAAGTCGATCAAGCCAACCGACGTCGGTCATATCCAGTGTACAGAGAAATTGGCATCAGTTAGTAGTCAGCTGGCATCGGTCAGACAGGAACCAACGTCGGTCATCTCCAGATAGATAGAGACTGATGTCAATCATCTGTGTGTTCCAGAACTAGTCTAATTTTAGATGAACAGTTCATTTGCATGTAAAGACTAATTTTAATATTGAGTCTACATTTCTAAATATTGTAATTGGGAAGTCTAATTATTGTTTGGTTTGGGATCTATTTAAGAGACCCATGGGGCTATATTTTAATCAAGGACTAAGGACAAGTCTAGGGATAAGGAAGAGATCCTTCAGAGTGTAAGATCAGTTGATCTGCAGGTAGCAAGATCAGGGAGATCTACATGGTAAGTAAGATCAGTTGGTCTGCAGGGTGTGCAAGATCAGGAAGGTCTGCTTGGTAAGCAAGGTCAATGAGATCTGTTGTATACATGTGTATGTATGCATGTACTGTTATTATAGGCAAAATAACTGGTTGAGTTGATTGTCACTAAATTACTGGTGGAGGGAACAACTCTGTGTTTGAGTTGTGTTTGTAATTGGTTGAGAGAGAGAACTCTTGAGGGAGAATTACTGTATGCCCAAGAGGTGTGGGAAGAGTGTGATTTCTTCATTGTATTTCCTTCTAGAAGAGTGTTAATACAAGATTGTATTGTCTCTGATAATCTATGTTATTTCTAAATTCTAGTTACATATTACTTCTGGTTTAATTTTGTGTTTAGTTGCTTATACAAAGGTAGTCAAGTGTGCTCTTAAGGAGTAGGATCCTGACAAGTGGTATCAGAGCTAGGATCACCAAGTGATACCACTGACAAGTGGTATTAGAGTTAGGATCACCAAGTGATACCACTGACAAGTGGTATCAGATCAGGCTCATCAAAGCTTGGTTCACTAACACCTTGGTTT
The DNA here is from genome assembly GCA_037957365.1 of Torreya grandis. Classification (NCBI taxonomy): domain Eukaryota; kingdom Viridiplantae; phylum Streptophyta; class Pinopsida; order Cupressales; family Taxaceae; genus Torreya; species Torreya grandis. Next base: position 4,676,893 of record JARHVA010000605.1, on the reverse strand, counting down.
TAGAGTGTGTTAAGTGTTTGTTGATTACAGGTCACAGGGGTTTTTGTTTGAGTGGGAGTATAGCAATGGCAGAAGAAAGTAAGCTAAGAATGGAGAAATTCAATGGTAAGAATTATCAATTATGGAGGATGCAGATAGAGGATTATCTATATCAAAAAGATCTGTACTTACCGTTGAGTGGGGTTTCATGCAAGCCCACATGTATGCAAGATGAAGAATGGAAGGTTCTTGACAGAAAGGCTCTAGGAGCTATAAGGCTGATCTTGGCAGCTTCTGAGGTTTCCAACTTATCTCAAGCAAGGACAACGATAGAGTTAATGGAATCTTTGGCAAATTTATATGAAAAACCCTTAGCTTTGAATAAGGTATTTCTTATGAAGCAATTATTTAATTTGCAAATGCTGGAAGGTGGATCGGTATATAGTCATCTTAGTGATTTCCATGGTTTGGTAAACTATTTAAATTTAGTCAAAATAGTTTTTGATGATGAAATTAAGGCTCTCTTAATCTTATGCTCTTTATCAAAAAGTTGGCATAGCTTGGTAATGGCAGTAAGTAATACTGCATCTGCTTCAAATATCTTAAAAGTTGATGATGTTGTTAGTGTAATCTTGAATGAAGAAATTTGCAAGAAAAGCACAGGGGAATCATTAGGTAATGATTTAAGTGTTGAAAGCAGGGTAAAGCAAAGAGAGAAGGTCGAGCAAGGGAAATCAAGGTCAAAGATAGGTAGTGGATCCAAATCCAGGTATGGCAGTATAATCTACTAGAATTGTGGAAAGAAAGGACATGCAAAGAAAGATTGTTGGTTGAAAGAAGATCAACATGAAGAAGCAGATGTTGTAGGTATTATTACACAAGATGTCATATAGTTTCTTTGGATAGTCAGGTAGAATCATGGGTTTTAGATTCTAGTGCTTCTTTTCATGCAACCCCAAATAGAGAATTTTTCCATGATTATGTCCATGGAGACTTTGGAAAAGTTTATTTAGGGGATGGTGAGCCTTGTCAAATGGTTGGCAAAGGGAAAGTGCAGCTGAAATTGTAGACTGACAACATATGGGTGTTGAAGGATGTCATGCATGTCCCAGTCCTGAAGTAGAATTTGATTTCTGTAGAAAATTTAGGTGATGAGGGTTATACAGTTACTCTCACAGTAGAATCTTGGAAATTTTCCAAGGGTGCACTTGTTTTAGCAAGAGGTAAGAAAGTAGGTACACTTTATCTATCTACTTTTATTACTGATTCTCCTTCTATTTTATCTACTTCAGATGTAGATGCAAAGATGTGGCTCTGTAGGCTTGGTCACATGAGTGAGAAGGGAATGGATGTTCTTAAGTCAAATGGTAAGAGTTCAGATTTAAAAAGCATAGATCGAGATTTCTGTGAGCATGGTATCTTTGGGAAATAGGTGAAAGTGAGGTTTCTCATAATTGGGTCAACAAAGAAGAAGCACAGGTTGGAGCTTGTTCACACAGGTGTGTGGAGACCAGCTTAGGGAGCTTCTATTGGAGGATCACAGTATTATGTTTCTGATGCTACAAGAAAGGATTGGGTTTATTGCATAAAGAGGAAATCTGATGTTTTTGACACATTGAAGAATTGGAAAGCCTTGGTTTTCAAGGAGAAGATGATGGACAGAGATCAGCTCAAGAGGCTAAATAATTCTAAGCAGGGTAGTGTTGGTTTGGACAAGGTTATGATCCAAAATGAACTCATAGGTAAAAATCATCACTCATAAGAAAACACAGTTATCAATGTCAGTCAGGTGAGAATCAACATCGATCAGGCAGGAACTGATGTCGGTCATGTGTAGACCAAAGTCGGTGATGTCAGGTAGGTGAAAACTGACGTTGGTTAGGTAAGAACTGACATCAATCAAGTCAGTCACATGGAACTGACATCGGTCAGATGCAAACTGAGAGATGACTGGGATCAGTCATTGTTAAAATGAATTCTGGGTGGATAGCAAGCTGTCAAAGAGTCTCAAACACCCATGAGGAGGACTAAAAGGGTAAGTAAGCCTCAAATTCATTATTCTCCTTCTTTATACTACTTATTTCTCACTGATGATCAAGAACCATGAAGTTTTAAAGAGGTAATGCAAGTAAAATCTAGGAAACAGTGGGAGCATGACATGAATGAGGAAATTGATTCCTTGGAAGAGAACCAAACTGGAGATTTGGTAGAGTTACCAGCCAGAAAGAAAGCACTAAAAGACAAATGGATTCATAGGTTAAAGAAAGGAGAGAATGGACAGGTGAGACAGAAGGCCAGGTTATATGGTCTTGAGCAAGCTCTAGGATAGTGGTATAGGTTTGATAGGTGTATGACAAAGCATGGCTTTCGTCAATATCAATGTGACCATTGTATTTATTTTACCAGGTTGGATAATGGTCACGACATTATCTTGTTACTGTATGTAGTGTATATTCTTGTTTCAGGGTCACACATGCAGGGATTTGTTGAGCTAAAGGTAAAAGTAACTCAGAGGTGTGCTAGGAAGGATTTAGGAGGAGAAAAAAAAATCCTTGGCATGAGTATTTCTAGAGACAGGGAACGTCACAGGTTGATTTTGTCTCTAGAGGATTATGTGAATAAGGTAGTGGAGAGGTTCAATATGCAGGATGCAGAACCAGTTAGCACACCTATGGTTGGATAGTTCATAGTTTAGTGTCCTAAATCACATAATGAGGTTGAGTACATGAGTACTAGACCTGATATTACCCAAGCAGTGGGAGTTGTCAGCAAGTTTATGGCCAATCCAAGAAAGGAGCATTGGAAAGTAGTTCAGTGGATTCTTAGGTATCTAAGAAGGACCAGCAATAGGTATTCATGCTATACAGGGTCAATCACTTCTCTACATGGGTATGTAGATTCGGATATGGCAGGTTACTTGGATGATATGAGAAGCACCATAGGATATGTGTTTACTATTGGTGGAACGGCGGTTAGCTAGATTTTAGAGATGCAGAAGGTTGTTGCAGTCATAGAGGCTAGCAAAGAAATGATATGGATGACTTGGTTCATGGAAGAGTTGGGAAAGGAGCAAGAGAGTTGCAGATTGTACAGTGATAGTCAAAGAGAAATTCATTTTGCAAAGGATTCAGCCTTTCATTTAAGAACCAGGTATATACAACTTACGTACCACTTCATTAGACAGGTATTGGAGGATGGACAGTTGAAGCTGGAAAAGATCCATATGGATAAGAACCCTATAGATATGTTAACAAAGCTAAGAACAAAGGAGAAGTTGAATCTTCATTCAACTTTTGTTGGTCTTCAAGATTGAACTTGAAGAGGGATACAAGCTAGGAAACAAAATTAGAAGATGTACAAGTACAGGTACAAGTGCAGCTATTTATCTCCAAGTGGGAGATTATTAGGTTGTGCAGCTAAAAGCTTCACAGGTATGCAAATGGAGGAGGTTGTTGAGTGTTATAGTAACTGACATCGGTCAGGCCAACCAATGTCAGTCATATCCAATGTACAGAGAAACTGGCATCGATTAGTAGTCGGCCAGCATCGGTCAGATAGGAACCGATGTCGATCATCTCCAGATAGATAGAGATTGATGTCAGTCGTTTGTGCATTCTAAAACTGGTCTAATTTTAGATGAATAGTTTATTTTCATGTAAAGACTAATTTTAGTCTTGAGTTTGCATTTCTAATTATTATAATTTTGAAGTCTAATTATTATTTGGTTTGGGATCTATTTAAGAAACCCATGGGGTTGTATTGTAATCAAGGACTAAGGACAAGGAAGAGATCTTTCAGAGTGTAAGATCAGTTGATTTGTAGGTAGCAAGATCAGGGAGATCTACATGGTAAGTAAGATCAGTTGGTCTACAGGGTGTGTAAGATCAAGAAGGTCTATTTGGTAAGTAAGGTCAATGAGATCTGCTATATACATGTGTATGTATGTATGTACTGGTATTGTAGGCAAAACAATCGATTGAGTTGATTGTCACTGAATTACTGGTGGAGGGAACAACTCTGTGTTTGAGTTGTGTTTGTAATTGGTTGAGAGAGAGAACTCTTGATGGATAATTACTGTATGCCCAAGAGGTGTGGGAAGAGTGTGATTTCTTCATTGTATTTCCTTTTGGAAGAGTGTTAATACAAGCTTGTATTGTCTCTCATATTCTGTGTTATTTCTGAATTCTAGTTACATAATACTTCTGGTTTAATTTCATGTTTAGTTGCTTATACAAAGGTAATCAAGTGTGCTCTTAAGGAGTAGGATCCTGACAAATTTGACATTCATAAAAGGTGAGAAAGGGAAAAATTCAATATCCACATTCCCACTGACCAAACATACTTGAAGCTTACAAATTGGGTATAACATATATTCTAGAAAAAAACCTATATTCCAATATCAAAAAATGTAAGATGCAGACATTAAAATAATTTTATTGCCACATTAGCAAAATCCCATTACAATTTGATTTTTTAAAAGGCTTCAAAATATCTGAAGGAAAAGTGAAGACATTACAAAAAATAAAGAGTCAAGTTCACTAAATTAATTATAACTATAGAGATCAAAAAGAAGTAAAGATATGTACATCAATTTTGGAGAAACTACTTGATCTACGAGTAGTGAAAATTTGGATAAATAAAAATTCACAATTTTAATGCTCATCCTCATCATCTATACTATAACAGATAGGTAAATTAATATATAAATCACTAGACTGTGTCCTATGAATATGAGCTTTGTCACTACTAGAGTGATCATTTAAAAAAACACCAATACGATTGGCCAATGGTACCATCATTTAAAAAGAAAGGTTTTTCACATATTAAGCACTTTTTTTCAAAGGCTTTGGGCTAGATCATATCCTTTCAATTTCCTATTTCCTTTGTTTTGCAAAGTTAATTTTGAAGACAAATACTCTCCTTCTTTTCTATCAAGGCCATAGTGCAAACCTTCCAAAATACTTCCTATTGTTCTCAAATTAGATAATTTCAATATACTAGAGAGCTTAAAATTAATCATTGTGTTCTAAAACCATTGATTAAGAAGCTTAGTGAAGACTTATAGTTGAATCATATTTAGTAGCTCATAACTTGTTGGCATAATTTTTTTAGTCTCTGAAGAGCTTCCTTAGCAAGAACAAGCTTTAATTATTGATGGTCGTGCTTCCAATTTAGTTCCGTGGGCTTTCTTGATACTTCTTTATTTTAAAACTTCACTTTCCATGACCCTTTTTATGTGTTTTATGTTATTCTATCTTAATATATTTTAAAGTGTCGCCCACTTATTTGGATCCCTTATAGAACTCTGAAGTTAAGAGCACCCATGTGAGAGCAACATTGGAATGGGTGACCACTTCCCAAGATGTTCTGGAGGGTCATTTTTTTATTTTTGTCTAAGTTAACTACCATTTATAAACGTTAACTTTATTTTTAATGAGGGGGAAACTCAAGATCCGAACCATCATTTCTTTTGGTGGGGGTGACCATTTCCATGTATGAGAGTTACCTATAAATATAGGCTTATTTTCACATTTTTAATCACTTATTCCATTGATGAGGACTTAAGTTTGAATTGCATTCAGAGTCTTTACTTATAAATAAAGTCTTTTGATTCTTGTACAACTCTATTTTCCTCTTTGTTTTTAGAATTCATGCACTGCCACATGTCAATTATTTCTTTTAGTAATAAATTATTAAGTTAGGAATTATAATAAACACCCAAATAGATTTTTTTCCAAAGTAATCCCCTTTGAGGATAAATCCGTATTACCCAATCTAGGGCTCTTCATCAATAGTGGCATGTCTCAAGATTGAGGGACCATCCATGGTTTCCCTATCCCAATTAGGACTCAACTTATAAATTATTGGATGATGCACAAGAGCTTGACAAAAATATTAAAAAAAGTGGGTGACTTAATACATAAGAGAAGTTCATATATGGCCCACATGTATTGTTCTTGCATATATATTTGTTTAGACTAGGCTTCTTGGTTTTCAAGCATCTAAAAGTAACACCTTTACAACACGGGGTTAGTGAAACCCTTTTCTTCAATTTACTTGGTTTAACCTTGAATTTTATGCCTGATTGGAGTTTACTATCATTATGTCTCACCACCATGACAAATTTTTTAACCATCAGGAATTGAGTGAAAATAAATCATCTTGAGTATGTTTTCTATGATTAAATTTTAAGAGACTTAGTAGATGAAAGTTAAGTCAACAGATTTAGTTTGAGCAAAGACCTTTACCCTTGTTTTGACCTGAATCTTCTTGGTTATGATTTTGGAAGGTATATATTCTTTTTATACCTTGACTAGACAATCTAGGGATTCTCCATGGAGCCAATAATGCTATATTCTAATCTAATTTATCTCATCATTAGTGGATTGAATCCATCAATCTTCCCAAAACTAGTGTAATTTTCTATGAGATGTTGCCAACAAATTTTGAATAATTTGAATACACTTCTAAATCACCCATACTTAACCATAAAGAGAATAATTATGGTTGAAGGTTATAACATCTGGAGTAGAACCACATAGAGAGGATTCAGTTCATATTTAATATTGGTAAGAACATAATTCCATAGAAGTAAACACAACTAATCATTGTCACTAAAATCCCACCCAATCTCATAAAAATCAGCACCATGTATTGCCTAAATATCGATCATCTTGTTAGATATAAAATTATTGATGCTATTATGTCTTAGAATAGTTGTTGAACTCTTGTTACCAGTAAAAATTGGACATAAAACAATGTTTGGTTATATATTTTCAATATCAAGACCATTGAATGGAGTTGGAGTGCACATGGAGTTCATGTGTTTGCCCACACAAAAAGGGGATGAAATGTGGCAATTAACAAAACATATCATATTCAAAATATGAATGGGTGATGTATTATGGGTATGAAAATTATTATTAATGTTATAGAGGAGGGAAAACAATAAATCATTATCTACAACATATGTTAACTAGGAATATAAAGTGGGAAGGGGACTCAACAACAAATGTGGGATGCACAAGTGAACACCTAAACGAATCCTTATTGAAGGTCTTAAAGTTGAGAAAGGGTGCAAAGGATAGTAAATTCAAATTCAAGATAATGGGATTTGAGGGGCCATGGGTCATATAGAGAAGGTTGGTATAGATAAAAAGTGAATGAAAGAACATATTAGTCTCTAAATTATGCAAAAGAGAAAATGGATGCTATTGGAAAGGATGATTGAAACCTACAGTTAAAAGATATAACATTTGACAAGGAGGATGCTAGAAAAAGACAAAGTGCGAGTTAATGAAAAAGGGAAGATAAGAGGGGATGTGGGCTCATGTAATAGAAGACACATCAATCCCCAAGGAGATAAGAAAAAGGCAATAAATAGTTCATTCTATACGGGAATCAAATATCTGACCATCATGACTAATGATATGACCATTAGAAGCTCGATGAAGAGGAAACATCTTGAGTATAATTTTTGGGATGATAAACTTACAGAGACATAATGGATGAAAACTCAATCAAAAACCTAGTTTATAGCATACATTTTACCCTTGTTCTGACCTAAATTTTCTCAATTGGAATTGTGGAAGGTCTAGTATCTTTATATAACTAAACAAGACAATCTAGGGCTTCTCCTTAGAGCCATGAGTGCTAGATTCTAATCCACTTTACCTTGTTATAAGTGGATTGAATCTATTAATCTTCTTGAAACTAATGCATATTTGTGACATGTTTCAAGTAATTATTGAATAATTTGAATTCACTATTAAATCATCCCTTCTCAACTCATTATTTAAGGTTGCATCATTTGGAGTGGAACAACACATAAAAGAGAGTCTTCATCTATAATCCTCATAAGAATGTGACATTATATCAGTAACCACAACTCCTCATTATCATTGTCATTCAAATCTCACTCATCCTCATGAAAATCAGTACCCTATGTTACTAGAATATTAGTGGTAACATATTTTCCTTATAGTCTTCATGTTGAAAAGAAATTATTGTTATATTTTGCCTCAAGATACCCATTGAACTCTTTTTAATAGTATAACTTCGATATAAAATAATGTTTATTGTAGAAATGGGTGCACAAAGTTATCTTAGTTGGTTCTTGGCCTATTACAACTAGGTACAAACATGGGATATTCCCTTTGCACTCAACATTTGAACACTTGATTATGTCGGCATCAATCCACATAAGGTACATGCCTTATACACTCACCCAAAGTATATATGAGAAGCAACCGAGGATCATATTGAGCTAGTTTTACCATGGTGTAAGACATCAATTATGGGACTTGGTCAATTCAAAGAAGGATTTAAGTAGATCCAAAGGTGCAAGCCTTTCATAGACTAATCCTAGTGGCCTACAAGCACAAGCCTTTTGGTTAATTAATCCGAGACTCATATGGGTGCAATAAGAGTTAAAGGGTTGCTTTCACTTTAAGTACTCATACTAGGTTCATGTTTCTAGCAAGGATATGAATGCTTGGCATAGGATCTATACTCATAATCTCTATAGTTTTATGATGACATCATCATTTATTATAGGGAATCCATTAATGACATGAACCAAAAGCTCATAAACATTTCTTAACATAAACATATTGAAAGTATGTCATTATAAATATTACACATCCTAATAGTAATAAAAAAAGTTGTATAAACTAGACACATAATGTTTTAAGGTAACCATATTTGTCATTAATCAAAGCTTTAAACAATACAGAGCATAGAGTTCACCATAGAACATATGTTTACTTCATACTAAATGACCTAGAGGCTCAAAAATGATCTTGGGCATATACAAATAGATCCTTTATGGCATCCATACTAAGCCTTTGTCTAATGGTTTCCAGATTCATGCATATAGAGCAACTTCTAATTTGTAAAAGATTCATTACACTATTTTCCTCATCTTCTACATCAACTGGTGGAATGCACATCCTAAGTGGTAATATGGAGCCTTGGTGATTATTCCCACCAACTCCATCACCTTGTGAACTTTACACTAAAATCACCATGTATCTCTAATCCTGAAAGATGTCTTGAAGATCTGGGTACCAATTAACTACCTACCAACTGGTGTAATATATGTGTTGCAACTTCCAATTGGTGTCAAAATGTCATCATTACGTAAAATGATTGACTTGAATCAATGTTGATGTCATGTCGGCATGAATCTTATACTTATCAAAATATGGGGTGTAGTATTGCCCCATATAAAAATTATAGTCCATCCTCAGATTAGGTTGTTAAGCTCTTTGGAGTGAAGAACTTGGGTGCACTCTCCTTAAGTTTGGCATTGAAGTCTTCAAAGCCTTAATGGTGAGATTGATTTCTTCAGAAATGTTATCTATTTTAGTGGATGCAATACTAAGTGTAAGCACATCAATCTTCTCCAACTCCTTCTGAAAGGCCTCTACAATTGCCTTTGCATTTTCCACACACCCATCTAGGATTGTTCCTTGCTCACAGGACATAGTCTATAAAGTGTGGAAGAGTGCTTTTAAGTTTTGCTCTTGTTTTTTAATCTAATTTTTTAGCACATTGACACTCCCCATGATCTCCACTCATCTGACCTACTCTTCGAGTACGCATTCACCATCATCTTTCCCTTACCCTCCTTTCCATACTTTAGGCACACATTTATGACTAATGTTTGGTTTGAGAAGCTCAAGAAGATGGTATCTACTGCATATGTGTCTTCCTATATTTTTTCAAAGAGGTCTTATACCTCTTAAAACTTACCAGTTAGATCCTTCAATAGTGTGGTGTAGGGATCTTCTTCTTCTTCTTGCATCGGCTCGAGTTTTAACCTTAGGAGCATTTACTCCACTAGCACACAGATTTTGTCAACCTCTGAGAGCTCTGAATTAATGATGTTAACTAGAAGGTATGGTCGGCCATATTTATGCACTCATAAAGCTACTAAATCTTTAATTTGGTGGCTTGCACTTCTTCTTTGACTTCTTTGTGGAGCTTATTCCATTTTCTTGCACTACCATCATTGATGATATTTATGTGCATAACTTCAATGGTCATTCTTGTCAGCGCATTCCCAGATCAGACTAGGTTCATGACATAAGGGTTTATAAGGAGGGAGTCCTGACCCTCATCAAAACATTCTAGGCTCAAATTAGTCACTCTAAGCACCTCAAAATGAGGCTCATCCATGTCATGATCGAACACAAATATGAGTTGTTTGCACATCCTAGTTGTGGCTAATTTGGGGGGCATAATGTCATACATGTAAAGGTCTTATTACCCAACCCCTTCTATGCCTTTTCCCTTATGCTTATCTCTATATCATCCTTCTCAATGACTACCATATTTATTTGTTCCCTTTCCTCTTCACTGACACCACTGCTCTCTTCAACACTTTCCTCAGAGGACTCACCTATTTGATCCTTAGGGGTTTCTTCCTTAGAATTTTCCCCTTCATCCACTTCTTCCTCTTGAGGTTTCTCAATACTTACCTTCAAAAAAATTATTTTAGTGTTAGCATCACTTTGTTTCTACTAAGGTTTCTCTATTATCTCTATTTATTTTTCTAAGGCACCAATGTCGCCTTCTTTTTCTTTAGGCACCCCTTCACTACTCGAGCACACCTCTTGTACAACTTCTTTTGCCTTCTTGGTGGGAGTGATGGGTGTTTGATTGGCTACTTTAATGATTGGTCCTATTCTTTTGGGAACCTTCTTGGCCTTTTTATCTACCTTGGCCACTTCCTTTTCCTAGGCTAGTCTGTGCTTCTCTTCAAGTACCAGTACTTTCTCAATGTCTTCCTTGCTCAAGCCCATTTTCTTACAAACTCTTCTCTTCTCCTCTTTTATTTGTGGAGGTAGTGTGGAGGGTTCTTCACTAGATGAGGGCTTATCAACTCCTCTACTTCTTTAATCATAATAGTTGTGTCACTTTGAAGGGCTTTATGTACATCATTGGTGCTTCGTTCTTCTTCCTCCTCTTCTATCTATAGGATGTATGTCCCTATTCTTTCTTCTTCATTCTCCTCCTCCATTCTAGGTGCAAGGGTCACCTCTTTCTCCATTTCTACCAAAGTTATTTTTTGGAATGCAATGGATCCCTTAGTCTTATTTTTGTGCTTCTTGTTGGAGGAAGCACTCTCTATCATGAAGGTTACGTGCTTCTTAGGATCTGGGGGTGTAATTTGTTCTCTAAAGGTAATCTTCAACTTAATACACTCTATAATTTCTTCAAGTTTCTCTCCCCACTTCTTATAAACAGTCTTCTCATGTGTCTTTAGTTCATCCTTGCCTTCATCACTGACTAGGAGGGAAAATCATCATCTTTTTCAAGATCGGTGCCCTTCTTGCATTGTTTCATTTCATAATAGAGGTTGAATATGCACCCATTTATTATCTCTCCTTAGAGGTGATGAAGGTCCATCCTGTCAGAGTCATCCTCCTCATCCTTATCATCCTTATCTCTAGGGTGTACAAATTTATGCCTCAATATACTCATGTCCTGATTCATGCTCCTCACTAGGATATTTAGCTATTGTGCATTGGGAATCCTCCTTAGCACCATCATGAAATACTTAGAAAAAAATGTGTAAGGTAACTTGAGCCATCCAGATAGGTTCCCATTTGTGAGCACTATGCACACTACATATAAATGTTACATTATAACAAAGGTCGTCATTCCCACCAAATATTGGGGAAGCTCTTGAGGGATACACCATTCAATCCTAAAGGCCTTGATGTACCTATCGCACCACCCTTGCACTCTTGTCTTGTACTTTTGAAAAAAGTTGGGTGGGTAGATGAAGTCTTGATAATTCATCATAGGGTATTTTTGGTGGGGTAATAACACCCATGGGTTGTCATCATCACCATCTAGCATACCTATCTCTTCTATTACTATTAATATCATCATATACCCCTACTTGAAGGTTTTATACACCTTATGTTACTCTTGCACATTCTTAACAATATCTTTAGTAATGAATATGGAGATGTTGAACTTCACCCCTTGAATCATGTGATGGGTGATGCATAAAAAGGTTTTGTTGATGTCGAACCACCATCTACTAGGGCATATCTTATAGTTGACCAAGTGCACCACCACCCTCATGTCAGGATCTTAAATATATTTGATATGGAATGTGAACCCTGATTTGAAATATCCTAAGAGTTTTGTAACCCTCTCAACCTCTACTTCATCTTCCATCATTTTACATATGTTTTCACCTATGCTTGGAAGCCTCATGATCCTATTGATAAGGCATGCCAAGATCCTCATGTGTTATCCTATGAAATAGAAGTGATCACCATGTACACACAATAATAAGAATTGTACCAATTCCTCTAGCTTGCCAAAGCAAGGTAGTTCAAATAGTTAGGTTACATCGGTGGTCACCAATTTATCTCAAATAGATATGTTGAAAAGTGTGGTACCCACCTTTATCTTCTTTCCTATGTTGACCATCTAATCTTGGTTTAGCTCTTATGTATCGATCCCCATCTAATGGTTGTAATACTCTATTTTATGCATGTGTGTGAAGGAAACCCATTTCTCCCCCACCATAATATTTGGGGGGAACTACATCTCTCTATAAGAATTTTTTTTGATTGTTTATAGGTGTATCGCCATGATGTTGATGACTTATACTAGTTATGCCTCCCATTTTTTCATGACTGCTTCTTTCACCAATCATGATTTCTTTGTATCCTTATGTGCTTATGGTGGACCTGTACTTAACCTTTTCTTACCCATTCTAAATTAGATGTTATTAAAGTGTGACTGGTTGATCTTTTCTAAGCCCTTAATCATGCTTAGTGCTTATTCACAATCACTGGAACTATGATTATCTCTTTAGATCTTAAGATTCCTACACTATTAATGGCAGCCTCAACATTCTACATAACTTCTATTACCTTGTTTCTCTCTCAATTTCTCTCCATTCACCTCCTTTCCAATTCAAAGCATAACACAATCTTGTCTTTGTTTAATCATTCTATTTGGGCACCGTGGATGCTCTAGTTTTAACTGGTAGCATTTTTTTGTTTGAGTGGCTTCAACTCTATTTAGATCTGTATTCTAGTTTGAATTCTCATAAGGTTTGTAACCTTTTAAAGTTTATCGTTTGCCCCTTTATACTCTATTTCAAGCTACCTCATTAATGGCTAGAGATTAATGACTTGGTGGCATGTGGATTTATTAAAATCTATTAAACCTATAAAATCTACTAAAATCTTCCACCAATTACACATTTATTGTGGATCTTTGTGCTTCTGCCATCATAGCATTAATTTTTCTAACAGTTTATTCAGTGAAGTGATAGGTGATTCAAACAGTTACTTCCCACCTACCATTGGGTGGATGCTAGCTATCTTGAGGATATTTCTCTTGTGGTTTTTTCACCTTGGTGTGACCTTCACCCTTTTAAGGTAAATTGGGTGAAGTATTTTACATGCACACAACTTAGCCTCCTTGATTTCATCTCTTCTTAGTGTTTCACTTCCTTATAAGCATGCCTCTCTTTCTTGGTTGATTTATCTATGCTTTCATGTCTATTTATTTAGCCCTCCATATCCCATACAAATCTTTGCACTGGTCCTCCAATGCTTCATTATCTCTTCTCAATTTCTTTCACATGAGCATCTTATGCACCTCACTTTCTCAACTTGTACTCACAACTTTATGAATCATGAAAACTTCGAGCACCCAAAAAATTAGATGTCTAGCCTTAATCACTTATAAAGCATCTATGTTCAACTCACCCTATTGGATTCATGCATGTAAGCGTTAGAAGAGTTCTCCTATGGGCCTAAAAGTGCCATGCTTATTCACCCAACACAAATAAAACAAACATAAGAAAATATTTGGCTTACACCAATTTTATTATTGTCAAAATAATACATCCAACTTATAATCAAGAAATTGGTATCTAATGGCACAAACACCATCCTATTGACTATAGGGCTTCAATATGTTGTCATTAAAATGCCCAGGGAGTATTTCATGCATCAATATGCACAGTTTACATGCGCTAGTCTCCAATATACTATGGATGATATAAGGTCCCATCCACCTAATCTCTAATTTGATTAGGTGTTTGAAGTACTTTAAGTCATATAACAAGACCTGCACACCTTTGATAAATATCTTACACTTGATATGCTTATCATGCAATATATTTTAGCCTGTCTTTTCTATTTACTAGCTCCATATTGCTTGGGTACGTGTCTCATCCAAGTGCTCCAAGTCTTCTAGGTATGTGTTCAAAGACTCTTAGTCATCTAATCAACCAATATATGCAATGTGTAATGAGGGCACTAGAAATTCCATAGGTAAAATGGCCTTTGTGCCAAACACCAATTGAAATGGTGTAGCCTTATTTAGGCACTTGTACATAGTGAGATAGGCCCACAATACTACTAACATATGATCATCCCAATCTTTGTGACTAATGTCACATATATTTGAGGCATATTCCCAATATCTTATTGAATGCATCAATGGTTCTATTTGCTTGGGGATGGTATGGTGTCATTTTATGGTGTGCCAACATATATTTAGTAAGATCTAAACAGTTTTTTTGATGAAGTACACACCATGATCATTAGTCAAACTAAGTAAGCATCCATATTAACTGATGATATTATCCCAGATAAACCTTGCTACAGTGGTGGTTATATAATATTTGGTTGGCACTACCTCACTTCACTTGGTGAAGTAATCTATGACAACCAGAATATATTACATGTTTGTGCCCCTTATAGTGGGAGTGATAGGCCCAACAAAGTCAATGGCCTTTTTTTCAAATAGATCTTGGGCAAGGATGGGGATGAGAGGCATCTCATCCTGGTGGTTTGGTTTTCTGGTGCATTGGTAGATGTCACATGTTTTGGCATATTCTTTTTCATCTTGGAATAAACTTGGCCACTACAAGCCTAATTATAGAACTTTGCACATCATAGAGTCTTCAGTGTAATAGCCTCTATCAATCCCCTCATGTACTTCTTGCAAGATTGATTCCTATTTGTACTCTAGGACACATCAGCATAGGACATTGTCATGGCTTAATTTGTATAGTTCCCTACCAATGAGTTAAAAAGGGATGGTGAAAATTTCATGCTTCTTCTTTTCCTTAGTCATCATGGTATAGGGCATAAATCTAAATGTTAGAAATGAAGTTATCTCTATCAAATACTCAATAATGTACTAGACCTTATAAATTTATGCATCATGCATATCATCTTCAATAGGCACTACCACATCACTAGAGTTAATGTAGGATAGATGGTCTGGGCTCAAGTTTTATTTTCTAGGTTTTACTACAATAAAGAACTAGAATTCTTGAAATAAAATAATCCATCAATAAATTTGCCCATGGAGAATCAACTTATTTAATAGATACTTAAGTGATTCATGATCAATAAATAAAATAAAGGGGGTAGCCAATAAGTACTACCTAAAATTTTTCAAGACATAAACCATGGCAATAACCTTGCACTCAATTGTGGTGTAGTTTTGTTTTGCCTTGGTTAGTTTTTTTACTTTTGAAATAAATGGGATGATCTATTTTGCCTTTGCCTAGTTACACTAGAATGGCACTGCTTGCAGTACCAGATGCATCAACATGGACATGGAATGGAGTCACCCAGTTGATAAATTACAATATCAATGTACTTATTAGTTTGAGATTCAGAGTCTCAAATGCATCTTCTTGTTATGTGCCCCAATATAATGGGTCATACTTTTGCAAGAGCTCTTCTAGTGGTATTACAATCCTGGCATAGTTCCTTATGAACTTCCTATAGTACCTTTAATGTCTAATAAAGGCATGATCATCTTTCTACATTGATAGGGTCTAGAGCTGAAGGATGATTGAAATCTTTGTTAGATCAATGACTAGACCATCCTTGCAGATGATGTGCCCAAGTAAAGTGCCAAAGGGTGTCTCAAAAACACACTTCTTGAGGTTCAAAGAAATTTGTAATTACTTGCACCTTTCAAAGATAAGGTGTAAGTTTTCATAATGATCCTTCACTAACCCATACATAGTCCATTCATCTAAATATACTTGTAAGAATTTGTGAATGAAGTCCTTGAAAGTGGTGATCACCACTTGGGAGAATACACTTGGTGTATTCTTCAATCCAAAGGACATCACATTGTATGTGAAATAACCCCATTCTATCACAAAGGTATTTTTGGGCTTGTCCTCTTCTTTAATATGGACTTGATGGTATCCTTAGAACCCATTAGTAAAGGTACATATCTCAAAACTTGTGACACCATCCAATACTTTGTCGATAAATGAAATTTGAAAGGGGTCTATTATGTAGGTAGCATTCAACTATCTATAGTCAACACAAATTTGGATGTAACCATATTTTTTGATGTTGATGATCATGGGGCTAACCCATTTAGATTCTTGCATAGGGTAGATGATGCCTGTAGCTAGCATACCATCAATATTTTTTTTGACCTTGGCATGAAGATTAGGGTTCATCCTATAAGGTTGCTTCTTGGCAGGTCTTATGTCATTGACTAGTTTGTGCTCATCTTCTCAAGGGATGGGTGTGTGGCTTTCATATCTTGATAATTTCAAGGGAAAAATTCTTAGAATTCATTTAGTAGGTCCAAAATGTATTCTGACTCTATGTTAGACCAATAAACACCTAGAATAACAATATTTTATTCTCCTTCTTAGCTAATATCTACCTTTATAGTTTTTAACAATGCATGGTAGGGTTCATTCTTCTCCTGGTATAAATCCTCAACCTATCTGCTACCCTTAGTTATTTCTATTTGAAGGTGGGTAGGTTCTTATTCTTCTAAGGTTTTATCCTCAATTTAGCTAACTAACTTCCTTTTCCCTGTCAAATTCTTCCAATTGCATGCCTTTTATGTGTCATCATCTTTGTCACTAGAGTCACTATTAAGAGTTTACTCTTGAAATAAATTCAAGAACACTAACCCTTTTTCACCAAACATGTCTTTTAGGCACTCCTCCAATATTTTAGTCTCCTCAAACACTAACCTTCAAATACTAGTAGTGGCTCAATAAATTCAAGGTTTTACGAAGACAAGGAGAAGGTGTGAACAAACCACTCCTTAAGGGCATCCCAATTGGTATTCTCATAGCACATCTCATTGAAAACATATCATGCCCATGCCCAAGTCTTCAAGGTCTTATAAAATTCATACACCCATAGATTTATTTGGGTATTTTCCCCATAGATAGTCCATGTTTATTTACAAAGACATACATACGCTATAGGCTCAGAGTCA
Source organism: Torreya grandis (assembly GCA_037957365.1). NCBI lineage: Eukaryota > Viridiplantae > Streptophyta > Pinopsida > Cupressales > Taxaceae > Torreya > Torreya grandis. The sequence goes on along the minus strand of JARHVA010000605.1, from coordinate 4,659,643 downwards.
CTAGAGTAGGCTGAGATGTCCATGTCCTCATTACTCTTTTGAATCTAGTGTAAATGGATACCTTCACATCTTTCCAAGTTGGCAAGCTAGGTCTTTGTGCTTTTACCAATGAATGGCAGTGTTATTTAATGTATACACTAGTGCACCCATTTTATCCACCTCTTTTGGGATGTATGATTCAAGGTCATGGATATAGTCTTCTAATGGATTACTCCCTTTATATCTTGGAAGTGCTATAAGTTTACCCTTACTAAAGTGAAACACTCTTTTCCCCTTTTTCTTGGTATAAGGGACCCATATTTTGGAAGCATGTTCAATCTATACCAGACCTATCTTTACTAGTTTTGGCACTTTTATGTGTACTAAGTAACACCATTAACTAGTGGTCTCGTATGCTTCCTTGAACCATCAGTCATAGGCAACATCGGTGGTGTTTAAGGCTGATTACCCATAATCCCATGAGAGGACTCCTTTATCATTAGGATCTAGAGTCTCAGTGCCTTGTGTTGTGATGTTATATATGTGGTTCATCTCATCTTCAATGTCCATGCTCTTGACATAGGGGGTCCTTGGTCATTTGAGAGGGGTATAACTAACCTCTCCTTTCCTTCTTCAAATATCATATAGAACCTCTTGAAGTGCATATCTACATTATTTGCATAACACCATGGCCTTTGTAGAAGCATCAAGTAATTATCCTATTCTACTAACTTGATTACTTCAAAGTCAGTGTGAAATTTGGTGCCCATGATATCTAAAATTGTGCTCTTCAAAAATTTGATAGGTTGTGTTTGGGTCTTATTAGCCATGAAAATTACATGAGGGGAAGGTTTCAAGGCTAGCCTACCCATTTTCTCCTAGGCATTCTTGGTCAAGATGTTGACCTCAGCACTTATGTCTATAGGGACCTCACAAATAGACCATCCATCAATAGTGGCATTCACCAGGAGTTCTTGGTTATACTTCACATTTTGTTTATGATGAACTTCTTGTACCCTCTCCATGCAAGGCATAGCAACCTCAACTAATTTTTGACCTACATGCTCCAAGAGCAAGTCTTCAATAAGGGCATTATTCTCTCTATTTGAAAAAGGTACAAAATCGTAGTTAATTCTCATATCTCAACTTCTTGGCTATCTTACTTCTTTCAAAAGGTAACAGCCTATACTTCTAGGTCTCATGCTAATTGGATATCCCCTTACTGTTTTGTATTACACTCATGGCCTACTATAATACATATTTTTGGCATGTTGGGTCTGGGTAAGGTGAAAATTTGGGTTCAAGCCATATTGTGTACTCAGTATGACCCTTATCCCCATATTCGAAGTGTAACTCAAGTATTGGTGTAACTAGTGGCTAAGTGGTGAATCCACTATGAGTAGTCACCTGTACCTTGACTATCTTGGTGTGGGTTAGTTTTGCCTTCAAGCACCATTTTTCCATTTTTGGCTCACACATGATCATTCCTATGCCTTTTTCTACACTAAGACTACCTTGGGTTAACTTTATATATAATTTAGGGCATTCCTCAACCTTATGGGACCCTTGACAATACCCACACATGAGATGTGTAGGGTGGTCATTTTGATAATGCTCTATTAAGACATACTTATAACATGAGCATGGTGGGAACCTTACACCATTGTATCCTCTACTTCACCCTCTAGCACCTCGCTTCATCCTAAAGTTTATATTTTATTGATCATAACCTTCATTTCCTCAATTAACCTACCCTCTGACTGTTATGATGGCCTATCATGTACCTCTTTCCATGTTTTTGTGCATTTTATCAATCACCTAGAAATCAATAATGGTATAGGTGTAGGCATTGCATACTCGATAATAAATGGTTGTGTTGACTTGGTTGGTGTATCGTAACAAAGGGGAATTATGAACATCATGTGCGTCCCAAAAAAATTTGTAGCTTAAAAATAAAGTGCACACATTCCTTCATGGGTAGTTAGTCTGATTATGGCCTTTTACTTCATGGTCAGTGCACTATAGTCCACTTTGAGCATAATGTGAAGAGCTAGTGGTAACTTTTGGAGCTGGGAAGCCACAAATGAAATATATGCCTCCATAAATGGGTTGATCCTAGTATCTACACTTATGACTGCCTCAACGCTGAGTGTGGCTTCAAGTACTTCTTGAGGGTCTATAAAAGTATTCATGGAAAGTACTCTTTGGAATGGCATGAGCAACCCTCAAATGAACCACTACGCATGTTGGGAAGGGTGAATATCATATGAGAATTTTGAAAGGAGAGTCTTGAATCTTACATCATACAAGTGCACACTCTCTAAGATTCCTTGGGTAATCTCTTTGAGCATGGTGATGATCTAATGTTCAAACTCTAAAATATCAAATTCCTTCAAAAATACATCCTTCAGGGTATCATAGTCGACCATGTCCTAGTTAACATCAAAAAAATTATACCAAGTATGGGTGAAATCAATTAGAGTGGTTATAAACTAGGTAACCTTATGCTCCAATTGGGTTATGCCTCATGTACACCATTGTAGTTCACACTTTAGCACATATTCTATAGCATTCTCCATGTCATAATACTTTAGTAAGTGTATGGTCATTTCATAATATATTTGTTATGGTGGGTAGTTGTTATCTGGGGTGCTTGTCCTCCTATTATCTATCTTAGTGGTAGTCCTCTAATACCTCTAGCCATTGGGTTAAGTGTTGGTCTTGTCATTATTGTTGGCATAGTTAATGTCGATAGCACTGCACTACTTAATTATAACACCTAAACATTTCCTATAGGTTATTTCCCACTCTATATTACTAACATCAATTGAGCTAGTACAATCACGTTCAAATTCGATTGTGGTGAGCTAGCACCCAATGGTTTAGAGGTAGTTGCACTCACCTATTTATATGGAATAATTATTTCAATCATAAAGTTGCACTCCAAGTCTACAAAATGCCTAAGATCAAAGTCATCAATAGACTCAATTATTACTTCTATACTTTTTTCAAGTGGCAGATCTAGTGCATGAGCATGCAATATAGGTTCAAATAGGGTAGGAATGTCAAGCGTATCTTCAATCACCAAATTTTATAGGAACCTAGTTAATTCTACACATATCAAGTGTTGAGATCGATCCATTGCTTCATTATATCTATCATCATCATACTATTGTACTTTAAGAGATCCTTACCCATACCCTTCCCACTCACTATGGGTTCTCTCAGCACTTTTAGGTTCTATATCTTCCATTAGTCTATGTTTTCTCTTATTATATGTTTATCTTCTAAGCTCTCAAGTGTCAATATACTCATCCCCTTCTACTATGCCTCACCCACACATTCCCTTCTCCCCCTTTTGCATGTTTCATACATGAAATGACTTTAGCCTTCCATCTTCAAAGTTTCAAATCTGTAATCCACCATTAGCTTTTTGAGATATGTACCAAATTCCTTCATAAATGTGCCTCTAAGGTCATACAAGAATTGGTACTCTACTTCCTTAAGGCATGATTATGTTGAGACTATGAACTCAAGTTGGTATCTACTCAACACTCTTTATAACCATTTATCTACTACTCTATTCCAAGTAACATCCAAGGTCTCAAGTTTCTCTAGGCACTCCATCCACTCATAGCATTGTTCATAGCTTCTTCTTCTATGGGTTGAATATGTAGCCAATCACCACATGTTTAGGTAGATCATAGAAAAAACCTCATATAAAGCATTATATAGGTTTTCCTGAACCCATTTTATTGAATTTTGTCCTTGGTAGGTTAGATGCTTTAGTGCAAAGTTATCTTGCACCTATTGTATCCAGTACTCAATGTTTTTGAGGGAGAATTGGTACATCATTTTACCACACCATTGCAATAAAAAAATTCAACATGGGTCCTAGGAACAACACCAAAATGTTGTATAAATGGGTGCACAAATTTTTCTTAATTGGTTCTTGGCCTATTACAGCTAGGCATAAACATAGGATATTCCCTTTGTACTCAACATTTGAATACTCAGTTACACTAACATTAATCCACATAAGTCACATGCCTTATGCACTTACCCAAAGCATAACTAATAAGGAATCAAAGCCTACATTGGGTTAGTTGTGCCATGGTATAAGACATCAATTATGAGACTTGGTCAATTCAAAGAAGGCTTTAAGTATATACACAGATACAAGCCTTTTATGGACTAAGCCTAGTGGCACGTAGGTGCAAGCCTTTTGGTTCACTAATCCTAGAGTCTTATGGGTGCAAGAAGGGTTGAAGGGTTGCTTTTACTTTAAGTAATCATACTAGGCTCACACTTCTAACAAGGATAGGATGCTTGGTGTAGGATCTATACTCATACTCTCTACATTTTTATGATGACATCATCATTTATTATAGGGACTCTATTAATGATGCAAACCAAAAGCTCATAAATATTTCTTAAGATAAACATTTTGAAATTATGTCATTATAACTATTACACATCCTAATAGCAATACAAAAATGCATATAAACCAGACACGTAATGTTTTAAGGTAACCATGTTCATCATTAATCAAAGCTTTAAATAATACAAAGCATAGAGTTTATGGTAGAACATATGTTTACTTCATACTAAATAACCCAGAGGTTCATTAGAGCCTTCATGGCATCCATATTAATCATAAGTCTAATGTTTGTTGGATGAATGTATATAAAACAAATTCCAATTCACTACAGCTTTGTTACATTATTTTCCTTGTCTCCTGCATCAACTGGTTTGAGCTCTTTTTATAGCCTTCTATTACATCTCCGCTAGGGTGGAATGCACACATCAAGTACTGAGATGGAGCCTTGGTGATCATTCCTACAAGCTCCATCACCTTGAAAACTTTGTGTTGTAGTCACCATGTATTACCAATCATGGAAGATACTTTGAAGATCCAGGAACTAGTTAACCACATGTTAGTTGGTGCAATGTGTGCACTATAACCTCCATCTAGCACTATAATTCCAAAATGTCATCATTATGAAAAATTATTACCTCATTTTGATTTGGATGTTATGTTGTCATAAATGCTACACTTACCAAAATAAGGGGCCTAACAGTGTTTGGATAGATTTCAATGTCAAGATAACCAAATAGAGTTGGTGGCACAAGGAGTTCATGTGTTTGCATGTGTGAAAAGAAGATAAAATGTGGAATTTACAAAAACAAAACATATTCAAAGTAAGAATGAAAAATGGGTTTTGGGTATGAAAAGTGTAAATAATACTAGAGATAGGGTGGGGGGAGGAATAATGTCCACAACAGTTATTAATCAGGAAGATAAAGTGGAGAGGGGAGTCAATACCTAACATAGAATATAAAGGTCTTTGAGTAGTCAATGCCTACCACCTGTGAGAAACCCTTAGTGACCAATCGCGTCTTAGATGGGGAAGGAACATCACCTTTGTTCTTGGTATTATTTTTTACCTTCTTCCTCATCTCTGCTTGGAACTCAGCGTCTGATCTCGTAATAAATTCTTTCAGTATGATCCCTTCTTTTTGAAGGTATTAAAGATGAGAAAGGGTGCAGAGGGAAGAAAATTCAACCATAAGATAGTGGGAGCTGAGGGACCATAAATCCTATAGAGAAGGTTGAAATAAATAATTAGTGAATGAAAGGACATACTAGTCTCTGACATATGCAAAATTTTAGAAAATGGATGTTGCTATGGAAAGTGGGGTTGAAAATGAGAGTGAAATGATATAAAAGTTAGAAAGGAGGATAATTGGACAAGGACAAGATGGGTGCTAAATAAAAAATTAAGATAGTATGAGAGAAGGGCTCATATAAAAAAGGAGATGATAATCCCAAAGGGGATAATAAGTAGGCAACATATATGAGGGGAATATATTGATGTGGAATAGAGACCTAATGATAAATAAATTAAAACTTTCTTTTTTCTTGCTTTCTTTGACTAGCTGAATCACATTGGAGAAGCCTTTATGCATGTGGCAATGCATGATAGACATTATCCAATAAGGTGGTGTTAGACAGCTCTAAGTGCGCTAAATTTATTTTTTTTTTAGGGTAAGTCCATTCCTTGATAAAAAGTGTGATTACCCTTATATTCAAGTTGGAAATCTTGATTAGGTAAATTATCTACAACATAGTTATAATGTCATTTAGCATGAATCAAATGAATATGATTGATCAATTATATATTTTCAACCACTTGTGTATTGAATAATTGTATATTTTTAACCACCTATGTACTTAATAATTGTATATTTTCATTTTATAATTCTAAGTTGGCTGTATTGATGTAGCCTCCAATTGTGGTTGGGAAAATCCCAAAGCTTTTTCAGCCACATTGATAAAAAAAATTAGAATTTCCTTCAATTTTTATACAAATAAGTCCATTGTCACAGGCAATTTAAATTTGTCAATTCAACAAAATTGTTATTTGGTTACCTATGTTTTGAGAGTATGCAAGGAGAGGTAAGCCTTTGAAATGCCATATGAAACCCCTAATCCAATAGTTCCCAGATTATTCTTGGAAATTCCATCAAAGTTGATATTGTAGCAACTTGTAGGGGGAGGGTTCCAATTTTGCTTAAATAAATCCAATTTTGAAGTGGATTGATTTATAGTGGAAGGGGAGGTGCCACTTTTTACAAATATGGGAATCACTTGGAAAACTAGTGATAAGAGCAGTGTTATGAATTAGATATATACCCTTTGAGGTATTAAGAGTGATAAGTGAAGTGTTATGAATCAGATTAATAGTAGCATGGATAAGCACCAAATTTGGTTGGGTAATATTTTTAAAAATTGGGTTGTTCCACTCCTAGAAGATGTTCCACATTACAAAACCTATGGCAATATAATTCAACAGTTTGATAAATCACATTTTAGACTGAATAGGGTCCCATATGTTTATAATTTGATGCATATGTTGGTTGTTATCTATTGTACTAGTAAAGCATATTTCTAAATCATATAAAGTACTTACCTTGGATAATACAAACCCATGGAGTCGTAGGATTAATATGGGGTCTCTAGGTAGATTTGGTTGGACATGTTGTATACTTTATATGCTTTACACACCTTAGGTACTGTATAACCCGACATGTACAATTGGGATCTAAGGAATTACCCTAATTGGGTATAAGGGTGCCCAATAGCCCACCATATTGGGGCTAAAGGATGGAAGTCCCTAAGAATTTTTTTGATAGTGGATGTGCATTTTGAAATGTAAGGATAACACATACCTATTTTGGATATCCCATGGTTTTTAACCATAGTAATGTATGGGTGGCTTCCAAGACCATAGTTTTGTACCCATTATATTATAATACTACTTGGATAATTACCTATTGATATATCCCATATGAATTAGGGTAAAGTAGAACATGGAAGTACATTATTGTATCATAAGTGGTTGAGTTAATGTAATAATAAAGGTGGAGATTGTGCTAGATTTTTTCCCTAAATTATTTTCCCAGGTGAAAATATAATGTATTATGAGTCTATTGTTTCTCTTTTCTATTATAGATTAAGATTTTATTAGTTATATTTATCTTGCATAAGTTTATTGGTCTAATTCTCTTCAAAATTTGTAACCAAATAATTATTAAACATGTCAATGTTTTGACAATAAGTCCTTTGTCAACTTTGCTTTGAAAATTTTGGGACTAGGAAACCAAAGGGAATTTGATGTTGGTGTTTACCCCTCACCAAAGAAATCTTATTGACTTCTACTAGTCTAGTTGATCCTCTAAGCTAAAATGAGAAGAAATAAGAGAAGATTGATGGAGACATCTTGAAAAAATATATGAAGGAATTGAATCTAACCAGTAAGAAACTCAATGATTTATTTATAATAGAGAAATGTGCATATGTAAAGGAGTAGAACTTAATACCTTGGTGAGGTCCATTTCTTAGGGCTGAGGATGTAGACCTATTTGGGGTCAAATTCTAGTGGGAAGTTCCACCTGCATGAGTGTTGTCACATCTTCCTTAACATTGATAGGTTGTTACTTAGTGCACTTCATTTTGGTGTGATATTGATAGGGTGTTGCATCTAATTTAGGATAATTCTTAGGTCTCAATTTTTTCCTTTGATGCACTTGAATCTCTTTATTGTGGAAGATTCCCCTATTCTTTTCATTATGCTTTCTTTTTCATTTTCTACTACCTAACTTGCTAATAGTTGTAAGTTTTAGGTGGGTTTTCTACAAATATTTTGAGTAGATTGCATTGGGTCATAGAGACATTGACATATTTAAGATATTGTTTAGTGATAATTTATTGTTGTTGAGAGAACTGTAAGTGTCTAGATGTTGCTTAGCATTTGTGTCCAATGGAGTTTTTTGGCCAAAAATCTATAATGTCTTGATGTTAAAACAATTAACTAGTTGGATGTTGTGCCCTTTTTACCAATCCCACTAAGGATGAACATGTCATCTTCCCCCTACTCCCATGCCTCCCAATTATCATGACTCTAATCTAATTTTTATTTGAATTAAAGAAGACTGTGTCAGGAGATAGTCTAGCAAATTATAGATGCAAAAATTATTATAGTTAGAGATAATAAAGAGAAAAGGTAAGAGTTGCATGTTATTCAGCTGAAGATGTCATGTGGAAAGAGACAATTGTGTGGCATGGGAAGGAGGAGACATATGGTTGCTCAACTACCATGTAGTGGTGGTGGCATTGAAATTAACTTTAGAGAGGAGTCAAAAATATAGCAATATATTAAATAGTAAAATCACATTAGATATTGATTGATGAAGACAAAAATAAATTCAAGTAGTAGGCTTAAAATAATGACAAATATTTAAAGGGTATAATGACAAGTGTTATTTTTTTAAGTGTCTAAAATGCTTAGTTAGTGTCATTTAGAGTCTATAGTTTCAAGCTAACATTTAATATTTATAGAGTCTAGTTTTTTAGTCAAATAAGTGGTCAAGCTCACAATTTTTAGTTATATTTGAGTTTTTACTCTATTAGATATCTTAATAAAGCAATTATGTTCTTTGTAAGTGTCAATTATCTCTCTTATAAGGAGGCATTATCAGGGGAACCCAACGTTTGGTCATATTTGTAATTCTATTATGAGTGGGGGAATATTTTCTCACAAATTCAAGACATGTGATTTGGCGTAGTTGGTTGAGCTCCTAGGAGGTTAGAGGAAATAAGGGAAGGAGGCCAATCATGAAGTCAAGGTCATCACTAACTTTAATGATTTCATTTATTTTAGTGAAAAAATAAAGCATAAAAAAGATAATACAACTGAAGATTTGGATTAATTAATGGAATTGATGATGTACTCTACCTATAATCGTTTCAAGTGAAACAATGACCCAAATAGACTAAATCCATAGATGGTGTTTAGTGCAGTGTTAACCATACTATATTTGTGATTAGATAGAAATGATCAAAGTGTAGAGGTTACTTACCCAATGTTCAATGAGCCAATCAACATCCACTGAAGGCATAGTGAACACTCAATCCCATTAGTTGATTTGTACTTGCTCAAAGTGAGCCTCAACTAACCAAAGGAGTGGAACATAAGAGAAGTGGAGGCCCAAGTCACAATTTCAATGAATAGAGTGTATGTGCCTACTCATATTTTGTGAAGGTTGGTAATGCTTATTCAAACTGATATCATTGTGAACCATGTATGTCCATTCATAGTTCTAGAGGTTGGATAGTGTTTTTATCCTTATCCACTAGTGTTTATATGATCTTAGATAAGTGTGTATTCTTATACTTGATCTCAGATAAGTGATGAAGTCAACTAGTAGCAGTTCTAGTGCCCCTTTTTATCCCCTCCACCACTCTTTCTCCTTCACTTGCCATTTCTAGTCCTCTTTTACTTCTTCTCCATCTATCAATTCTAACTGGACTAGATCTGTGTCTCCAAACACAAATCTGTAAGCCCATTACTCAATCCATTAAATTCCATCCAAGGCCAACTATAGAAATCTCGATCTATCTATTCTAGCCAAGAAAATATGCCTATGATTTCCTAGTAATCATACAAGTGTGTTCCATTATAACCTCCAAATAAAATTCCCTTCTTCTATGAATTAATATGTGGAGATGGGAAATGAAGAATGTGTTAGTGAAAATCAACAACATATAAGGAAGAGAAAGGGTGAAGAAGGCCCTCATTGCACTCATCCACCCATCTAACCATCAAGTATGAAGGAGTGCCACAGAAACATTAAATCATATTGTCTTCTTTATCTTTATTTGTGTCTCCCTTAACTAGGAGTCTTAATATGCTAGCACCCCTCTTTGGTAGAAGTAAAACATAGATATAGGATACACATACTGAAAAAGCTTTTGAATATCTTAATGCATAATTTAGACTTGTATTTGAATTATGTTTTATATTTATATTTTTTTAATAATATTTTTATATTATTAATACTTTATGGTTATCGATATTTTTATAGTTTTTAATATTTATTATTATTTTATATTCATTAAAAATTTATCTATTGGTCAATATAATGGCAATTTTTTTTTTGAAGTTTATTCATCAATGAAATTGAACCAATTTTTATGCTCATTGAACTCAAACATGAATCTTTTGACTTAGTTGACAATCACGAAGCTCTACATAGTTATTTGTTTGAGCCCCTATTTATTGTGTAAAAGCTCAATTGTATTGTCTTGTTTCAGCTCTAATATAAAAGGGTGGCAAACCCAAAATGAAAGTTGGTGTATTTAGGGTTGTTGGACACCTAGATTCCCTTAAGAATTTTGATTTTTTATGGTAGTAATGTGTAAGCATAGACAAAGGGTTTCCCTTCCACTAATTTCATTATGGTAATATTGGGCATAATATGGCAAAGTGTTCCAAAAAGCTTTCATAAAGGTCATTCTCCTTTCATTTACATATTTGGACTAAGAAACAAGATCATCCCATTTCAATTTATTCAATTGAGGCAATGGATTTTCCCAAAGAAATCCTAGTTATGGATCCAAGCTTTGGGTGAGATTTTTTTTCCCCTATTAGTTTTGGTTGTGGGAAATCTAGGAATGAGGCCCCTGTGGGAGATGCTTTAGCAAGTATTAATGCCTTCCAAAAAAGGAAGGTGTAGGTTTTGAAATCCTTAATGTGCTTAGATCCCCCATCTATTCATCCTCTTTTACTCTCTCATTTGGACAACCCTCCCTTTCTTGGTTCTTATCATTGTAATTTTCACCATTTAGTAAGCAAGGTGGTAGCGAGTGTCAATTCTTTAGAGTTTAAAGATTTGGGTTCTAAGGAAGATCAGGAGGTATTTATCTCTTTTCAGGGGAGTGAGGAGGATGTTACTTGTAGGGATACTCTCATGATTTCTTTGATAAAATCTTTATTGTCCAAGCCTAATTATAGACTAAAGGTTCTTATTCATAGGGGTCACGAGATGGAAGTAGAAAGTCTTCAATTAGATGCATTTATTGCTATTAAGGATGGTTCTCAATGGACTATGGAAGACCAACACTCTCAAATGGGTAGGAAGGTAGCTTATTGTGGTTGATTCTTCCTCTGAATGAAGTTTATTTTGGCAGTTCTCGAATATAATTTTTTTCTATAGTCTTCTTTTTCCTCTTCACTTTCATAGAGTAGCTTGAGCTCTATACTCTTCTCTTAGTGTTTCCATTTCAAAAAACTAGTTTTTTTGGACTTTGTCATTTATTATGGGAGAGGGTCCCTCAACCCTCAATACTTATCAAAAAAATAAGTGGAAAATAAATTAAATAAAATTCAATGAAAATTTCATTGGGCTAGAATAGAATAAAGAAACAAATTTCATCTTATGGCTTGGAATAAGGTCTACTCCAAGAAAAGATATGGCAGACTTGGTTTAAGGAATATTCAATTGATGAACAAAGCCCTCATTTTAAAGTTTGTATGGGGATTCATTAAGTTGAGCATAGTTTGGGATAAAATCCTCTCTTTTAAATATTTAGAAGGAAGGGACCCAATCTGCATTTTGGTAGATTTTCATTTTTTTCAGAGCTCACATGTTTGGAACTTTTTAATATCAAATAAGGAGTTGATATTATTAGGTTCTAAATAGTAGATTAGAATTGGATGTACGGTTGACTTTTGGAGAGATAAATGGGTTTATGAAAATACTCTTTTTCAGAGTGACATAGGACCATAGTTGCAAGACATCATTAAGAATAAATATGGTTTCAAAGTGGTGGATTATTGGCAAGAGTTGGAAGGAGTTAAATTCTAGAAGAGGTTGAGTTTGGATAAATTAAACTAGGAAGACACGTTGAAGCTAAACAATCTTCTGAGACATGTTCATATTCTAAATATTAATAGAGAAGATCAAATCATTTGGAAGGACTCCTTCAATGGTCATTACAAATTAAAATCAAGTTATGACTTTCTAGTGCAAAAACCTAGGATTAATGACAGTTGGGAGCTTTTATGGGAAAAATGGCTAGCTTCAAAAATAAATATATTCCTATGGGTGTTAATTCATAATAGAATTCTTATAATTGACAATCTTAGAAAAAGAGGTTACCTTCTCATCAATGAATGTGTTCTCTGTGAAGAGGATAATGAATCAATTTTCCATTTACTTGTCAACTTCTCTTTCTCTCAAAAGATTTGGAGCCATTTTTATGACAAATTTAATGTCTCTTGGGTGTAATCAAGTTCCCTAATGGAAGGTAGTCTTGGGGGTGCCCATTTCAAAATGTCCATCTCAAGAAACTTTGGAAACTAGCTTTGCTACATATTATATGGGGTATCTGGGGAAAAAGTAACAATAGAATCTTCAAGGGAAAGAGATGTAGAAGTAAAGTCATCTCTATAAGAATTTTTGAGCTCATTAAGGAAAATTAAAACTATATCCCTATTAAGAAAGGAAAAAGCTTGCCTCAATTTAAACAAATCCCAGCTCATAACTAGAAAATTGATTCGTCTAAGTTGGGTAAACCAGATCCTAAAGAAGAAATTAGAAAAAGAACTAAATAGAAGCCCCCCTTTACTTTGATAGAGCTTCAAAAGGAAACTCGGGACTAGTTAGAGGAGGTGGAATCATTAGAGATCATAATGGCAATTTGATTGTTGCATATGCAAGAAGACATGGGTGTTAAGTCTAATCACTAGGCAGAACCATAACAACATTGTAGGGGATCAAATTAGTAAAGTAATTGAGAGTTCAAAAACTAATAGTGGAGGGGGACTCTCTAAATATTGTTAACTATTTATTAGGGAAAAAATTAATTAGTTGGTCCATCAAACATGTTTTAGAAGAAGCTATAGTTATTTTAGATTCTTTTCAATAAGTTATCATTCAACATACCTATAGGGAAGGAAATGTTATAGAAGATTAGTTCACCAATAAAGAAGTGATTATTATGGGTTTAATGACTTGGATGGACTATGAATATCTCCCTAGGGATCTATTTCTAAAGATAAAATATGAAGGAAATCATAATGTACTTAACCTTAGGCATATTGGGGAGGCCTTTAATCCATAGAGGGAAATATTATTAGACTCTTTTGAGTCACAGACTCATATTGTTAGGTTTAATTATTTTGGGGAATATAGAGAAGTTTCTAGAAGTCATGAAACATCTATTAGATAGCCCAAACATAAATCACACCTTCATTTCCTCTTGAATCTATTTGGTGAAGCCCACTTTCCAAAATAGAGAAAGTCATTTTTAGTTCTGGGTTGGTTGTAAGGAAAGTAACATTGGATTACCTTGTAGATGCCAAAATTGTGTCGACTCCCCTTCATCCCTTACACACTTTATTAATTTAAAATAAACTACTTATTTTAAATTAATGACATCACCTAGACACCTCACCTTGGACACCTCACCACGACACCTCGCCCTTAGACCATTTCCTACCCTATGAGTCACCTTGGGACTAGGTCATCTAAATCCTAAGTACCCATGACCTATTCTCACTCCATTCCAACCTCCTAACCAACACTCATGCCTAATAACCTCATCTTTTGACCATTCTCCAATGGCAAATGCACTTGGCAGATGGAGAATGGGCAAAGGGCTAAAAATAACCCTTTTACCCATTCTCTAGCCATTGATGTCAGTCAACTATTAGCTGACACCAGCAGGATCACCAACATCAGTTACTCAAACTAGGTTCTAACCTTGAACCTGGGTTTAATCTCAAATCGCTGATCCTGAATTCTTCCTCCCAGACTCTGAGACATCAACGTGCACACTCTGAGACCAAACATCAAACTTTGACTAATGCTCTCCTAGCTACAGAAACTCTGCACAAGTGACTCTAGATTGGATTAGAACATTACACAAGGGCTTTGACATTAGCCACAATAGGAATACGCATTCTAACACCCTTGGTTCTTCTAACAGAGCTAAGTATTCTTCTATTTTATTTCAGTAATTTAGAATACATTAGTAATTAGTTTCTATTCACTATTTCTAAATACTATCAACCAGACCTGACTTCCTACGTAGAATGGCTGAAAAGCCTTCCTTCTATTCTTATCCTCTTTTTACACCTATCCCCAACCTTTGCCCCCTCTCAAACCTTATTCACTATCTTGCAACCCTGCACAGACCCTTAAACTCCTAGACTCCTCTGTTGACCACAAACATAACCTAAAAACCCATCCAAGGCCCACTGCCCCTACCGACATCGATAACATAACCAACGTCATCATATTTACCAACTGACACTGGTAGGACTACCGACATTAGTGACTGTGATAGGCTAACTGCAGAGAATAGGTATGTGTTATCTTTATTTCTCTTTCTTAGTCTTTCACCATTTATTTTCATACAACACTCTTTTTGTCAAATAGTGGACTGTCATCCCTCACAGAGCTTTACGCTTCTAGGACCGAGCGTTGCTTGGTAGTCCACCATATCTTTATCTAACACCCTCTTTGTTTAAGTCTTATTCTTATCTACAGGTGTCTTCCTCCACAGCCAAAGAGGAGCTCCTACAACGCTTGGATACGGTGCACAACTTAATCTGGGTAACGTACAAACCCCTAACCTTTAACTTTAGTTTCTTCTTTCTTCTGAATGTAAAAAGCAAAAAATGTAAAGAAACATACCTAATACAATAGAACCAAAAATACCACATTAAGTTAGGAAAAGTGAAATAATTTGGGCAACTCTATAAGTGGGAGGTTTTACTAGTTTTATGGAGAAGATTGAAGGATATGACATGTACTTATTGATAATGTTTGTAAAAGCCTAAAAGGATAGAATAGTTTCAATCAGTGGAGTTACCCTTGATATCATAGAGGAACTCATTTATCACATTACTAGGTTGGTGATTGAGGAAACAAATATTTATAACTCATCGAGAGATTTCAAAAGGGACAAAGAGACATTCCTAGAGGAGGGAGAGCAATTAGAGCTACTTCACAATGGTTTTGATCAGGAATACTTTCCCAAGATGTATGTAGAGATTGTCTTCCATCTAATGTAGTATGTAACCCTAGAAGGTAGGTATATTGTAGTTATATGGTCCTTATTTAAAATTTTGAACTATTTCAGGCATGGTCTACCCTTCAGTCTTCCTTTTTTGATTCTAAAATCAATGGAGGTTTTGATCATGAGGTTTAAACATGGTAATTACTCAACCCAAGACATGAAGGGATGATCAACCTCATTTTTAAATATTTTAATGGCATTAATCAAATCAGCATAAACACTCCTCAACCCCAAAAGAAAGATGTAGAAGATGCGCTTGTCAATATTAGAAAAAATAAAAAAGTTTGGATAAAATATCCTAGGAGTTCAAGCAGGGTTACAAAGATCATTAAGAAACCTATGGAGAATAGGACCAAGGATGTTGAAGGAAAAAAATTGAAGCCATAGGATAACATTAAGAAACATCTTTTGAGTGCTTCAAATCCTATAGGGATTAGTTAGGGGAAACAGGGCATGTAGAGTAAAATGGGAGATTAGAGTAGGGATTTTATTGATGTAGAAGATGTTAGAGAGGATCTATGCGAGGGAAAAAAGGATGTTAACCAAGGAAAGAATCATCTTAGAAACATTTTTAGAAGCTATGAAAAGTGTGTCTAAATATGTTCCCATAGATAACAGGGATATATCTTAGAACAAGCAACTGAAGGATCAAAATGAGGCCTTCAATAATTTGGTGACTTCTCCTAAGGGAAAGGAGAACTTAGATAAGATAGTTGAAGATATTGATCCAAAAAAATATATAATGTTTTGGTTTATGAGAGAGATTATGGATATTAAAGGTAATGTGAATTCCCTATAAAAGGAAAACATAAGGATGAATCAAATCTCTTCAGCTAGGGAGGATGATCAAAAAATTCAGAGTCTCTCATTCAGGATGGAGATTTTAGAACAAGAGAATGAGAAAATTTGTAACAATATTAGTTTTTTAGTGAATTGTAGTAAGGCTTCTATGTATGAGGGCATTTAGAAGATTGAAAATCTATGAGCCCATCTTGGGGAGCTTTTTAAGCCCAAGATCATTGGCAAAGAGAAAGGTAAGCAAGGAAGGTACAATGATTCCTAGTACATCATGGATAAAGATAAATTATTATTTCATATTGATACAAACCTTAAAAATATGAAATCTTGTTGGGAGGATATTTTTGGTAGTTTATACTTAGACTAGTTTCTTTTGTCATTCTTTGTTGGTTTATAAGCTTTTTTTTGCTGTCTCTAGGTCTACTTGGCCCTGTTTCTTGTTTGGTCTTTGGTAGACCTTGGTCTCTCTTTTTTTTGTACTTATCCTAGGGTCTGGGGACCCTAGTTCAAACCCCACCTTTAACCTGAATAAAAAAATATTTATCAAAAAAAATATGGTTATTAATATTTTTATAATTTTTAACCTTTTAATATTTATTATTATTTTATATTTATTAAAAATTTATCTATTGATTGAATATAATGGAATTTTTTTTTTAACTTTATCCATTGGTGAACTTGAACCAATTTTTATCCTCATTGAACTTGAACCTGAACCTTTTGACTTAGCTAACAGGCACTAAGTTCTGCATAGTTGTTTATTTGAACCCCTATGTATTGTGCAAAAGCCTAATTGTATTATCTTATTTCATCTTTGATATAAAAGGGTGGAAAACCCAAAATGAAATTTAGTCTATTTGGGGTTGTTGGACACCTAAATATTCCTAAACATTTTGGGTGTTTTATGGAAATAATATGCAAGCATAGATATTGATTTTGTGCTTTTTTACGAGATTCAGTAAATAATAACTCAACCCCAATAAAGCTTTGTGCGAGGATTTTAGAATGGTTAAGACATGATATGATTACTAAAAAGATAAATGGAAAAGTATACATACCAAGTTGTTAATAAATTTTCTTCCCATTTTGAGCTCATGTAACATATGCAAACCACATTTGATTTTTGTTGAAAAATCATCTAAACCATTTAATGGTGGTGTAAACAAAAAGTGGATTAAGAATTAAGAATAATTATACAAATAGAGACACAATTAAATAAAATTATGAGTGAGATCTAGATATTGAAATATCCTTTTTAGGGTAGAGTAATGAAAATTTGGAGTTTTATTAAAACCCTAATGTGAAAGTATAGAATTCTAAAAATGATACATAAAACATCATAGAAAAAAAAATCACCTAGAAATGCTCAAACAATTAAGAAACTCAGTTTATTTCAAGAGTAGAATCCTTACAACTTTAAATCTAATTTTTTAGTAAAATATTTTTAGGCTGCAAATTAATTAATTTACAATGAATCATATTAATGCAATTTTAACCATAACTGACCAACCAACTGAGAAATTAATGTTGTGTCAAGCATGAAATAGCCTTGAACAAGCCCAAGATGAAACCACACACTAAAAAACTCTCAAAACCATCTCCCTAGAGTGATGTCATCCCTTTAAAGGATGACACCAGCATGCCAAAGAGCCATCCAATAAGTTGTTAGCCCCAAACAACCGTCTAGCTAATGTGCCAACCAAGAACTGATGCTCTAGCCTGTGTTCAATGAATTTTTGCTCAATTATGACCTTTGAATGAAGCCACCAACAAAATTTGAAGGTTTTCATCCCCAAGATCTAATTCCCTTAGAGGGTTTTCATCCTCAATAGCTAAAAGTAAAATCAAAATTGTTCAAATCACAAAATCAAGTGATAGATGAATCATAGCTCACACAAATGAGCCCTTCCATATACTTTTATACCATTTTTGCAACTCAATCTCTAAAGTGGGGCACTCCAAGTGAGGAGTTATTTACTATAATTCATAAAGTGACTTTTTAATTTCTAATTAAGTGTTGACTTACTCTAATTAGAAAAGTCCCCTTTATTTTAAATTTAAACATAAGTTGTTGATAATAAGTTAATTTTTGGTTAACTCAACTCACTAGAACCATGTTTCCCTTCTCCTCATTCCCTTTGCCTACAAGAAATTATAAAATAGGCTAAGGGTCTTCATAAGACACTAATATTTAGAAGAGGACATTATAGTCCTCCCTTCTCAAAATAGCTTATCCCCAACCAATTACAAGTTAGGATATTGCAAAATAGCTACCCCTTCCCATGTAGCATCCTTAATAGGTAGATCATTCCAATGAACCATGTACTCCATGATGTTCTTGTTTCTCCTAACCTCTATGATAGATTATATAATCAAAATCAGCTTGCCCTTATCATCCAACAGTGGTAATTTTTTAGGAGTTATATGCTACCCTATTGTGTTTTGAGGCATGAAACATGAAGCACATTATGGATCTAACTATGCTTTGGCAAGTTCTAACTCATAAGCAACCTCTATAATTCTCCTATGAACTCTGTCAGGACCATAAAATTGGGGTTTCAGCTTCTTTTCCCTACCATGTTTGAGGGAAGACTACCTATAGGGTTGCATCCTCAAAAAAACATGTATCCCACCTTAAAAGTCCTCTCCAATTGGTGTTGGTCTGTATATAACTTCCACTAATTTTATGAACATTGGAGGTTCTTCTTGAACACTCCCAATATATCTTAACTTTGTTGAACTAAATCCTTTGCCTAGGCACTCTACCATCTGTCAAAACCAAATCCATGAAAGAAAGTGCATCATACCCATATTGGGCTCTAAAGGGAGACATACCAATGGATATGTGGTATGATGTATTGTAACAATGCTCACCCATGTACATCCACTTGATACAAGTTGATTAATGCCCTAAAAAATAGTTAATTAGGTACCCTTTAATCTGATGGGGTTATCAATCCTCTCATTTAATTGACTAAATTAGGTTGATGTCCTATTAAATGAAGTTCAGCGTCCAATGGCAGTCAACAGTAAGGTATGTAATGTAATAACTAATTGTTGTCTGTTTGGGGGCAGTTGTGGATCAGTAACTCATAAAGTCTAATCTACTTGATTTGAATTGAAAACTATCCCATTACTTATGAAAGTAAACACTCTTTGTTGAATGGTAATGCTTGGAAATAAAATAGACTTTACTGGAATAGAAAATATTTTAAAGGAAACACACTTGCTTGTAATGAAAAGTTCTCTTGAAATAAACAAACACTTAGTCTAAGTTGTAGAAATTGGAATTTGCTTTGAAAAGGAATGCTTTGCAATTCAAAGTGTTGAAGGTAAATTCTAATTGAAACCCACATGCATGAACACACGTACTTATAAGTTAAAACATGGAATACAATACTCTAAATAAAAGATTAAATGATAACTTTTAAAGCACACAACAATATACAATAAACATATAAACACCACAAATGATCTTGCTTCCTTGGTTGAGTAGGCCATTGCTCTCCCTTGTAATAGTATTTAGATTATACTAAACTTATAGAATTACCATGGAATCAAATCTTCATTAATTCTATAAAATGTTTACAATGCTAGAAAAAAACTTAGTTTTATGCTTCAATCTTTTACTTCCTTTGTGTTTTTGATATATTCTCCACTACCACATCAGCAGGAAGTTGTTATTTATTTATGACAACACTTTTACAATAATTGATTAGAATAGACTAACCTACTAACAAGGACACAACTAAATATAATCTTGTTTATTGAAAATAGAAAAATAGCATCATCCTTTCCACATTCCAATGGAGAAATGATGAAAGATTTCTGGCATGAACCTTTGGCTTCTACTAATTACAACTTGTAGTTGAAACCATATCTATTCTAACAACAAAACCTCATTATATCACTTATAATTACTTTTAGCAAAAGTACTATGAATACTTGTGGCTATAAATAGACATATTACTTTTGGAAAGTTTACAAATGTCTTCTAGAAATATTCCAAAAATAGATTAGGATGCTTCTGATTAAGTAGGTTTAATCTTAATGATGTAAATTCCATAAAATGTATTTTTTCAATCCCATAAAAGTCTTTATAATCGGTCTAAGAACATCCATAGAAATTTTAGGCATCTTTGGATCCATATTGGTGATCTCTAGAGCTAGACTAGTGATCTCTAGAGCCAAATTGATGGAGCCTAAAGCCAGCCTAGTGATCTCCAAAATTGGGCTAGAGATCATTAGAGTTGGTTTGAGTTGATCTTATGAAGTGTTCTTGCTTTCCAAAATAGATTATTTGTCAATAATACATCTGAATGACCTGTATACACAAAATTTATGGCTTTCCATGCAAAATGTTGGAATAAAGTGGTGTAAATAGGGAACATTAACTTGCATAGTATAATCAAGACAAATTACTCATTTTCTAATTTGAATTAGTAATAAGTTATAGAATGCACATCTAAATCTACATTAAAAAAAATCTTAGAGGAAAGAGGAGGTTATTGTTTGAATATAATGAGTCATTTTATGGGCTCATCACAATCCACTTATTCACTATGTCAGTTTGCCCATCAGTTTGTGGATGATATCTAGTGCTAGGAGTCAAATTTGTGCTAGTCAAAAAGAATAGCTCTTGCCAAAACAAGCTTATGAACCTAGTGTCATTATCACTCATAATGTTTTTAGGCAATCCATGAAGTTTAAAAACTTCTTTCAAAAAGATATCAGCCACTAAAAGTGCATTGTACTTGGTTAGAATTGCAAAAAAATGAGCATATTTGGTAAGCCTATCAACCACCACAAACATAGAACTCTTACCTTGAACCATGGGAAGTCCTATGATAAAATCCATAAAGATAGTTTCCCATTTTTAAGTAAGAATAGATAAGGGTTGTAACAAATCGACTAAAAAATGTGCTCAACTTTATTTTGTTGGCAAGTGACGCACTCCTAGATGTATTGAAGGCCCTCTCCCTTGAGTATCTTCTAAAATAATCTTTCCCTCACTTATTTGTATGTCTTAAAATACCCCAGATGACCAGCCAAAGGAGTATCATGAACAACTCTCAATATCTTATTTTTTGTCTTAGACTTAGGAACCAAAAATATTCTATTCTTATAGAAAATAATATCTTCCACTACCTTGTACCTATCTTCATTATTACCTTCAAGGACATCAGTAGTAAATTTTTTCTACACATACAGAACTATTATAAAATCCTTCCAATTAGTTTTAATCTTTGTCAAGGAGCAAAGAATATGCTTTCTAGATAATGCCTCAATAACTACTTTATTTTTCCCTTTGACGTACTCAATATCAAAGTCATGAAATTAAAGCTTACTTAGCCTCTTTTTCTATCTATCATTCAAATCCATTTGGTTGAGAAATTACTTCAAACTATTGTGAATAGTTTTGACCACAAACCTACCATAAATCAAATACTTCCTGAATGTAGCCAATATGCATGCATGATGGCTAACATTTCTTTATCATAAATAGAAAATTTATGCTTCACCTTTTTGAGCTTTTGACTCTCAAATATTATGGGATGTCTTTTTTGCATCAAAACAACCCCTATACCTTCACTTGAAGTATCACAATCCAACATAAAAAAGGATGGAGAAATATCGAACAACAAGTATAAGGCATGAACTCATCACTTTCTTGGGTTTATCAAACATTAATTGTGTTGTTTTGGACCAGCTAAAATATCCTATTTTGGTTAAATCCATTAATGGAACAAGTTGATAAAATCCTTTGAGAAACCTTCTATAGTAGTTACATAAACCCAAAAAACCTATCAAATGTGTCATAGTTGTAGGTGAAGGCCAATTCATGATTGCTTGGATCTTTTGTTGATCAACATAAAATCCTTGGGCATTGATCAGATGGCCTAAATATAAAATTTTAGACATCCTAAACTCACAATTAGACTCTTTTCCAAATAATGTTTGCTATCTCAAAATTCCCATCACTATGTCTAAGTGTTGGAGATGCTCCTCCCATGTTTTACTATATACTAGGATGTCATCAAAGAAGACCAAAAAAAACTTCTTCAAGTGTTGCCTAAATAAATTATTCATACAAGATTGTAAATTTACTGGTGTATTAGTTAATCCAAAGGGCATAACCAACAATTCATAGTGCCTAAAGTGACATCTAAAAGTTATCTTTTAAACATCCTCTTATTTTACTTGAATTTGGTGATATTTGGTCCTCAATTTAATATTAGAAAAGTAGATGGCTCCATATAGCACATCAATCAAATCATCAATCTTAGGTAGGTATATTTGATCATGATGCTTGGTGGTGTTGGCCTGTCATGGTGGACTAGATCACTACATGGTCATTGACTTGGATTTATCAATTGTTTAAGTAGGACCACTAATCATGATAACTAGGACCTACGTAGTCTTAGCATTAGACCATGGGACCCCTTTATGGGAAATTTGACTTAACCATGTGCATGATGAGGGTACTCATGGTTAACATGATGTTGAGATTATAATTATTATTATTTTGATTTTTATTATGGGTTAACTCTCTTACCAAAGCACTCAGTCAAGCTTGCATATTTTGGAAACCTGAAAGAGTTATTTAGAGTGGGTTACCTAGGTAAAAACCTAGGTTGAGTATGGACAAAAGTTGAGGAAGTTATATGGGGTTGACTAATTGGTTGGCATGAAGGTTTTGGGCTTGGTTCTCACTATAATGTTTTTATCTAGTGAAGTGTGGGGGAAACGTGAAACTGCTATGGTGGTTTTTGGCAACAGTTGGGAGGAGGAATGGTGTCTATGGGAGGGAGGTAGATTGTAGGACTTGTCCTTGGTTATCATGGTTGAGGTAGGATGATTATGGAACCCTATAATCAAATACCCCTTCCTCTTCCCCATGGTGGATGACATTCTAGCCAGGTAAGTGGATTCTAGTATTTGCTATGCATGTTGTCTTTTATTTAGGTTTTCTAGTCTGGGCAAGTTTTTGGGTTTTGATGGAAATAAAAAATAAAAATGTTATAGGTGTGATCTAATAATTTGACTCAATATAGGATGGTTATTATGGTGTTATTTCCAAAATGAAAAAAAAGTTAAATAAACACACTAATAGCATAACATCTCTAGGCCTAGACACTAGGGAGAGCTTAGTTAGCCAAAGCAAATGATAAACACAACTAAAAAGTAAGGAATCAAGCACAATAATTATTTCACCTTCCTTAGATGATCCAAATGCCTTTGTATTTGTGGCTTTCTCAGCTTGTGCTCATGAAGTCCATGGCAATGGAAGCTTGGCTACCTCCATCTCTCCTTGGCACCTTGTGGCTTTGGCTTAGCTTGGCTTGGAATCAATTTGGCATTATAACTTTGCATTATCAAGTCCTTTGAATATATTTGAGCATAATAAATTTGCACCAAAATTTCTTAGAAATAATGTTGTGAGGCCTCCTATTTATAGATTTTTGGATTTGATCAGAATCACCCTCAACCATCCATCTCAAGATTGAGATGTGTGGTTGAGGATTAATTCAATTTTTGGAATTTGTAATTATCTTCATCATGACATTAGAAGAATTGGAAATTAAGAGGCATGGATGGCATCATAGAAGGTTTTGATGAGGCATGGGAGGCATGAATCCTAATATTTGTGGCATTTATGGCCTAGGGATGTCTTTCCAAGAAATGAGGTCACTTGATGATGCAGATATTCAATATTCATTTATAAAAACAAGTATTCAAAAAAATTCCATGGAATTCTTAATTATGTCTTGATTTGGGTTAATTAGCTCTTAAGCATGATTAAGCACATTGTGCACAAATTACCTAAATTGATCAGAATGCCATGTTATTGGTCCTAAGTTTGACTAGATTGGAATTGGAAGTCCATGTCAGATGCATTGGATGTGTATTCCCATTTAGTATGTTGTCAACAATAAATAATAAATGCATGAGTCTTATACAAGATATTTTATAGGAAAGAGTAATCCAGAGCACCTAAGTGTAAATTTGGCATTTTGACTTGAAATGAACTGATCAAAGTTAGCTATCTCATACATTGAATTGCCCCATTTAGGTATACCTTGGCCAAAATCGGCACTTAAATATGTCAGTTTCACATCATTTAGCATCTTTTAGTGTTTTTAGGCCAAATTATACACTTTGGATGGAATTTGGTCAAAAGCCTAATTAGAGGTTATCGGTGGCCAATTTTAGGTGTCTATAGTTTGCCCCTATTTAGGAAGGCATTTCAAACTGTAGGCAAAGCAATGTCTTCTCAAAGAATGAGAAATGGCATGTATGCCAAAAAGAAGATGATGGTTGAAAAATAAAGCTCTAAATGGTTTTGGGAAGCCTATGATGATGCCCCCTCGAGGGAGTGGTTGTCATATTTATTGATGGATGGTCCCTCGAAAAGAAATAAGAAAGGTGGAATTAATCCATGGTTGAGATTAATCCAAATAAGAAAATTCTTGCATGCATTGATTTAAAAAGGATGTTGATTTTCCCAAAGGTAATTATAAGTAGGAATAAAAGTCAAAATAATGATTTGCCCATAGGTGGCTATAATCATTAAGCAGACTTGAATTGGCTAAAATTGATGGTACCCCAGTTAGGGTTGATTAGCAAGCATAACTCAAGGATATAACCTAGAATATAGATTAAATATGAGTGGACACAAAATGATGAAAGAGATGAATAAAAGAATAAGATTGATCAGTGTGAATGATTTGGTTATACATATTAATGAGGAGATGCTCATCCTGATTAACAATGATACAACTAGAATGTTCAATTGAGTTATATTGATCAAGGGTGGGATGGAAGGATTTGCCAAGGTGCCAAGAAGAAAATTTTGTAGCTCCATTGATTATAAACCTTCTTGAAGCTGATTTTTGCTATATCATGTGATGGTAGGCTTCATGATAGAACACCATAAAGACTATCCCAAAATATGCATAAGGATTGACTCCCGATATTTGATAAACACTTGAAAATAATGCACCAATGATAGAAACCATGATGACACTGTTGACGTTTGAATATGGATAGACTCAAGAATAATGTGTATAAGGAATCACCCAATGAACACATATAAACTAAGTTGAGGCAATAGTGTTGAAATAAAATAAACAAGCAAGTGAATAAATAAATAAACAAACAACTTGAAATAAACAAACAAATAGAAAACATGAAAACAAAAGCAAAAGAAAGCATCCTAACAATGACAATTCCCCAGTAAGGTGGATCGAGGATAACTGACTAGGATTAGATAAGATAAATATTTTTGGATTTTTTAAATATTTGAATGTTTTTGGAATTTTGAGGGTATCTTAACTAGTTAGAGAATGATAAGATACCTACTCACAAAATGGAGAGAGTGTTTGGCTTAGGTTGCTCACAAAATGGAAAAAGCATATGGAAAGGGGGACTAAGGTGACCTCAACATGAATTGAGAATAGCCCACATAGTCCTAAAATGACCTCAAGTCATAGTAATTCCATCCACATAAAAGGTGATAAAAAAAATAGGTCCCAACAAGTTCTCAAATCTAGCAAATAGCTAGTCAAATGAAAATAGTAATGGCAAGGTGATGCGACAATGCATGGTAAACAAGTGTTGCCCCTAGTTTACCCATAGGCAGTTATAACTAGGAGATAATGACATAGGTCAATGATACTAATTTTCCCATAGGTGATTATAATTAGTATCAAGACTGGTGAAACATCAATTTACCCATAGGCAGTTATAAGCAATTTCATATAAATAAATTTGATAGGATGAAAGATATCTTGCCAGATCAACTGTCACACTACTTTCATAGACTTCCATTGAAACATGGATTGGATTGATTGTTGAAACTTGATCAAAATCCTCTCACAAAAATTACAGGAAGAACCAAAGTAGCTAAGATCAAAATAGGATTGGGTAGGATGACTAAAAATAGGGTTTGGTCTAGATAGGAATGGAATGATAGGTTGGTATGGTCTTGCTAAGGATAATGATGGTTTTTAATAGATTGGATAAAATGGTAACAGGATTTCCCCTAAGTGATGGGGTAAATGGTTGGGTACTTCGATAATGGCAAATAAATATGTAACAATGGCAATGGTATGATACATGTTTTTGGCTTGGGTGTGGTTTTTTATTCTATTGTTCCTGTTGATGGGGAGATGCACATCCTAATCAACAAATGATATAAATAGAATACTCAATCATGTTAATTTATAGCCCACACCTCATCTGAATAACTACTCTGTCAAGAATGGCCTACAGATTTGGTTGCTGAGAATGCTTTTGTAATCTTTGTTGGTTATTAATTCTAATTCCTTCATGTATCAAGATAGGGTATCTTTGTAGCCTCTACAAAAGAAAGTACGACCATGGATGATAAATAGGGATAAATAATGGATGGTGAGTTTGATTGTGAAATGGACTGGTTGATGATTATGGAATGTATAATGATGCCTAGGAATTTATATGTGACCAACATTGAGAGACTTAATCATAGACCTTTAATGTAGACATATTGATTTTAAATAAATTTAATCCTTTTGCATGACGGGTCATTTTTTTAAATTTATGCATTGGTGTTTGAAATTTTATTGGGTTATTCCAAGTTCCAAATTTTTAAGTGATTTGAATGATGTAGGGTTTTATTCCAAGCAGAGTTTGTAAGACCTGGTTTTATGTGTTGGGTTCATTTTCAAAATTGTAGTGAGCAAAGGTGAATCGATGAGTATATTGGGGTTATATCTTTATTAGTAAATCTCTATTTTTTTTTTAATTTGGTTGGGTTTTTGGTGAAGAATATGGTGTTTAAAAACCCTATGGAGAAAGGTATTCGAGTACTCTCATGTAAACCCTATTTGGGTGAAGTCATGTGCCATTGACCAATTTTATTGTGCATATGAATGGTTTTAACTTCTATAAATATATGGAGTTGGTTCCTTTTGTTAACACTTTCCCAATTATTAAGATTGACCCTTGTTTTGATAATGACAATTTAATCTTGAGCCATTTGAATCTATTTTACATGGGAGGTTTCTTGGGCTTGATTAAGATATATTTTTGTGGGAAATTTTGTGTTTTTGTTCTTTTTGACTCAATATGGCCTGAATTAATTTGTGTATTGTTATTTTTTATACTCATGAAGTTCAAAAATGCTTGCAATGAGGGATAAATGATCATGCCTCAATTTGAGTTATAGTGGGTTTTCTTGCAATGTATGTTAAATGCATTTTGTTAAAAGAATGTAATGTGAATCTTATTTTGATTTAATAGCAAGATGTTTTTCATTTGAAAACTAGGGTGGGCTATGACAATTTATTTTTGGAAAGACTTATTTATTTTAAAAAATTAAATCTAGATTATTTTTACTTTATTCGACTTTTTTGATCTTTCTTATTAACACTATCTTAATTGAAACATCTTAGCCTTAAGATTCTATTTGATCCCTGATCCCATATTTGGGTAAGCTTGATTAGTTAGTTTTATATTAATTTCTCTCTTGGAATCTATAATTTATGATTGTCATTTGAATGTGTGTGTGAATTGAGGGTTTTTATAATTGACCCTCCTTGGAAGGTTGTAGTGTTACCTTTCCTAATTTGTATGTTGATTTATTAGTTTGATGGGGTTTCCATTTTATAGAGATGTGTTTCTCTCATGTTCTGAGTTGTTATGAACTGATTAGATGTTGTATGTTCATTACTTAGGTGTTCATGGTATTTTAATTGTTATATTGTTACTCTTTCATTGAACTATTGGATTGTGTGCCTGGGAGCATCTTTAATATTGTTGATAAGCTCACCGTTTGAGCTAGCTACTTATGTTTTCTACAAGTAAGACAATATAGAATTCATTGGTTTTTATTTAGTGTTAAATTGGTGTTGATGAACACCAATAATAATAATGCCTACAGGTTGATCAACCTATTATACTCCTTTTTATGGATGTTTGTTACTTGACTTGTGTGGATTTCTTGAGTGTTATGCCCACTACCCCTCTTGGTGTACATTGATGTATGTGAAGTTTCTTGTGTTGTTGATTGGTTTTTTTTATATTATACATTTTTTTATGATGACCATGGATTAAATATCTTATGCTCAACCTCCCTATAATTTTTTGGAGGCTTGACTCCACCACTCAGTAGATGGTTGGGGTGGTGAGGGTCATTGATGGTTAGGCTCATTAGACTACGCATGTGGATTTAGATTTATGTTGATTGATGTCTTATCTCTCTCTTGCATGCTTGCATTGGTGGCTCTCTTATAGATGTAATTGCTAGTGTACTACTTCTTGCAGATTCCCTTGGATAAGATAATATAGTCTTTCTTGTTGTAGTTAATTTTCTTTAGATGCTCTTGAATTATTCAACTTTATTTATTTTATGTAAGTGATATGGGTTGCTAATATTCTTGTTTCTACCCAACACAATGTTGAGAGTGTACATTGATTAATGCCATGAAAATATTGATGTCTTTATTATGATATGAGATTTGTACTCAACTTCAATACTCTTGTAAAGGCCACAATGACGTTTAGTGGTAAATGGACTGCATTTAATTTCCTTAGTATTAATAAAGTTATTAGTATTATTTTCATAGTGTGAGGTAGTTAACCATGTTTTAGGCACATGTATGTTTATGTTATACTACACCATACTCAAGTAGTATTGCAATAGTACTTATAGCAGCCAATGTGGTTGTTGAACATGGTTTGGTGATCTTCATTATCTTGAAAATATGCATAACAAGTTATTAAAAGTGTGTGGGCCATAACAAATGAACACCTAAAACTTTGTTACATGTTTCTTTTATATTATTTATGAAAAGGAAATATGCATACAACCATAAGGGGCTGATCTAAATGATTGTTGTGCTAACATAGACTTATCTTTTGGTTTACCATGCTAGAAGTTATCATCTAGATTTTAGATGAGCCTTTCATAGCTAGAAACTAATGCCTAGATCCTTTCATATCATTGGCTAAATTTGAATATTATGTAAAATGTTATTCATGTTATGATCATTATTATTGAAATGGTCATTAAGGAAACTCAAGGGCATTTTCCTTGTCTAGATAAACCACTAATCATACTAGTTTGTGTATGTATCCACTCCATTATTGATTATTGGCATCTTATTTATGGATGTAGTATTGTTTGACTGTATTGCAAAGATTTGATCTATCACCATTAAGTTTCATTTAAAAAACCATATGATACTTATTGAATGTACGAACATGGTTTTGTTAGCAATAATTATAATGTTTCATCGTATGTTATAAGGAGGGTTATCCCTTAGTAGCTGTGTTGGTTGCTCCATCATTGGATTCCTTTTTATGCACAAGAGAATACATGAAGACTTATGTTGGTCTAAATTTACCTGTATGAAAACTTATGAGAATCTTTTAAGTTTCATTAGTATTAAATTCCTTGAGTTCATTATGAAAATCATAACAAGGGACCAAAAATAAATGGAAAGTTTAATTGTTATCAATTCCTTTAGTTCACTTAGCTAATTGCATTAATTAAGGAATGATAAAGGAGGCTACTTATAATATTTAGTTGTGAGACTTTTGTACATTATTCTTTTCATACTAATATTAATTGGCTAGCACAATTTATTTAATCATGTGTTATTAAGTGATATAAAACCCAATGGAGGACCCAAAGTCGGAGGTTTTTTTATAACTTGATGGGTAGTATTGTGATAAGGTTTCCTTATGCATTTACATAACAATGTTCATTTATGATAAGAATGAGATTGAGTTGAATGGTTCAAATGATTTTATAAATTATCTCATATGGTTATGACTTAATGATACAATGACTTCCTTTACACTAGAACTTAAGTGGTGTTAACTCTCTCATGACAGGAGTGGTTAACTTGGATTTATGTTAATAACCAATTCCATGATGGTTATCTATATAAGGGAATAAATTGATAAGTTATTCCTTGATTAAGGTAGCATCTAGAATCTAAATTTATTTTTGAATATGATTATGATCCTACACCTATTATTATAAATGTATAATACTTTGCTAACATAAAAAAGGGTAAGGGAGTGCAGGGACCTTAAGCTGAGAATTAGGCTATATAATTCCAATAGGTAGTACTATTCCCCATACCAATAAATAACTCACTTTTCCTTTAAATATGATATGTCTATTGATTATGTAATAAATGATCATTTATTAAAGGACTTGTTTTATTGGTTGCAAGGACTTGACAATTGGATTTGTCATTGTGCCTTTTGATTATGGTTGATTCTTAATTGATCAAGGAAGGATCATTAGGATGAAAGGACCCCAACCATAAGATATACAATCTTAGTGGGTAGCATCCTTCTAATTTCTACCTCTTCTCTAATAATTCTGATTGAAACGAATGTCTCTTTGAATGCATAATTAGTTAATCCATTCATGGTAACTAGTTGCATGTTGTTGATGGCTTTGATGGTGTACTTTTATTCATGTTGCTTAATGTAAATTATGATTAGTGCACAATCATCCTCTTTTATACAATCAAATATTTTTTTGATCTTACAACCTATTGGAAACTAAATATTGACTTAGATGCGTAAGGTTGTTTATTTTGGTCTAGGTATACACATACGTCTATATGAAAAAAATATTAGGGTATGTAACAATTAGTCATGTTGTGGAATCTACACATATTCTTATTCACACTCTAATAAGTGATTCCTGATTGTTTTTTTTTTTTGGGCAGGGGGTTGTTTCACTTTTGTAACTGCTTTGCACATGCCTATGCATATGCCTTCAAGTGTGTATGATTTTGTACTTGATTATTTGATAAGAGAGTGCATATTCTCCCAAAATATGTTTGAATGTGTCAATATCTATCATATTTTTGTTTTCTAAATCATTTTGAATCTTTTGAAACCCTATATTTGTTATAAAATATGATTTTATTTTATTTAAATCTTTGAAAAATTATACTTTGTAATATTAAAACTTGTAATATGTATCTTTTACTATGTATTATGTCTCCAAATTTGTTCATGGAGGTGTGAATCTCTAAGACAATGCCATTGTGATGCCCCTTTTTGAGATGAGAGATGTAGCATGCAAGTCACTCATCCCAAAAGAAGAGTTAATTGTATTATGAAAAAGATATATACATTTAATATTATGTGATCACATTGTAGAGTATGTCATCATAAAATTTTAATTTATCATTTGAAACATCTATGTAACATATTAAATGTGATACATATAAGTGTTTTGTCCATATAGATATAACATTAAAGTATGTATTATAGTAACCATGTGAAGTAAACTATACCCTAAAAGTGCATGATGATAATTATGGCACCACCAATCAAGCTTAGAAAGCACATAAACACAACACATAAATAATGTCACATAATGTCATACAATAAGGCCAATGGTCACATACAAGGGGCATGTTTAAATGTCATATATTAAAAAAATTATACACACACAAGGCCAAAGGCCACTAGAAATGGACACGTTCGAATATCTCACATACCACATAAAGATCTCATAGTGATGCTCAAGAAATTTTCAGACAAAGTCCAAGGCTCACACATAATAAACAATTAATGTTAATCATAGTATGCAAGAAAATAAACAACATCGAAGGAGCATAGAACAAGTGAAAACCAATCTATTCTATGCATATATAGATCTATGTAATATTGTTATAAAAGTAGCAAATCTATGTAGAAAAATGAAAAATATAAGTGAATTAGTAAATCATTTGTAATATATTTAGCTCAACATTGCATTTTAAGTCATAGATATACATAACCTGCTATAGTGTAACCTATAAAAATTAGATGCCCCCAACATAGGCATGGCCACTAGGTAGAGAAGAAGTCCAACATATATATATATATATATATATATATATATATATATATATATATATATATATATATATATATATATATATATATATATATATTCACTCAAATATTTCATGAAATGCATGTGTATATAAAAAATAATATGTTATCTACCAACATATATGTTAAATAGCATGTGAAAATAACTAGCATATTTTGTCATGCTTGGGTCTTGATTTTACTTTTTAAAAATATTTGAATGTTTTTATATTTTTACAATTTATTGTGATTTTTTTTGTTTGTTTGCATTTTTGATATATTTCCATTTTTTTATTTTTGAAATATTGAGAAGGGGGACTATCATATGTTCCCATCAATAAAAGGATCATAATGTGTCTGTATTAAAGAATTAAACCTTGATTTTCCATGGATGAGGAATGTTATGTGTAGATGTATTAGAATTTGAAAATCATCACATGATGTATCATAATTATCATGATCATTGCTTGTAAAATCTATTACCACATGAGTAACTGGAGAAGGTGCAATACTTGGTGAAGTCTATTGTATAAATATCTTTTTTTTGTTGTGGAACATGTTGAATTATCTTAGGTATTATCTTAGCTGTGGTAACCTTGTGAAAATATTTTACCTTATTTTTTTGATAAAACACTAATATGGAGTAATTAATCAAGATAGTGTTAAAGTATATTATATAGGTGTAAAAACTGAAAAATATCATAATGTTAAAGATACATAATATTCAATTATTCAATAGGGTAAAACATTTTGGTGAATACAACACCTCTCTTAATATTGACTAAGGAGTGAAGATAAAATAACTTAATATCTCTAAAAGTATTAATGTGGTAGGTGTGTAGAAAAATCACTATAAAAACCTCAAGTGAGAATGCCCAAAATGCCACATGAAGAAAAAATGTGAGGTAAAAAAAAATCTCTAAACAGACCTAGATCTAATATATGAACTAACAACTCGTTGTGATGTACTAAAAAAACTCAAAATTTAGTCATACAAACATGTCAAATGAGTTGAAAATATCTTTTTACTTCTCACTAGGTCATTCTTACCCCTAAATTTTTTTTAGAAATGTGTAGAATGATATTTATATGGCTTTACAAATGAGCTCATAGTGTCAAATTCAAGGGAAACAAAAGTCGAACCTAACTTTCTCTAGCCACTCAAGTAAAAAAATTATTAAAAATCTCTTCCATGGAACTCTTCCATATGTAGATTTACAATTGGTATATGAATCCAACTAAATGAATGGACCAAATCTCAACAAAATAGATGGGACTTGTGAATAACTACTTATAGAAGTTGTTGAGGAGAGAAAAAATATATCATTGTCGATTGAAGCTTTGGAGTCCCTGAAGCTCCTCTTCTACTCTTTCTCCTCTTAATCTTCTTAACAACCGAGCTTTGAGAGTGATATGGATCTCTTCTTAAATATTCTCATTGTTCTTTTTAGGAAAATGGCTTTAATACCATACTAGAACAAAAATATAATTTATTATATTAAACATAATAAAAGTACATAGAAATGAAGGTATATATAATTAAAACAAAAGTTCTCTCTCTTTTTATTATCCTGGTGGTATTTACAAAAGGTAGTGACGTGTATAATTAACCTATATATAAAAATTTAATATTTTCATAATTACTTGTTATATTCAATATTTTTATCAACACTTATTTAAATTATAATTTAATTATTTATTCTAACATCTAATTTAAAGCTATTTTAATTTATTTCACACGACCAAAAATTATAAAGATTTAATTTTTTTTTAAATTTATTTATAAAGTTTATTAGTGATTAGTAAATTTTCGTTGTCCCATCAACCCCATAATAAATTTAGGTGGTTTCTCTTTTTTGGTATGCTTTTACATTCTCCATACCAAACCACTCCAACAAACCCCTTTCCATTATGCTTTGGTAGATTTTCATATTTTGTTTCAAATCAAATTGATTTTTTTTTCTTCTCCATGGTTTTGGATAAGTTCTTTTAGCATTTAAGAGCCCTTTTATTTATTGAAATCAATCTTTAAAAAATTAATGCATTGTTTTTTATATGTAAGTTTGTAAAATAAAACTTGTTTCTTAACAATTAATAAATGTTTTATTTTGATTAATAGTTTTTGGAAAAAGGGATCATGAAAAGCTTAAAAACGTTGTAATTTTTTTCTGAGAAGTGGGGAGGGGTTGATGGTTTATGATTATTACATATTTAATTTTTTAATTAGTATTAAAAATATAATTAGATTAATAGTTTTTTCTAATTTACTATTAGTTATTCAATTATGTTACAAAATTGAAGTGTAATTATTTTTGTAGTTATAATTTTTTTTATGATATTTTTATTTTATATTAATATTTACATTCAAATTCGACATAATAATTATAGGGAAAAAATTACGATAAGTTTTTTAATGTAATTATTTTTGTAGTTATAATTTTTTAATGATATTTTTATTTTATATTAATATTTACATTCAAATTCGACACAATAATTATAGAAAAAAAATTATAAGTTTTTGAATTTATTTTAAAGCTATGATTACTTCAAAGAAGTGTAACTCTTAATTAATTTATGTTAATGTTAGCCTAAGTTTTTATAATCATTTTGTTACAACCTTTAACTTTGCCATATATTTATATGTGATCTTCAATACCTTTTACATTCAAATCCGACATAATAATTATAGAAGAGAAAATTAAGATGTGTTTTAGAATTTATTTTAAAAATATGGTTCCTTCAGAGAAGTAGAACTCTTAATTAATGCATGTTGAGGTTGGCCTAAGCTCTTAAAACAATTTAATATTCTTGTTGCAACCGTTAACTTCGCCATATATTTATATGTGATCACCAACACCTTCGATTGTTAAAAAAAATATTGGCAAATATTTTTTCTAGAAACATGCTAATAACTACTTTACAAGAGTTTCCACCTTGTTTTTCTTGGATGTTTTATGGATTACTAATATTTTCGATTAATTTATTAATATATACATTATAGAAACTATACAGGTGGCATACTAAATGCAAAATGGGAGGTTGGTAGATCATGAAGCAAGAGAAGTGAGCCTTAGGGTATAAAGGTGAAATCAGTATATAGGAGACATAGAGGTTGATCAAAAATGCACGTAGGTAGACATAGACATCTCAAAGAAGAGCAAAGGTTCCAGATAAGTTTTAGAGCTCCATCATAAAAAAAATATGTGCACCATTTTTGAGGTCAGGAGTGGGTGGCATTGGTGATTAGGCCATAGCACCATTGTCCAAGCCAAGTTTTGATCCCTAATCTTTGTTGATGACTGCCAAATTAGCTTGTTTGCCAGTTTTTAGACCCTAAATCATCCTAAAAATCTTGTTTCAAAGGTTTATGACTGAGGAAATGATTGAGCTAGTTAGAATGTGAACTATGGATCATAACCCTAGGAGTCTAGATTTTAAATCAGCTTTACAAACACCTCAATCTTCTATAATAGC
Source organism: Torreya grandis (assembly GCA_037957365.1). Lineage (NCBI taxonomy): Eukaryota > Viridiplantae > Streptophyta > Pinopsida > Cupressales > Taxaceae > Torreya > Torreya grandis. The sequence continues at coordinate 4,624,086 of JARHVA010000605.1, read as the reverse complement.
CAATGGAGAGAAAAGTTTTATTCACCAACCCTTACACATGCCAAAGATAGATCCTCGAAAGAGTGAAATAGGATGCATGAAGGTGGTGGATGACTCTCTGATGGTGAATATCCAACAAGTTGAAATTCAAAATAGTATTGACAATCTAGAAAGGTGTGCTCTCATTTGTTAATTTATGGGCTTCATGCCTACATTGCAAAACTTTAGAATATGGGCTTGAAAATCTTGGATGAAACTAGGTTAATATCAAATCTTTGTTTACCCTAATGAATATTTCCTTTTGATATTCATTTAGGAAGAGGATAGGCACCAAATATTCCAAGGTAGACCTTGATTTTGGGACAATTTGGTTTATTTATGAAGCCATGACACTCTCTTTTCAAGGTAGAATAAGATTTACCTTCTATGGGACCGGTCTAGGTTAGACTTTTTGGACTACCAGCTATATTTTGGAACCCTTCTATTTGTTTAGTAATAGGTAACACCTTTGGCACTTTTATGATGACTGTTGATACCTTTTTGCATTTTGGGCACATTTTCTATACAAAAATATGTGTTTTGATAAGTTTCAACAATCCCCTTCCTGAAAAGATTACTTTGTGAATTGGGGATGGGATCTGGGAATAAGAAGTTGATTATGAGAACATTCCTTTTAGATGTAAACTTTGCCATGAGTATGGGCATTTATAAAAGGGTTGCAAACTCTCTACGCATGAAAAACCTAAGGAAATCCTTGATTATTAGGGGTTTTAAGATTAAAAAACATATTATTAAACCCAATAGCCCCAATTTTGGGCCTTCTATGGTTGAGAATTATTTTGCTTCAGTACTTGTTGATGAGCCTCTAGAGGAAGATGACCTCATTATGGAAACTGTAATACTTGAAACAAAGTTTACAAAATATCTTCACTTTTCCCCATTAGATAAGGAAAAACACATTATTGATAAGTTTAGCTCTTTAATGAATCAGACTTTGTCCCTAATAGCTCAGAAGGATACTAGTTTTACTATAAAACATAAATTGGACAAAAATGAGAACATGTGCATAGATTTGATCAATGATTTGGATGACCCTCCCCTTCAAGTATTAATCCCTTTCTCTTCTTTCATGGATATCCATTCCATTCTAGATCCAAAGGAACTCAATCAAGCATCAAATAAAAAAATGAAAATGTATACTAATTAGAAAGTGGGTAGGAAATCTATTACAACTCACATTAAAAGAGAAGGAGAAAGATCAGCCTCTTTAGGTAGAATAAAAGAGAGATCACAGGTATATAAACCATGTTAGACATGAAGTGTGTTAGTGTAGGATATTTTTTCTTGCATTATTTTTTCCTACTCAGATATTCCATGTCATTTGGATTTCCTACATTTGTGGATAGTCTTGCTTAGGTGTGCAGTCATAGGAGTTACTTTGAACAATCATATGTCATAATAGTTATCTTACACCTCATTGATTGTGGGAGTTACTCTATTGACTGGCTATTCTTAAACATGAGATTTATACTCTATTTTGAGGCATCCTTGACCGCCCTTCATGGAGGAGTTACATCCACTCCCATTTGTACTTGTATTTCCTTTAGATTATCTAATTTGAATGTATTGAGTTGGAGATTAACCTTGTTGTTTGCAAATTAGTCTTTGTGCTTTCATAATTTGTAGTTGTTTGAGTTTGCCTAGATTTGGCCTTCGTGAAAATCATTTCTTACTTCATTCCAATGCACTTTCATGAACTAGTAGATTCATGGCATCCCTGACATGGTTTCAGAGCCGTGCTGGTATACCTAAGTGTCTGGTTCATTACTACAATTAATTTCAAATTTGATATTTTTTTCTTTTACAATAAATTTAATCAAATCTAGCAAAGAGTGGCATCTCTTTTTTATGTGGTATTTTTCATAGCTTTGCACTTATGAGACCTATGTGGTATTAAAAAAAAATTGAGATCTATTGTTGAAACTTTCACTTATTGCTAGCATCATTTTTTTTAATCTTTTGTTGCAAGTAGGTGTCATTCTCTCTACAAATCTACGTTTGTTAGATATGAGTTTGGTGTATTCATCTGGTGGTGGTACTGGAAATCTATTTAGAATTGGAAAATACTAAGTGTTATTAAAACACTACATCCTTTTGGTGTCAAAATCTAGAGATAGGCATTGAAAATCAGACATTGGCGTCCTTCTTTGCTATTTTTGGCACTTTTTCCAGCATTGGCATCACCTTCTTGACAAGAGGCGTTGGTTTTTTTTTTTGATGTTCATTGTGATATGACTTGAATTGAAGGAGATGAGGACCAATTTTATTTTCTATTAGTATTTGATCTGCCCATTCTGAGCAACTTGGGGTCTAATTTTTGCACTTCGCATCCCATTTTTGGTGCCTTTTCTCCTTGGTGGGCTCACACCCAACTTCCATCTCACATTGGTATTTGATTTCTATATATTTTCTACCTATAATGACTTTATTAACCTTATACAACATCATTTAGTATGTTGAAAAACAAAGTCATTTGAAAATATTTAAAAGAAAGCATTTTTTTGAGTCTTTTAAAGCTTGTATCTTTATTTGTCGAAGATGAAGTTGAGGCCCAGATTGGTAGGAGGCTGAATCACCCTCAAAATACCAAACCAATTTATTATTAACTCTAATTCAGTTCTAATGAGTGGTTGAAATTCATATTTCACCTCACTCAAGGGTAATTTTTTAATCATTTAGTACAATTTTCATTAAAAATGGGCTATTAACGAGAATTTATTTCATTAATATATTGTAAATGGTAGCTCAAAATTGAGTGCCATCTTTTTTAAAAGGTTTATTTTTTAATTTCCCATATAGATATCCCATTTTCATTATGAAATACACTGAATTATAAAGTGCCAAAATTTGGGAGGGGGGGGGAGATAGGGCGGGTACCTAACATAGTTTCAGGGGGGTTGCACTGTGGTTGTCATTATATTTTTCAAAATTCTCCTTTTTTGCACATTTTATTTTTGAAGCAACAAAAAACAACACATTAATCTTCATTTTTCAATATATCTTAGCATTTTTAATTATCTCACACCCTTCAACTACCAGGAATGGAAAAGTAAGATTATAATGGTTCTTAGAGGTAAAGGGTTGTTTCGCATAACTATGGGGTTAGAAACTGAGCCCATAGCTGAGGTAGACAAGATAAAATGATTTAATAAATGTGATGAATCATTTGAAATTTTATGTCTTTTAGTATCATTAGAACTCTTGTTCTACATATGGTCGACCGAATCTCCTAAAGAAGTATGGGACACCTTGGAAAACTTGTTTGGGAAATTCGATGCCATGAGGGGTCATGAGCTTGAGATTGAGATAATTAATATAAGCCATAAAAACTTTGACACATTGGAGGACTTCTTCACTAATCCTAAGTCACTTAGATTGTAGTTAAAAGAGTGTGGAATCGAGAAGAAAGATGAGTAGTTAGTTCTTTATGTACTTTCAAATTAGGACCTAATTACTCTGTATTTGTATCTACCTTTTATGATACCAAGAGAGCCATAGGAACCAACTGGAAAAATCCATCCTTAGATGACTTCATTGTAGATTTAACTAAAGAACAAGATAATTTTATCTAGATGGAAAATGTCAAGTCTTCCAAACCTTCAGCCCTCATTACTAGGAGTAGGAAATAGAAAGCCTCTAGAAACAAGGATAAGAAATAGAAGAGTAAGGATCCAAAGAATAATAAATAATAGAAAACCACTACAAAAACTAGCACTAAAACCTCCTCCTCCAAAGGTAAACCTAAGAAAGATAAGGTTAAGTGTTCCTATTGCAAGAGGAATGGGCACGATGAGCAGAAGTACATGAAGAAATAGATAGACCACCTTACACATCTCTTGGAGAAGAACAATATAGAGGTCCCTGAGTCCATCAAATAATCTTCATCAGACAAATAATCCTCTAAGGCAAAGGAAAAATGGAAAGAGAAACCTAAGTGAAAATATTTAGTTGTAGTGGCTTCCACATCTACTTCATCCTAGGTTATAGACTTTGGTGCTTCACACCATATGGGTTCATCAGAGGTTGAGTTTCTTGACTTAGAGCCTTGTAGCATGTCCTCTATCACTTTAGGTGATGACACTCTAACAACAATTATAGGGAGAGGGTTTGTTGAATTTGAAGGTGAAATATTCACAAATGTTCTAAGTGTACCTTCACTATCATGTAATCTCCTTTCAATGTATCAGATTACCCACATTGGGTAGGGTATGAGAGTTGAGTTCACACCATGTTTTTTTTAGATCAAAGAGCTACACAGTGACACTATAGTTGCATTAGGGAGGGCTAAATACCATTCTAGGATATATACCTTTTCTCACTTTATTATAGATGTTTCTCCTACTACATTGATTACCCATTCAGATGGAGTTAGCAAGCTATGGCATGAGTGGTTTGGCCATCTTAAATACCGCTATCTTGAGTAGTTGAGTCAACAGGACATGGTCATCAGCTTTCCTAGAATTATATTCTCTAAGGGATTTTGTGAGGGTTCTGCCCTTGGCAAATATCTTGAAGAGAAATTTGACAAAGGAAAAGCTAGGAGAGCTTCAGTACCTCTTGAGTTGATTCACAGTGATATCACAGGGCAGTCTCCCCATCCTTCTTTTATCAAGGCTAGGTATGTCCTCACTTTCATTAATGAATTTTTTGTGTTGGGGGATCACAAGAACAACACCTGTTCTGATCCCACTTTGTTAGGATCTTGCTCCTCAGAAAGAGCACAGTATGATTACCAAATATAAGCAATTATAAATGCGGAAATAACCAAAAATACAAGTAACTAGAATTCACCAATAGCATAGAATATGAGAGACGATACACTATCTTGTATTAACACTTTACAGAAAATAATACAATAAAGAGCCGCCACACTCTTCCACCTTACAGAGGCTTCCCACACCTCAAGTGTACAGTAATTCTTCTACAACACTCTCTTACACAAAAACGGTCTCAACAACCAACTCACAAACAGAATTGGTGTTCACCTCTCCAACTAGTCAGTAATAACCCTGCCAGTTCACCAAGCACTCCAAAGTACTTCAAGTTGATCTCCCATGAACCTGCAACCTGTAATTCAACAGACCATACTCACACATGTAGATCTCCTATGAGCTTGCAACAACCTGCAACTCAATGATCTTACACTTAGAAGGAACTTCCTTGCCTTCCTTATCTTATATCAATTACAATACATGCCAATGGGTCTATAAATAGATCCCAGACTTAAACAATAACTTAGACTCTTAATTTAGACAATTATCCTCATAGCTTAAGACTCTAACTGGCCTTTACATGCAAACACTTCATTCACTTAACTAACTGTCTGTGCAATGAGCAGTTCTGGAACACATAGGCGACCGACACTGGTCCCTGCTAGTCTGGTTCTGCCGACGTCGGCCGACTTCCTGCCGTCGCCGGTGGCCTTCTTCACTGGTCACGACCGACGTCGATCGTGCTGTCGATGCCGGTGCTCCTGGATCTCAGCAACCTTTTGTTCCTTCAGTTTGCAAAGAGTTAAAGCTTTTAGCTCCACAACTCAACAATCTCCCACTTGGAGATAAATAGTTGCAACTTGTACCTGTACCTGTACTTGTACTCCATCTAGTTTGTTCCCTTGGCTTTGTATCCCTCCTCAAGATCACTCTTGAAGACTAAGCACCACAAATCTTGTGATGCAAAACCTGTCATCCAAATCACCTGCCACATCCACATCTACAAACTATGTAGAAAATAACCTGAACCTGCATAGCATGTGCACCTGCTGCTAGTCCTTGTAAGAATCCACTGAACTGTCCTCCAATGGTTCTCTCCTAGATTGGCTCCAACTTGTGACAACTCCCACTGCTTGGGAAAACTCAGGTTTAGTACATACCATGCACTCAACCTCATTATGTGAATCAAGACACCTATTCTGTGAACTGTCCAACCATCGGTGTGCTAACCGGTCTCACACAATCATCCTGAAACAAAGTCAACAAGACCTCCATGTCTCTAGAACACACTCATGCCAAAGAATCTTGCTACTCCCAAATTCTCCATGACACACCCCTGAACTAGCTTTACCTATAGTTCAGCAATACCTGTATATGTAACCCTGAAACAAGCACATCATACAGTAATAGGATAATGTAGCTAATATTATCCTACCTCGTAAAGAGAAACACAATGATCAAACCTCCATTGCCCTGCAGCTAATACAAGACCATATACCCTGATCTTCCGTCTCACGTATCCATTTTCGCTCTTCTTCATCCTGAACATCCATTCGTCTCTCAGTGCTTACTTCCAGCTGGCCACTCTACCCAAAACACCTGTTTGGTTCTCCTCCAAGGAATCACATCCTCATCCATGCCAAGCTCCCACTGTTTCCTGGATCTACCTGTTATGCTTCTTTGATAACTTCCTGGTCCTATGCCATAAGTGAGCAACAAGTAGTGTAAAGAAGGGAAATAATGAATTTAAGAACTTACTTACACCTTCAGTCCTCTATATGGGCGCTTGAGACTCCATGACAGCTTGTTGTCCACCCAAAATTTGTCTCAGTAACCGATGCCAGTTACATCTTAGTCTATAGCCGACCGATGTCGGTTCCCTGTGACTGCCACCTTGTCGACGTCGGTTTCCCCTGGCTGACGCCAGTCATTATCTGCCCTGAGTCACCGAAGTCAGGCTGAAAATAGCTGACGTCGATCCCTGTCTGGACGTACTCATGAAAAAATTCCCTATGTGGGGATGCATGAAAAGAGGCACCAGAATCTAAAACCCAAGATTCTACTTTATCCAAAGAACATACCAGAGCATCCCGTACAACGTAATCTACAACATCTGCTTCTTCTTCATGTCCTTCATGCTGATCTTCACCTGATCTGCAATCTCTCTTTAAGTGCCCTTGCTTTCCACACTTCTAGCAGGTTATTCTGCCATACCTGGACTTGGATCTTCTGCCTTTCTTGGACCTTGATCTCCCATGCTCTATCTTTTCTCTTTGCCTTCCTCTGCCTTCAACACTCAAGGCATTCCCTGATGACTCACCTGTGCTTTTCCTGCGTATCTCTTCATTCAAGATCACACTCACAACATCATCCACTTTCAAGACTTTTGAAGGAGACACAGTGTTAGAAACTGCCATTACCAAACCTTCCCAACTTTCAGGTAATGAACACAAGATTAAGAGAGCTCTAATTTCATCATCAAATACAATATTGACTGAACTTAACTGGTTTACCAAACCATGGAAATCACTAAGATGGCTATGAACAGATCCACCTTCCAACATTTGCAAATTAAATAAATGCTTCATAAGAAATACCTTATTAGAAGCTGAGGGTTTTTCATATAAATTTGCCAAAGATTCCATCAACTCCACCATTGTCTTACACTGTGATAAGCTGGAAATCACAGATGATGCAAGACTCAATCTAATAGATCCCAGAGCCTTCCGATCAAGAACCTCCCATTCTTCATCTTTCATATCCAAGGGTTTGCAATTAACCCCACCCAACGGTAAGTACAAATCTTTTTGATACAGATAATCCTCAATCTGCATCCTCCACAATTGGTAGTTCTTGCCATTAAACTTTTCCATCCATAGCTTACTGTCTTCTGCCATTGCTCAACTCCCACTCAAACAGAAACCCTGTGAGTACCCTATAATCAAAACACACTAACCAGATCTAATCCAATCTGTTAGTATCCCAACCAACAGCTTTGATACCACTTTGTTGGGGGATCACAAGAACAACACCTGTTCTGATCCCACTTTGTTAGGATCTTACTCCTCAAAAAGAGCACAGTATGATTACCAAATATAAGCAATTATAAATGCGGAAATAACCAGAAATACAAGTAACTAGAATTCACCAATAGCACAGAATATGAGAGACAATACACTATCTTGTATTAACACTTTACAGAAAAGAATACAATAAAGAGCCGCCACACTCTTCCACCTTACAGAGGCTTCCCACACCTCAAGTGTACAGTAATTCTTCTACAACACTCTCCTACACAAAAATGGTCTCAACAACCAACTCACAAATAGAATTGGTCTTCACCTCTCCAACTAGTCAGTAATAACCCTGCCAGCTCACCAAGCACTCCAAAGTACTTCAAGTTGATCTCCCATGAACCTGCAACTTGCAATTCAACAAACCATACTCATACAAGTAGATCTCCTATGAGCTTGCAACAACCTGCAACTCAATGATCTTACACTTAGAAAGAACTTCCTTGCCTTCCTTATCTTATATCAATTACAATACATGCCAATGGGTCTATAAATAGATCCCAGACTTAAACAATAACTTAGACTCTTAATTTAGACAATTATCCTCGCAGCTTAAGACTCTAACTGGCCTTTACATGCAAACACTTCGTTCACTTAACTAACTGTCCGTGCAACGAGCAATTCTGGAACACACAGGCGACCGACGCGGTCCCTGCTAGTCTGGTTCTGCCAACGTTGGCTGACTTCCTACCATCGCCGGTGGCCTTCTGCACTGGTCATGACCGACGTCAGTCCTGCTGCCGACACCAGTGCTCCTGGATCTCAGCAACCTTCTGTTCCTTCAGTTTGCAAAGAGTTGAAGCTTTTAGCTCCACAACTCAACATTTTGGATACACATAGGTCTATTTTCTTAGACAAAAGTCTAAAGTGTTCGATAATTTTTGAGACTTCAAGGCTCTTGCTGAGAAGCAATCTAGGAAGTGCATCAAAATCTTTTAGATAGACAATGGGGGGAATACATCAACCATAGATTTGAGTAGTTTTATACCACAAAGGGGATTAATCTTCAACAAATAGTACAGTACACTCCTCAATAGAATGGTGTAGCAGAATGCAAGAATTGGTCCTTGAAAGAGATGACAAACTATATGATTCAATCTAGATTGTTAACTCCATAGTTTTGGGTAGAGGCCATCAATTATGCATGCTACATTAAAAACCAAGTTCCTCATAAATTTTTAGAGTGAATAACTCCTTTTGAATTTTGGCATAATAGGAAACCAAAGGTGCAACATTTTAGGGTCTTTGGATCACCAGTGATGGCATGAATTCCCAAAAAGAAATTCAAGGCTATGGAGGCTCAATCCAAACCTTGCATCTTTGTTGGGTATCCAAATAGAGTCAAGATTTATAATCTTCTCTACCCTATAACTCATTAGTTTTTCATAAAGAGAAGTGTTAGGTTTTAGTTTGGATGAGTAATTTGAGGATTTAAATTATTCACAGCATGTTCCTGAGGTAGATGCTTCTTTTTATTCCAAATCTGATAGTGAGTTTGATAGCAAACAAAATGATGAGGAGTCATCCTCATCCACTTATAGGCATGCATTAGAGGATGATAATTCAGCACCTGACTCACCCATTTTAAGCCCTCTTTGGGATAGGTAGACACTTTAGAGTGCAGACACTTGGGTAGGGGATCTAGATGATGATAGACGTACTCAGGTAGACTTTTAGACTGGACCACATGCCTTCTTTACTTTTGTAATAGACTTTTAGAGAGGCATTAGGCATGTCTAAGTGGGATAGATCTATGGATGAGGAAGATGATTCATTGATTAGTAATCACACTTGGTATTTGACTTCACTTCCTAAAGGAAGGAAGATGGTTTGATGTTGTTGGATATATCAAAACAAGTTTACAGTAGATGGGTTGGTTGATAAGTATAAGGCACGATTGGTTTCCATGGGTTTTTCACATGTAGCTATCATTAACTACTCAAATACTTTTTCACCCATTACAAAGATGACTTCAATCTGACTCACACTAGATTTAGCTGTAACATATGGTTGGGATGTGCATCACATGGATGTGAAGAGTGCCTTTCTTCATAGAGACCTTGAGGAAGAGATCTACATGGAGCAGCCACCTAGGTTTATTTAGGATTTATCATTATTTTGTAGACTTAGGAAATTTATCTATGGCATTAAACAGGCCCCTCAAGCTTGGTACATCAAGATGGATTCCTTCTTCCTTACTTCAAGTTTTACTAGGTGTCATTCAGACCCTAATGTATACTATTTGTAGTAGGATGATTCTTTATTGATACTAGTCCTTTATGTTGATATTTTGATCACCAATATTTCCTTATCATCTATTATGGTGGTGAAGATAGGTCTACAAGATATATTTGACATGATATACTTGGGTCTTTTACATTACTTCCTTGGCATTGAGATTTCATAGACTAATTCAGGGATTTCACTAACATAACCTAAATATGATCTCAATCTTTTGGCTCAATTTCACATGGTTGTTTGTAAGCCATATCTAACTCCCTTTCTATCAAGAGTCAAACTTGAGGCTGACTATTCCACACCTTTGGTTGATGTCACTCAGTATTAACAACTTATTGATTGCCTCATTTATCTGACTCATACCAGGTCTAACATTTCATATGCAATTGGGATTATTTCATGATTCATGTAAGAGCCCCATGAGCTGCACTAGAAAGTAGCTAAGAGGATATTTCACTACATTCAAGGATCTTATAGATTTGATATTTAGTATAATTTTAGCACAAAGGTTGTCTTAGTTAGATTTTTGGATTTAGATTGGGTTGGCGATACTCAAAATTGTAAGTCCACTTCAGGTTATAGTTTGTTTTGGATTCTAGCTTTATCAATTGGTCTAGTAAGAAGCAAAATGCTATTGTTATATCATCTATAGAGGTATAATTTAAGGGAGATATTAATGTAGCTACTAAGACTATTTAGCTTCAAGGGATTCTATCTGAGTTTGGCATTCTTATCAGGTAGCCCACCACCATCTATTATGACAACTAGAGTATTATACAGATATGTAAAAATTTGGTTCAGCACTAGTTGACCAAACACATTAAGATTCACATGCATTTTATTAGAGAGCTTATTCATGGTCAGGTCATTGACTTAAGATTTTGCTAGTCTTCAGAGCAAGTTGTTGATATCTTCACCAAACCCTTCACTGAGAGTAAGTTCATTCATCTATGAGCTCTTATTGGGATGTGGTCCACTTTGATACCTTCATCGTCTTCAAGGGGGCCTTATATCCTCTTCACTTCTTTTCTCTCTTTTGAGGGGCATTTTTTCCCATTGGGTTTTCTCTTCTCTATATATGAAGGGATTGCATTATACATGGGTACCTAATTCGGCCTACTTGTTGGGACCCATTTTTGTATCATCGCCCACCTAAGTTGCGCTCATGGGGGGTGTTAGTGTAGGATACTTTTTCTTGCATTTTCTTATTTTTTCTTACTCAAATATTCCATGTCATTTGGATTTCTTACATTTGTGGATAGTCTTGCTTAGGTGTGTAGTCATAGGAGTTACTTTGACTTGTCATATGTCATAGTGGTTATCTTACACCTCATTCATTATGAGAGTTACTCTGTTGACTGGCTATTTTTAGATCGAAGAGTTACACTCTATTTTGAGGCATCCTTGGCCACCCTTCATGGAAGAGTTACATCCACTCCTATTTGTACTTGTATTTCCTTCAGATTATCTAATTTGAATGTATTGAGTTGGAGCTTAACTTTGTTGTGTGCAAATTAGTCTTTGTGTTTTTGTAATTTGTAATTGTTTGAGTTTGCCTAGATTTAGCCTTCATGCAAATCATGTCTCACTTTATTTTGATGCACTTCTATGAACCATCATATCCATGGCATCCCCAATAAAGTGCATTTCTTGGAATATCAGGGGTCTTAACAGTTTACCCTCTAGATGCAACGAAATTATTAGAGTTTTGAAAGCTCATAACCCTCAGATTATGTTTCTACAAGAAATGAAAACCTCTAGTAGTAGTATGAACTCTTTGGCCAATGGCTAATGTTTTATCCAATGATTATTAGTTTTGGAGCATTACTTATTTGTGGAACACTAGGAAAATTATGGTGGTTAATGTTCTAATTGTGCATGGTATCATCATGATCCTTGCCAAAATTAGACATTTAAATCAATAGGTTTTGTTTATCAATGTTTAGTTTTCTTCAATGTTGGAGGGGAAAAAAGCAATGGAAGAATCTAGAATATATTATTCAACTCTTTCTAAGAGCTTGGGTCCTAATTGGAGGAGATTTAAATGCTATTAAATCCTTAAAAGAAAAAAATGGTGGTAACAGTAAGCTTGATGCCAATTCAAATATCAAGTGGGAATATATTTCATTTCTTAATATTAGTGACATTAAGCTGAGTAATTGGCTCTTGACATGGACCAATCAAAGATCAAGTAATGATTTCATTGTTGGGAGGTTGGATAGATTCTTGTTGATCAAGGAGTTTTTCATTAATGGGCAAATACCCAAATCTTCAATTCTTAAACATGTTAGATGAAATCATTAACTAGTTGTGTTAGAAGTCTAGAATTCTTAATGCCTAAAATCTCTTTTTTGGTTCCAGCTAATGTGGCTTCAACATGTTGATCTTAGGAACAAAATTCAGCACTAGTGGATGGAAGGTAAGCCTCATCATGGAACTAATATGTTAATTTTCATGGAGAAGCTAAAATACGTCAAATCACAAATCATGAAATGAAATTGGGATGAATTTGGAGACATCAAGGTTAAAAATAAGAGATATTTGATAGATTGTAAAAGGTTTTTGAAACCATTCTTGTGAGTACTATTAATGAGAAGCTTAAGCAGGAGGAACTCATTTTTAATCAATCAACTAGATGAATGGAATCTTATAGAGGAAATTATGAGGAAATAAAAATCTATAATTGAATGGATTCAATAAGGGGATAAGAACTCAATTTTTTTTTCACAAATCCATGCTATTGAGGAGGTCTTTCAATCATGTGTATTCTCTTGAATTGGATAATGGAACTCCAGAGTTCTCATCACAGGGTATTTCCAACATTGTGCTCAATTGATTTTCTCATCTCTTTGTTGTTGTTCCTTTGGATATTATGGCACATCAACATATTCTCAAATACATTCCCACTCTTATTTCTATGAAGGATAATTTTTCTCTTGTTAATAACATTTCTTTATCAGAATTAAGACACGTTGTCTTCAACATGAGTAAAGGGAAATCCCCTAGCCTAGATGGATTTCCTATCAAATTTTATCAAAAAATTTGGGATATTATTCAGGAGGACTTGTTAATGGTTGTGGAAGAAGCTAGAATAACTAAAGTTATTCTTAAATAGATCAACAAAACCTTCATTACTTTGGTTCCAAAGGCACAATAGGTAACAAATATTTTTGGATTGCATCCCATTGATCTATGTAATGTTTTGTACCAAATCATTTCCAAAATTATGGATAATAGATTTCAATGCCTTCTCCACATAATTATTTCCCTTGAGTAAGGTGGGTATGTGACTAGTACACAAATCCTTGATGAGTTTGTGTTAGCTAAAGAAGCTATCCATTTCATGCAACACCAAAAAACTTTGGCTATGCTTATAAGGTTGGATCTCTCCAAAGCCTATGATAGAATTGATTGGGCCTTCCTCTTAAGAATGCTCAATAATTTTAGTTTTTATAAGGAATGGATTCTTTGGGTGAAAGGTTGTATTTTCTTGATTTCTTTCTTGGTTATGGTTAATGGTTGTCTCACTAGGCCTTTTAGAGCTTCTAGAGGTATTCAACAAGGAAAACCTCTCTCTCCTTATTTATTTATCATTATGGTAGAAATTTTGGGTATAATTATTGCCAAAGTTAGAGAAGACAAACTTATTGAAGGTGTTAATCTATTTAGGGGTCTTCAACCGATAAATCATTTATATTTTGTGTATGATTATTCCTTGATGGGAAAAGCTACAACTCAAGAGGATTCTAAATTTAATAAGAATTTATAACTTTTCAATAACACAACTAGTCAAATTATCAATAAGGATAAGTCAAAAAATTATTTCTTTCTCACGTAGCCTAGATAGGAAGTTGTGATTATTGACAGGCTTTACTTTTGAAAAGCTTCTTTTCTAGTTGTCTACATTGGTGTTCCTTTGAGGTAAAGTAGTATTTCTAATTGGAGTTGGTTTGTGGAAAGGTTGAAAATTAAAATTTCCAAGTGGACCGATAGATGGATCTCTATGGGCAAAGGAATCACCTTGATCAAGAATGTTTTGTAAGTTATTCCCATTTACATCTCTTCTATATTACATGTTCCCAAGATCATCTTCAAATAAACTAATCAAAATTGCCACAAGTTTTTATGGAAGGGGCCATAGTTTATAAAAAAATGGTCTTTGGTGAAATAGACTACACTTTATCCCAACAAACAAGAAAGAGGTTTGAATTTCATTCATATTAGATAAATGTTCAAGCTTTAGCTCCTAAAATTTATTAGCCTCTTCTTTAGTCTCTATCACAACTTTGGATGTAAACCTTAAGAGCCAAATATGTTTAAAATAAACTTCTTGATCAAATTGTCTGGTTCTACCTTCCCTTCAAAGGCTCTCATGTGTTGGCTATTCTCAAAATCGGTGAGTCTTTGATTAAGAACAAATTATTTTGGATCATAAAGAATGGTCAAAATGCCCACTTCTGGATGGATTCTTTGGATGGTTATCCCCCTCTTGTTTAACAATATCCCCATTTTCATGGGATCGTAGAACAAATGCATCAGGAAGATTGGATTATAGTTTCCAAATACTCAAATAGCCCTTGTAGATAAAGGACAATTGAAAGGAAGTGGGTTTCCCCTAAGGATTGGCTGATTTGAATTTTGTTGGACTCTAAAATCCAACTACTTCATATTCTTAAAGACAAAGATCTTTCTTTTTTGGATGAGGAAGACTTATTCTCTTGGGGAGGATAATGTAATGGAATCTACATTGTGGTGGATGGTTATCATTCTCTTTGTTATCCTTCCATTCAACCACTAAAAAAAATTAAGTAACTTTGGAGTCACAATCTATGGCCTAAAGTTAGGTTTTTCATCTAGATTCTCCTTCATGGCATAACTATTATAGGAGATCAACTTATGAAAAAGGGTTTTAATGGACCCTTTAGATGTGTCCTATTTAGGGATTATGAGGAAAAACTTTCTCACTTGTTCTTTTCATGTCCCTACATTATTGAGCAGTGGAAGTTATTGGTGAGCCTTTTGGGTATCCCATGGATTAGCATTTCATACATGAAGCAACCCCTTCAAGATTGGAGCCATATTTTCTACTTTGATGTTTTTTCTAATCAAATTATTTAGGATGGGGTTTCTTTTATCTTATGGAACATGTGGAAGGAGTGAAATGCTAGAATTTTCAAGCAAAGGTATATTGATAGTCTTTGGATTTAGTAGCACACTTTTAATAATATTAGATAATTTGTCATGTACTTGATGAAGCACCCTGTGACACCTTCCTAGCATAGGTCACTCAATCTTCAAGTTCTTCACATTGTTACTTTTCTACATTGATTTTAGGAAGACTCTAGTGGTAAGGATAACTCATTTATTCTAATCTCAAGGTTCAACATAATCCATACGGATGACACTTCGAGGGGAAATACTGGTCATGCCAATATTAGAGGCATAGGTAGGGATTTGGATGACTCGTTAGTTTTTTTTTCATGCCAAAATTGGTATCACCACCAACAATTCAAATGAAGGGAAAATTATTGTGGAAGGTCTCAAAATTGTCTGGCAAGTAGGGTGAAAGAGCATCATTTGATTATTGACTCTAATTTTTGGATCAAGTTGCTTTCCAATCCCAATTCTAACTGTACCAAATATTGGATAATTTTTAAAATTCTCTCCAAAATTCAATTGCTTCAAGAGAAACTTGACATGGTTCTTTACTCTCATACTCCTCAAGGTTTCAATAAAGTTACGAATGCTCTTTCTAATTGGGATCTTAACCAATATGAAGTAAAAGGCTTTGGTCATCTTCCCTTATGGTGGCTGATAGAGCTAAAGAAAGAGCTCTCACATATTTTATCCTTGGAAAATAATTTACCTAAATTTTAGAGTTTTTGTAAGGTTTTTCTTTCCTTCTCAACCGGTTGTTTTTGTTTTTTATTCTCCTTAGCTAGTTATTGGTTTCCTCTTCATTGATTTTGGTGGTTATGGGGCATGCTTCCAATTCTAGTCTTGAATGGAATTATGTTGGGCCTTATTTTTTATCTCAATTTTTGCATGAGCCAAAAGGTCTCACTCTTACTGGTTTTCCTAGCCAATACATGCATGACTTAGTGACTATTTATATTTTGGTTAGGCATGTTCTTTGAGCATACCAAAGGGGGTAAGCTAGGTGTGAGACCTGGATGATTTTGATAGAAGATATAACCCTTCATCCTCAGGTATTACCCAAATGTGGCATCTCTCTAGAGATGTTTTCCAAAAAACAAAATATATATATTAATATATACCAAATTAGGCAAAAAATTTCATTTCATAGTTTAATTTTTAGTCCTTGTGGAATAAATATTATTCAAGGATTTTATGCTTTCACAATACATACAATGATAACCTAGATTTTCGAATAATTATGTATCCTTTTTAAGTGCTCTATATTTTGGATCACCACCCATGATCCTTCATAAGTATTTTATATTTCTTGATGAAGAATCATGGACCCATGATCTTTTATAAGTATTTTATGTTTCCTGATGACCACCTGTGATCCTTCATAAGTCTTTTATGTTTCTTGATGAAGGATCATGGACCCATGATCCTTCATAAGTATTTTATATTTCCCAATGAAGGATTACAAACCTGAAATACAAATTAATTAAAAAAAATACACAATTATTCCAAAAACTAGGTTATCACAACTACTATTATTTTCATTTTATAATATCAATTTACTTTCAACTTTGAATCAAACAAAAAATTAAAATATCTTTCTTCCATAAAAATAAAATAAATATATAAATGATTTAATCTTTTATTATTAATTAAAATATAATGATATAACTATTTTATTTTTGTATTTGGTAAAAATATATATATATTTATAATCAAATTATAAAAATCTTATATTGTCAATATCAATTAATACTTTCACATGGATCCATTCTATGAAAATACACATGTTTAAGTCTTTCACTAATATTATATTTTTGAATAAATATTTGATTTTTCATATTAGAAAAAAAAAGATAAAAACACAAGTTCAATCAAATATAGATTGTAGGGTGTAGTAGAATTCAAACACCTTTGCACTATAATTTATTTTTATAAATTTTAATAATTTTTTTCTCTTTTAAATACAAAAACTTTTAGTGTCTTTTTCTTTCAAATGCAAGTTTGATAAAAAAAATTCTTTTTTCTAACTTTATCATAATTCATTGAACTATAATTTATTTTTATAATTTTTAATAATTTTTTTCTTTTTTAAATACAAAAAAATTTAATGTAGAGAGTGTTTTTTCCTTTAGAATGCAAGTTTGATATATTTTTTTCTTTTTTTCTAACTTTACTATCATTGAACTACAACCTTTTAAAATATTTATTCTTCAATAAATACATTGATAATGAGTATATTTCAATTACAAATTAGTTTTAAAAAGATATTATACATCAGAGGCATTTTTACTAGGATGAACATAGGTAAGATTCATCCACAGATTTAAATCAATGCCATTCATGTTACTTCACAGACATGTTGACACCAATCAGTGGCCAAGGATGAGGAGACTGGTAGTGTCAAGGATGGTGAATGGTGAGGAACATCATGGAAGAGGCTTCATCTTTGATGAAAATCTTAAAATCACAAAGGCAGTTTCACTCCAAATCTTATGGAATTTACATTTCCCGCTATTCTTTTTTGCCCACAAAATATCTTCATTTCATCACTTCACTAAATGGTAGAGAACCTATCAATGATAAGATTGAAGGTGTGATTTCTATCAAGAATGTTGAGTCTTGCATACTCTTGTGGGGCATGAGCACTAAAATGCCTACCATTGTGGCTCATAATTCCATGCCTCCTGAACAACTTCTCATCCTTCACATTTTAGTCATGCAAATGTTGCATATTCATAGAGTAATATATAAGCATTCAAATTATATCATGTGTGTGTGTGTGTGAAACCAATGGATTTACTTACAGTGACAATGTCCTAAGTATGGTATGTTATATTTATATTTAGTTGATGTTACATGGTTGAGAAGTTGTAATATTGATGTTTGAAAGTGGACCATTTGATGATTAAAATATGATGAACTCCTTCAACACCATCAGTAGTTGAAAAGGCCTTGCAAATAATTAGAATTAATGGCATGTACCATAATTTTGGGCCCTAGATTGGGCTGCAACAAACCTGAATAAACCCAAAATGTGTCATTTCCATACTAAAATAGCATACAACATCCTAGTCATGAGTAAGATTATTAGCATTAGTTTTTTTGATGGTATTATTGGTATTGTTAGTGTTTTTTAGTTAATGGAGACCCCAAACCAAATGAGGAATGGGATCACTATCATAAATAAGACCTTAAGATATTGGTTCTCTTAATTAACATAAAACATAAAAATGACTCAATGATGATGCAAAGGAGTATTATGCATCTTGAATCAAAATAAGAGAGGTGGGGCAACTTATGATCATTTGAAATTACTTTTGCAAAAAATAAGAGCAAAAAACCTAATGGAAATCCATCCTTACAAGTAGAACATGAGGGTAATCACATCAACCAAAGACTAAAGGTGAGGATACTTGTTCCCAAGTTTGCTATTTCAGAAACCAGCTAAGGAACTTCCATGGAAACCATTGTAGACTGCTGGAAAAATTCTTCCATCAATAGGTATGAAAATCCCTCGATGAATGACTGGAAGATTGAATTAGGTAGGATGAGTACCTATATAAAAAGGACATCAGGTTTGGAGGATACATGTCAATACCCAGGCATGTAAAGTTTGCTTTTGGTCATTCAACACATAGCAAAATATTTGCATGTGGATAGTGGAAATAATGTAATATTTTGTATTTTTTTAATGGCTATTTAACCACATTACATCTTTTTTAACAATGCCTTGACAATTTTAAGTATATGATGATAATTAATTGACTAGCAGTCATTATATTATAATAATACTTAATATATAATTATAATTTAATATAATTTATATATTATTATATATTTTAATATAATATATAAATATATTATTAATTATATATATTAATATTGCAATATATTAATATTATATATATAATTATATATAACATTATCATTTATTAATATTTATAATTATAATATATAATATGTATCTATTACTATTTACTATTTATTAGAAATATTAATATATATGGTAATATATATTAATATATTTAAAATAATATATGATATTCTTTTTAATAATATTAATCTATGATACTATATGAAAAAACCATATCATTACCCCTTACCATCATCAATTTTCGATTTCTCAAGTTCAATGTTAAATGAAACATCTCTTCCCCACAAGCCCATTCCCACACCATATGAAAAACACACAACCTCATTTTTCATCATCACCTTCACCAAAAATATAAGATTATTGTTTCTTAACCCTTCGTGCACAAAAGGTGAGATAGGGTCAGTGGTCATTGAGAAGGCCACTGCTGAGATTTGTCATGTTATCTTTTGATTCCATTTTTTAGTGGTTGACAACGGGTGGGTTGAATGGTTGATAGCAGATCAATAACCACTGATTATGCAAAACAAAATAAATCATATATAATGATTCATCTAAAACCTAGACAATTTCAAACACAGAAGGATTCATTTCACCATCTCCCATTGATCTAAACATACCCCTGATCTTTGATATCAAATTCTCTACCCTTTTATCAAGCTTTGTTGCATCAACAAACTAAATTAAACAAAAATACATTAACTTAACTAATCATGGTTTTAGGTAATTAGATAGTTTTTCATCAAATTTTTAAAAATTAGTTTTGCACATGATAATTTTCTAATAATTATTAGCAATTTTTTGCTATTAAGATAAAATTAGTGAATTAATCAATTCATCTTTCCAAATTTTTGGAGGATAATCTCATTTCACTATTGTAGAAGTTGAAACCAATATTAGCAAAAAAATCAACATATCCATATTCATTTTTCTAGCTTAGGAATAGTACACTGTATACCATGCCATGTGGGTTGCTCAATTGAATCATGACAAATAAAATACAGACATAGGATAGAAATATGAAGATCGATATCCTACTTTCATGAAAATTCTAGCCATGGAATTTGACATGCTTCACTCAATGCTTTGATTATGGGGGCAAACTAAACTATGAACTCTACTTTAGGTAAATGTTTATTGTGGATAAGTCACTCGCAACAGAGAAAAGCCTTACAAAAACCATGTCAATGAATAAATTAATTCTTTAGCCATGTGTAATATAAAAGTTTTGAGATTCAAGGTTTGGATCCATTTTGGATCTGAATGCAGTTACATGGAGAGCTAATACTAAAAGAAATAGTGGTTGATAAAAATACGACAATGATGATAAAGTCTATTTTAGCAACAATGTTGAAAGAGCTAAGCGACCATTATACAAACAATAGATAAATATTTTATAACTACCAAATAAGTCTTATGTTGATTATAAACTATGTCATTATCTGATACCCAATTACTCAAGCAAGCTCATGCTCAGAGTATGAAAAATTAAAGTTTATTTCCAGTCTATGGGTACCCAACTGCTCAAGCAAACTTATCAATGAGGAATTCACATCAAATAAGGATATAAGAGAAAAATAAATCTTATCAATCTAAAGTCATTAAAATAATTATTATGAACACATAACACAACATCATAGTATAAAGACAATGGAAATTAAAAAAACAAAAAAAAGTCATGCTTACCGAACAAAAAACCCATATGATTAGACATATGAGTTATCTCCACACCACTTTCTTGCCAACCAAAATGTGATGCAAAAGACACATATATTTCCTTTGCAAATTATGATTCCAAAAAACACAAAAAGATTAATAAGATATGGAGATATAGTAGTACCACGGGATACACTCTTTTGCTTTACAATGACATGATCTTGTATATAACTTCATTATGCCATATGCACCATCGCATATGCACGACCCTCCATGAAACCCACTCTCTCACCCCATTTAATTATGTTTAATTATTTTTTATTTCATAAAAAAACACAATTAGACATATTATTGTATTGCATGTTATTAACATCCCTATTGAATAATATTATTTAAATTTATTATGCTAGGACAAGACATTAAGGTCTTAGAGTTGATCTAGTAACATCCATTCATTCACGATTCCAATATATTAATACCTATAAAAATTACATCAACATTAAGAACATATGGCAATGTCATACTCAAACCCTTGGAAGAAAGGGTAAGGCCATACAAAACATATTGGCCATCTTCTATTGTCAAAGGTGGATGGGGATGTTATGAGAGATGATTTGATTATGGCAGGGCTCCACATCTCATGTGCATCTTGAATCAATGATGCAATGTCATTAATCCTAGGATAAAACATTGAGGTCTCAAATTCTATCTTGTAGCTTCCATTCATCCATGATGCCAATATATTGATACCTAGAGTAATTACATCATGTTTAGGAACATAAATAAACACCATACTCAAACCCCTAAAAGAAAGGACAAGGCCATACAAAACATGAAAATAGTGAAATATTTTAAGGTGAGATGAGCAACAATGGTGAAGGGCAATGATAAGTTATTTCATATGATATTGTATACCAAGGGGCCAAAATTGAACACCATACCTGGATTTAGAGTAGTTTTTGAATTTACATGACCATCACCAATTGCAAAGGGGTATGTAGCTTTCAAGATGGCAAAATATTTGAATGGTCATTTTTTATTGTTAAGGATGGATAAGGATATCATGAGTGTTGATTTGATTATCATTAGGCTCCACATATAATGTATGGATCAAATTGATGATGCAGTACCACTAATTTGGGGATGACATATTAAGTTTATATAGCTTATCTTGTAACTTAAATTTATATATACAATAGATTACATTGATAAATGTGACATGCCAATAAATTTTGAATGTGTATCTTCTCAGGGTTTATCAAGCTCGTCACTTGAAATACCCTATCATTACCCCTCACCATGAGCCCAATTCACCTTAAAATCTTTCACCATTGTCATGTTTTTTATAGATTTTCACTTCCCCACCATTTCATCATTTCTTAAAATCATTTTAAAATTAAATGTCTCCTCTTTGCACAACACATTGACATATCATATGAAGGAACACACAATGTCATTTACCATTGTCACCTCCACAAGAAATATTAGATTATTGTTTCATACCACTATTGACATAATGGATTCAACCCTATGAAGGGAGGCTCAGATCTCTTCATCCACATGACACAATGGAGACATCCCTCTTGCTGTGGGTGGCAAACACAAGGGATGAATCTCTAGATTAGGGGCTAGCTCCCCTTGATGCACCTTGAGGCCCTAGATTTCTTATTGCTAATAATGGGGGTATGAAAAGGGAGAGAAATATTAAAATTAGAACCTAAACTAAATTGATGATGCACCAAAATGGTTGGTCTACTTAGATTTGGCATACACTTTATAGACATCCAATTCCTAATAGCATTTGTGTTGAAATTGTCAATCTTACTCTAATTGCACTCAAATGCACATTTTAGGTCAAAATCCATAAAATGTCCTAAATGGTTTGAACTTGTCACTTATAAGTGCCATTTTAGGGCAAAGTATCCCTAAATAGGGCAATGCAATTTATGGGCCAACTAACTTTGATCAATTCATTTCGAGTCAAAATGATCATTTTGCCATTTAATGCTTTAGATCACTCTTTTCTTTTAATTCATTGGTACACATCACGTACCTTTATTATTTTGTGTTGGAAAAATCCTAAATGGAAATATGGTTATAACGCATCTAACATCACCTTTTATTTCCTCTCCAGTCAAATTATGATCTAAGAATATGACTTTCTGACCATTTTGATTAATTGAGGACCAATTTTTAAATAATTGTACAAATGTTGATTAACTTTGTTTAAGGCTAATTAATCCAAATCAAGAGCTTAAGTGGATTTTCCATGAGAGTTGTTGAATATTTATTTTTAGAAATCGATTTTGAATATTTACATCACTTAGTGACATCATCTATAGGGTGGCATCCAGCAAGCCATAAGTGCATAAAATATCAAGATTATGGGTCACCCATGCCTAGGTAATGCCTCCCTTACCTCTTCAATTCCCCTTATTCCAAGTTTATGATGAAGATAATTATGGATTTAATTCCAAATATTAGGATTATCCATAGCCACACATCTCAATCTTGAGATGGATGGTCATGGTTGATCTTGACCAATCTCAAAAATCTATAAATAGAGAGGCCATGAACATCATTTCTAAACTATTTTGGTGCAAGTTTATTATGTTCAAATATCTTTAAAGCTTGAATATTGCAAATTTATAATGTTAAATTGTTTCCATAAGGTTTTGCATTTGATCATAGATTTTTCTTGCAAGGTTCATTGATAGGCTAGTTTAGTAATTTGGAATCAAGAGCCTAGGTTTTGTGGAGTGTTCTTGAGGCATCGGAGGAGCTTACCACCATTGTTGACAAAGACAAGGATGCTTGATCAAGGGAGAACATGTTTTTGAGCCACATGGGTATGGTGAATCCATTTAAGAAGGTAATATGGTGTTGTTTTCTTTCATTTGTTTCTTATTATCCTTTGTAATTCCCATAGGAATAGATAGGCTTAGTTAGTTAGTTCTTTATGCATGTTTCATTATTTACGAACTAATGCTTGACTAACTTGATTTATAATCCTCTCTACATCTTGGCATCCCTGGTGGGATAAGACGCATCTCACACATGAAGGATATCCTTTTGTAATTCTAAAATATCCATTTGGACCCTTAAAACTTGTGCAAATTGATTTTTTTATTTTATTTTACCATTTTTATTTTCCATGATTTTTACACAGTGACCGACGTTGGCAAGAATACCAACATTGATTACCCGCTTAACTGACATTGGTTAGCAAAATTGACATCGGTTAGATCTTTGTTAGCTAAATTAACTGACATTGGTGGTCTTAACGATGTCGGTCACTGTGTTTTTCAAAAAACACAGACCCAAGAGCTAATTTTTCAAAGTTCATTGTTTCAAGCTAAAAAGAGCTTCAAAGCTAAAGGACATGCTGACATTTTTGCTATAGGAACAAGCTTTTGATTTGATAAAAACATGTTTAAATCACCTCTTGCATGTTTAAAAATCAACTAAGAACTTTGTTTTGGGTGTTTAATAAAGAATTTAGATGTTTTGGTGAATGGTTTCAAAGTTTGCAACGAAGACCAAGGGGTCAAATGAACACCACCAAACATTTCATTTGGTTTTAGAATTGAACACACTTGTCAATTCTTATTTGCAATAGTTGTTTACTTAGGTTTTGTTTGGTAAAAATATGAATTTTGCATGTATGTTCTTCCATTTTTCCCCTATAGGGAACCCTTGGAATCAAAAGTGCCATTCCTATTTCAAATAGCCTAGTCCAAGGCTTGGAAAGAATGTCACCTAAAGCACTCCCCAAAAACTTGCCAAAGTTTGGGTGATCTTGAAAATGAGCCTAAATTCTTTCTATTTTATGCTTTCTTTATTTTCATGCAAACTTGGCTTACGAGGGGGATGTCATTACCTCCCACAAGTTCTTTAGGGAAGCTTTGACCCAAGGTTTCACCTCCCAGCATTGACTTTATTTGACTCCTTTAGAGTTTCACATGGGATGTATCTGCATTTAGACATCGCACTACACTGAGTGAACAATAGGATGTAGTGGTTGTAAAAAGGACTAGACTTTTTTACAACTAGCCAATACCATGGTCACCCAATTTCCATGCTTGTCTTTTACATCATTTGACGTGTAAGTCATTGTGCAATTGATTCCCTTAGAACAATCGAAACCTTGCTAGTTTAGTAGACCCCATTTTGCCATAACTTATCAGTTTAGACTTAAGATATTTGTTTTTTATCATTAACTTACTTGGTCTTGATTTGTGTCTAAAACTACTTGTTAACGCAATGAAATTAACCAAAACACATTGTCCTCAATTTTCTTGAGCAAGGGAGGCATTATGTTGTCCAAATAGAAAATTCATCTTTTCCTTGTTCAATTTGTTATCAAAAGCTTTGTGTCATGTCATCCACTTTGGCACAGTCTTGCTACCCAATTAATTCTAGATCTTTTACCCAATTTGTTTAAATCCTTCATTTATAATCCACATTTGAAATTGAACTTTTATGAGTTCTAAGGGTTGGTGTGTCAAAGTGGGTTCACCATTTATGCACTAGGCTTGTTTTAACTTGGGTTTAAATTTTTGTTTGGATTGAAGGTCACTTATTAAGGCTCAAAATCACATTATCATCTTGGTAGACTCAAGTCATCTTGCATATCTCTCATGCTGTGGGTCCTAGAACATAGTTTATCCTACTAGAATCATGTGGCGACGTTGTGCTACCTATTTGGTCCTAACTTTATACTTAGTGATTCACGTATGTTTTTACATCTTAAGTTGCTTGGTTCATTTTGTCTTCTTCATAATCTAGAGAATTTTCCTCTAAACTTCTAGGGTTAACTTGTAAAAGTTGAAGCTAGCTTTTGTAGTGTGGGTGTATCACAAAGATCTAGGCTTTGGTGTACTAGTTTTCACCTTGGGTCTTTGAGTTACCTTACTCTCTTCTGATCTATATGCTTTCAACTTTACTAAAGGTTGAGTAAAATCATGAACCAAATCTTCTAAATTATGCATGGTTTCAAACCACCTTCCTTTATAGTCTCATTGGTACCTTGGTTATTTGTTGAAAAAGAGAGCCAAAGCATACTCTGATTGGTTACCGAACATTGGTCCAAAGTTATTGAAACACAAAAAATAGCTCTTTTTAGACATGACTCAAAGATTCACTCATAGTGGGGCCTCTTATGGACTTAGTTATGAGGATGAACAATTTTATGATGGTCAAGATAACCCCATTGTTTTTTATGATATCCCCATAATAATAGGATTCAAAGATGATTACAATGAATATCAACTCCAAGAAGATCAAGATGAATCCCTTCTTAGATTGATAGAAGTAGGTACTAGACTACCTTCTAATTTTCCTACAGAACAATTGCATACCTTAGTTAGAGAAGGAGAACAACAATGGCACTAGCAAGCTTTTGCACAAATAGACATACCTTATTCCTCTAACAAAGGAAAAGAAATACAAATAGAGTGAAAACCCATAAATCTGGATCTTCTAGCTAAGATCAAGATGATAAGTCAATGATATGTAGATCAACTTATTATAGAATTAACTGACTCCCTAGTTTCCACTTCAATTCATAATAATGCTTCAAAAGAACATGGAGATATGGTTGAAAGTATGCAACAAGTATTGGATGAGAACATTACCATAGTGGATCAAGGTGATCCAAATGAATAGTTAAAGTCACAAGAGACCCTACAAGATGTTTCATTTGATATGGAACATACATTTTTCAATCATCAAGAACCTCTTATACTTTACAAACTTAGAAATCCAAACATTCAGTTTGAATTAAGGAAATCCCTCAAGACAATTTGGCTAGTTCTTTTCAACCAACCCAAAGATTGGTAAATAAACATAAAAATTTCTAAAATAAACAAAGTGTGAAACAAAAAAATTCAAGGAATGTTTTATAATCCAAGAATCAATGGCTTATGTTCTCAACTCAAGTAGCAAATTAGAACCAAATCATGGATCGAAAGGTATACGCTCCTTATAGATCCACATAAAACTAGGGGCACATTCCACCCCAACAGCAATAAAACTAAGGGCACATTCCGCCCCAATAACAACAAAACTAGGGGCACATTCCACCCCAATAGCAATAAAACTAGGGGCACATTCCACCCCAACAACATCTTATCCAATCCACAAATGCACCAAACATGCAAGAATGGAATTCTATGAAGGAAATTATCCAAAGATTGGAGATGAATAATAGAGTTAAAAAGTACAAATTTGATGAGATATGCCTATATCCATTTGGTTTATCTATTCTCCAAAACCCCTTTCCACCTCATTTTGAGGCACCTAAATTTGACAAGTACAAAGGGAAAGGAGATCGGCATGAACACATACAAGCATTCTACATCTTATGTCAAGAGGTTACTTATAGTAGCGAGTACATACTATGACTATTTCCATGAAGTTTAGCAGGACAAGCTCTTGATTGGCTACTTAAACTACCCAAGGGATCAGTTGCAAATAAGAATGACTTATCATAAAAGTTCATTAACCATTTCTCATATAACATAGAACATGAATTGACCATTGTTGACTTATGCAAAGCAAAGCAACGTGATGGTGAAAGTTTTGCTACATATCTACAAAGGTGGAGAGCATTGGCAGGTTGCTTTCAACATAATTTGATAGACAACTAGTTGGTTGATATCTTTCCATAGAATTTGCATTCTGAAGTTGTGCATAATCTAAGGTTAGCTTGTGCTAACTCATTTGAATAAATTATTGATAAAGGAGTGCAGATTGAGAAGGCTCTTATTATTAGAGGCTTTTTTAATATTTTTGTGTAAGGACAAGTGTCTAATCAGACTAAATCACTAGCTTAAAGAGTTAAGCAAGATAAGCCTAAGGGCTTTAGCAAAAATAAGAACATGGTTGGAAATGGGGTGATAAAAACAAGACATGTACAAATGGTATAGGCTATACCTCCTCTAAATGTACAATTAACTCCCTCAAATCCACTACCTACTTTAAAAAGACAACCTCCATGAATGGCATTTCATAACAATTTTAGAATCTTTAGTAAGTTAGGAGAATCGGTTGAAACAGTGTTACAAAATCTCATTATAGTTAATTTAATTATAAGGCCAGTATCAAGGCCATGTCCTCAAGATCAGCCAAATCTAGACTGGTAAAAAGAGAACGAATGGTGTAACTTTCATCATGTTGCTAGTCATAATGCATATCATTGTGTTTAATTGTGACATATTATT
This sequence comes from Torreya grandis, assembly GCA_037957365.1. NCBI lineage: Eukaryota > Viridiplantae > Streptophyta > Pinopsida > Cupressales > Taxaceae > Torreya > Torreya grandis. The sequence continues at coordinate 4,596,116 of JARHVA010000605.1, read as the reverse complement.
GAGGACTTCATTGAAAATGGTGAGTTGGAAATTGAGTTGGCCCCTAATCAGGACACAAATTAGGATATGGGAATCTACAAAGATCCCTTTCCTTGACATGATCCACCACCACCAAGAAACAATCAAAATGGTCACAATCAAAGACAGAGGTAGAATCAAAACTAAAAATAACGTCAGAATTGTAATGAGCATAATCAAGATCATAATGCCCACACTAATAATATGGCTTATAATAATGTACCTTATGACTATATTAATACTATGGGAGATATTTTTGCAACCCACATTACCACTATTACTATAACACCACGTGGCCAATCTCATGTTCATCATAACATGAGACCCATCATTATAGGGTTAACACCCTCTCCCCCTAGTAATACCATGTTGGGTTCATATAATCATGTTGCTACTCTGTCTGCATGGGTTACTGATCCCAAACAATAGTACTATTCTTCTAAAGGTTCCTCATTGACCCAAAATTATAGCAATACAATTAATCACCCATGAATCACCATCCAAGGCCCTTTTCCTCCCTCTTCTAATTATAATAACTCCTTGCCACCTCTAGGTTGTGTAGTCACAACTAGACACCCACGAGTTACCATTCAGGGCCCTTTGCCCACTTCTTTCCATAAACCCAATGAGAACACTGTGCCAATGGTTCCAAAATTAAATACTATCCCAACAAAGACCAAACTAGTTTAATCCACAATTCAAAGGCCTTATAGTATAATAGATCAATTAGATAAAACCCTTACACAAATTTCCATATTAGAACTCTTGCAGACATCTGATGTTCATAGAACCATATTCAACAAACTTTTACAAGAGTCTATTATGCCTAATGATATAAACCTTGATCACTTCTAAAACTTAGTTAGACATTTCTCTTCATTTTGGCATATCACATTTGATCAAAAGGACATGTCCACCCTCAGCCTAAACCACAATAACCCACTATACATTGAGATAATCATTGCAGATCACAAGATCAAATGGGTTCTTATAGATAATGGTTCAGGGCTGAACATCATATCTCTTAAATTAGTGTGATGATTGGGTTACATGGATAAATATATTCAACTAGAAACTATTACAATCAAGGCTTACAACAACATTGAGAGGGAGTCATCTGATATAATTTGGTTGCTAGTCATGGTTGGGTCTATTTCTCACACACATTATTCCATATTATGGCTATTAAACTTCCTTATAACATACTTCTTGGTCATTCTTGGATCCATGAAGTACAGGTAGTTCCATCTACTCTTCATTAATGCCTTAAGTTTCCCCATGATGGGATTGAGGTTACTATTCCTATCGATCAACAGCCATACCAATACTACAAACATCTTGAAGTAGAGTTTCATAATTATAACTATTGCTTAGGTTCTGAATTCATTGCAAAGAAAAACAAAACCATCATTTCTCATCCATCTCTATCTAATTATATAGACCCTAGTGATCTAGCCTCCACTTTGACTGATCCATTTCTAGCAGCTCTAGCTAAACAGGTTATTATTAAATACATAGGCATTTCCATGTACCATCTAAAGGATGTCCTCCATATTACAAAATTACCAAAATCCCCTAAAACATTTGGTAAACCTAAAACCTCTTAGACTCCTAACAGACCCGATCAGATTTGGCAACCAAAGAAGAAGCAACCAAAACCTCTTGTGGTTTTTGTACCTATAATTACACCAAAGAAAGATCGAGAGGCTTTTACCGAGGGAGATTGGTTATATTATGAAGGCTTCTTCAATTGTTTTCAAAATCCAAAGTATCCTATCCCTAACAAGATAATGGATCATCTTGACTATATAGGGAAAGGCCTTGGCCCATAGGTGCAAGGAATTTTAGAACCCTTATCAGCTAGAGTTATCAATTGGAATCATGTTCTTAGATTTTAACCACTAGAGGATGACTTCATGACATTTAATAGTGACTCTTCTAAAGTGACTAGTAACGAGACTCCTAGCAGTGACACAATGTCCCATTATAGCCTTTTTTATGAGCTTGCTGATTTAGATTTGTTTGATTCAAATGTCATATTGACCATAACACCTATTGTAGCTTCCTATCTTGAATCAAAAACCCATCCTAGTAGTGCTTCCCTTCTTGAAGCAAGACATTATATCTTTACCATTGGTGTTTCCCATATTGAAGTAAACCCTCACTATAACCTATGCCTTTTCCATCCTAAACTCATAGATTGGGATCAACAAAATTTGATCATATGCCTAGATGAGTTTAAAAATGAAGAATCAATTGTAGAATACATGGGCCTATGAGATGCATTCCCCATTAGTGATTATAAGCAGGGTTTTGATTTTTCATTGAATTATTCTACCTACTTTAGAGAGCAGGTAAACTTTCTTGGTCATAATAAAGAATAAACATCATGATCTTCAAGTGAAAACCTCTTTGAGACACTTGTTGATCAGGGAAAAATTAAATAAAAAGACAATCCTTTGAGTGAAAACCTCTTTCAAGTACTCCCAGGAAGGAAATTTTGCTCATCCCCTCAAGATGTAGAAAGTCCATCTAGCCCAAGTTCCATAGCTAGTACAATCATCTCTTCAGAATAACATCAAATATTTGAACATCTTGCTCTTGAGTTTCTAGAGGTCTTTACCATTTGGCCTTTACCTAAGAAGGCAGATTCTGATTCTTCATATTATCTAAATCTTTGGGAGGAGCAATAAGAAGATATAGTAAAAGAAGATCATGGTCATACATTGCCTACAATTCTAGAAGATGGATCCACACTCCTTATGGAGAGCACAACAGAAATGAATTTGGGAACCCATCAGGATCCCAAAAATGTTTATCTTGGAGCTTCCCTTACTGAAGCAGAATGTGAACATATTATATCTATTCTTAAGGATTATATAGACATCTTTGCATGAGCATATTCTGACATACCAGGCCTAGATCTAGATTTAGTTGTGTATTGTCTTATTGTTCACCCTGATGCTAAACCAGTCAAGCAAAAGTTGAGAAAGATGCATCCACTCATCACAATTTTGGTTAAGGCCAAGTTGAAAAAGTTGTTAGGAGCCAATTTTATCAGACCACTAGACTACTCTGAATGGATTTCTAACATAGTGCCAATAAGTAAAAAGACCCTAGGCATATGTGTTTGTACTAATTTTCATGATATCAACAAAGTATGTCCCAAAGATGATTTTCCTCTGCCCAACATCAAAATGATTATCGACTTAATTGTTGGGTATGACATGATATATTTAATGGATGGATTTTCTAGTTATAATCAGATCAAGATAGCCCCTTAAGATTAGCATAGGACCAAATTCACCACTCTGTGGGGGACATTCTATTACCAAGTCATGCCATTTGGTTTGAAGAATGCTGGAGCCATATATCAGTGTGCAATGACTGTCATCTTCCATGACATGATGCATGACATTGTTGAAGACTATGTTGATGATATAATAGAAAAATCAAGAATAATAATGGGACACCTTGGCATTCTACAAATAATATTTGAGAGGATTCGTGCATATAAAGTCTACTTGAATCCTAAGAAATGTGTCTTTGGAGTCACATCAAGAAAATTTTTAGGGTTCATTATATCACAATGAGGGATTGAAGTTGACCCTACAAAGGTCACTGCTATTATGTAAATGCCTCCACCAAATAATCTTAAATAGTTACAAGGTCTACAAGGCAAGATCTAGTCTATACACATGTTCATTTCTGAATTGGTAGATAAGTGCCACCCATTTACCCATCTCTTAAAAAAATAGGTAACTTTTTAGTGGAATTAAGGTTGTCAGATAGCATTTTTAAATATTAAAACATACTCGGCCAATCCACCAGTCTTATGACCTCCAACACAAGGAAAGCCACTGCTTCTTTATATATCAGCGATGGAACATGCACTAGGAGCACTTTTGACTTAGCATTATGATCATGGTAAGGAACACGTGGTTTATTATTTAAGCTACACATTGGTAGCCTGTGAACATAATTATATGCCTATTGAGAAGGCATGTTTAGCTATGGTGTTTGACACTCAAAAATTGTGATGTTATATGCTAAATAATAAAACTATTATTATCGCCAAGGTAGATCCTCTCAAGTTCCTCTTATCTAAAGCAACTCTTCAAGGATGCATGGATAAATGGATTATGCTCCTCAATGAGTTTGATATTGAATACCATAATCAGAAGGTAATCAAAGGACAAGTTCTTATAGACCAACTTGTAAAAGCTCCTATTATGGCCACTCAACCTCTCAACTTTGACCTTCCAGATGATTTTATCATAATGATAAAATAAGAATCATAAGAACCCGAATAGTGGATATTCTATTTTGATGGATCATTCACATCTTGAGGGTCTAGAGCTAGCATTTTGTTGATCATGCCATAGGGGGATTTGATCCCCAAATCATTCCATATACAATTTTAGTTTACAAACAATATGGATGAATATGAGGCATTGGTTGCAGAGCTCTATCTTGACATACAACAGGACATTCAAAGCTTAAAGGTCTACAGAGATTTGTAGCTAATCATAAATTAGATAACTGATCAATATCAAACAAGAGATGATAAACTTGTTCCTTATAAGCAAATTGTTGATAACCTAAGAACACATTTTAAATCTCTATAGTTTGAGCAAGGTATGTGAGTCAACAATAGATTTGTCAAAGCTATGGCAAAAATTGGTTCCATGATTCAAATAGATGACAATGCTAAAGAGTATCAATTTTTGACTGAAAATCTTCTTCAGCTAGCACATATTCTATCAAATTTAGAGAGGATATGCGACATTTCTTATCCTAATCTTTCACCTGAGTTACCATGGTACCAAAATTTTATAACTATTTCCATAGTCATGTATTTCCTACCAACCTTTCCAATAACCAATAAAAACTTTTCCTTCATCACTTAACATGTTATATCCTCCTTGAAAACATGCTTTATCAAAGAGGCTATGATGGAATGCTTCTTTATTGTTTATCTTTGGGAGAATCCAAGCTATCACTAAAGGAGGATCATGAATAAGCCAATGGTGTAGTCTTAGCAAAAAAACTTCTTAGAATAAGCTATTATTGGCCCAAAATGGAGACATATGCTTGTAATTATGTAAATAAGTGTGTTCCTTATCAGCATCATGGAAATTTGATACATGTACCTTCCTTACCATTGTAACTGATTACAACACCATGGCCATTCTTAACATGGGGTCTCGATCTCATTGGGAAAATTAACCCAACATCTTCAGATGGCCATTAGCACATTTTGACTACAACCAAGTACCTTACCAAGTGGATTGAGGCCATTCCTCTCACTTATGTTACTAAGAAACAAATAGCCAAATTCATTCATTACTATATCATATGTCGATATGGCATCCCAGCCCATATTATATCTGATAATGGTGGATCCTTTGTGAACCAATATGTGAAATCTCTTTATGCAAAATTCAAGATCAAACACAAGAAATCCACTCCATATAACCTACAAGGCAAAAGACAAGCTGAGGCACCAAATTAAACCATTCTAGCCATCTTAAAGAAGATTATCAATTATGTTGGCTGTAATTGGCACTTGCAACTCTTTCTTGCCCTCTGGGCTTATAGAACCAATCATCACACCCCAACTAGAGCTACTCTATACTCTCTCTTTTTTAGCACTGAAGCTATCATCCTGATTGAGATTGAGATCCCATCATTAAGAATATCACTAGAGCACATTGAAGATGATGAAGACTATAGAGCCTCATGGCTGCAAGAACTAAAACTTCTTGATGGTAAGCATTTGACTGCCCTAGAAAACTTGTAGGTATATCAAAATATATTGTAGATAAGCTACAAAAAATGCATTCTCCCTCAATAATTTGAGATTGGTGACTTACTTTTGAAAGAGAACCAGAAGAACACAAATGTTGAACCCAAAAAGAAAGACAAGTTTTAGCCTAATTGGTTAGGACCATATATTGTCATAGTGAATTACATATCAGGAGCATACCAATTGTCTAAACCTAATGGTGAAGAACTTTCAAAGTCCATGAACATCGTACACCTTAAAAGGTTCTACACATGAATAGCTTTGAATCATTGTCTATAAGACCCCTGACTTGGGGGCAATTTGTGTTGTCGTAATTTTATCCCACCTGTTTATCTTACCTTGAACACATTTTATACTACCTTGGTCCACTTTTCATGAATCTTGATATTAAAGGTTTTGAACCCTTGGAATTTTGAACACATTCTTCATCCCATTTTGGATTGGTCTCTTTGAGATGCATATTCTTTGTTATGTCTAAGGCATGTTATAAGCTTGAACACTTTTTGTCCCTTGACCAATTATGATCTCGATTATGTCTCATGAAAATTATGAAAATATTTAGCAGTAATTCTACAAATTAGTTTAGTCAAGACCATCTTGTGCAGCTTTAGACATGTAAAACAACTACAACTTCTCATTATAAGTATTTGTTATTTTCTTATTTTATCAAGAAGCTCGCTCTCACCGATTCGTGAGCATGGGCCATTACAGTCAAGTTAGTTATCTTATTGGAACCTCTACTCTTAGGATGTGCATCTCCTTGACTAGATGGTCCCACCTTGTGCATATTTTATCCTAAAAAACACCAAAAACATTAGAAATACTTTGAAAATACCAAAAACATCAGAACATGATCCACAAAAAGAATAAAAACATTGTCTCATGCTTCTGTACATTTGTACATTCCCATTCCACCATCTTGTGCTCTCATCATTTTGTGAGCAAATGTTAAGTTTGAACACTCTCACTATTTTATCACCAACTGTTAAGTTTGTTATGCTCTTGCCCTTTTACAAGCATAGAAACACTAGTTCATTTCATCTTATTCCATGCACTTACCATTTTACAAGATCATTCTTTCTCATCTCATCTGCTTCTTGTTTACCGAACCATTCTCATTTGTTTGTCATATCTTCCATATTCTTATATAACATTAATCATGTTATTCTAATCATTATTTTCCTTATATCCCATTTCTTGGGAGAACTACATTTGCCCTGAAGTTCATGTTGGAATATGCATCCATGAAACTATGTAGGCAACGTCCACTTTCCTTATACATCTAGAGTTAGCTTGGCCAACCCCTTCCATTTCTTCTATCATTTTTCCTCTTTAATTAGGGAACAATTGTCATGTCATTGTTCTTTGTTATGATGTGGTAGAAAGTAACACCTCTATCGCACATGCATGAAGATTTGTCTTTAAACCGCACTAACTTGGTTTTTGTGTCTGTGTGTTTATTTGATTTTCTTGGTGTTTTGTTGTGCTTTTTCACCTCTCATTTTATTTCTTCTCCTTTTTTTTATTACTTCTTTTTCCATTCTTGGTCTTGTGTTTCTGTGTCTTATTTTTCTGTTTGATTTTGCGTTTCTCTTTTGTGTTTCAAGAATGCCTTAATGTTCCACATGGATCTTGATTATTCATATCTTGGTCTCATGTCGTTAAGACATTCTTGCCTTTTGTTTTTAAACATTTTTGTTCCTACTTAAGTCTTGATAGATCATATCTTGATTTCAAGTTAGGATCATTTATGTTTATCTTTTTCTTTGTCTTTTGCTTTTTTATTTAAATGTAAATCATTGTAGCTCTAGTTTTGGTCATTGTTTCACCATTATCCTTAGCTATAGATATTCACATTTGAATTGGCTCAAATCAATTGGAATATTATGTCATTCTAAGTTATTCATACTTATTATTCCTAATTTATTTTTCTATAGCAAGCACTTTGTGCTCAGGTCTCAATCTCTTAACGTCAACATCAACTCTGACGAACAATTCTCAAGAACACTTTGCAGAACCTAGGCTCATGATATAGGAATTAGGTTTCTAGGTAACATGCATATCAGGCTTCTTTGCATATGCTTAGATGGGCATCTCTTCATATACATTGTGAGTCTAATCAATTCTTGGTCATTTTTCATCATTCCTCATTCCATTCTCTCCCAAACTTGGGTGAACTACATTAGCCTGAAGATCATGTTGGAACATGAGTCCATAGAACTATGTAGGAAGTGCTCAATTTCTATTAAGGTCAGATCGAATATCTCCATTCTTCTTTTCATCTCTCTCATCACTTTGTGCATTCTCATATGCTTGGTTTTATATGGCTTTTTAAGCCATTACACCATCACATGTACGTTTGTGCCCACTCGCTTTAACCTATCTTTTGTGTTGTATCCTTGAGTTATTGCTTGCCAATTGCCTATGTTGGGGCACAACATCTGAATTGCATCCAAATTAAATTAGCTCTATAAAGGCAAACCATTATTTATCTTTATCAATGATCAAAATTTTCCCTACTAGGGCAAAACTATTTTATCACGATCAAATCTGCTCTACTAGAGTATTTCTTATTATATTCTCTTTGGAGACCCCATTCTAGTGGTGCTTCCCTTCCTGAAGCAGAATGTTCTCCCTTTTCCTCTAATTCTAAGCTCTCCACATTAAATCTCATGATGGAAATATTTTAATTTTTAACTTGTCTCAAGATTGATCAATGCCATAAGCGTGCAACTTGTACTCTCAACTTGGGTATGTTTACAGTGTGTCCCTTACATTTATGGATTGTATCTTTCCCATTACCTCCATCTTTGGGGCCTATTATACTTCTAATTATATTTTGATCATTTATGGTAATCACGTGTGCAATCATTAGCTCATCTAGATGTGATCTATTCCATGGGTTAATCTCTCACTTTCTCTCTCTTTTTGAGAGTCCATCCTTCTCTTTCATCCTAGTATGTCCTATCGAGGGGGCATCATGGATCTGTTCCAATTTCTTATTGACAACTTTTTTCTTTAAAAAGATGTTGCTTCACGTGAATATCTCGTGATGCTTTCTCAAATAGGGGTAAAATGTAGACATCCAATTCCTAACATCATTTGTGTTGAAATTATCAATTTTACTTGAATTGCACTCAAATGCACATTTTAAGTCAAAATCCATAAAACGTCCTAAATGGTTTGAACTTGTCACTTACAATTGTCAGTTTAAGTCAAAGTATCCCTAAATAGGGCAATGCAATTTATGGTCCAACTAACTTTGATGAATTCATTTTGAGTCAAAAGGACCATTTCGCTATTTAGTTTTTTGGATCACTCTTTTTTTCTAATTCATTGGTACACCTCACGTACCTTTGTTATTTTATGTTGGAAACATCTGAAATGGAAATACGGCTCTGATGCATCTAACATTGCCTTCTAGTTCCTCTCCGGTCAAATTATGATCCAGTAATATGACTTTCTGACCATTTTGATTAATTGAGGACCAATTTTTAAATAATTGCACAAATGTTGATTAACCTTGTTTAAGGCTAATTAATCCAAATCAAGAGCTTAAGTGGATTTTCCATGAGAGTTGGTGAATATTTCTTTTTGGAAATTGATTTTGAATATCTTCATCACCTAATGACATTATCTATGGGGTGGCATCCATCAAGCCACAAGTGCATAAAATATCAAGATTATGGGTCACCCATACCTAGTTAATGCCTCCCTTACCTCTTCAATTCCCCTTATTCCAAGGTCATGATGAATATAATTATGGATTTAATTCCAAATATTAGGATTATCTATTGCCACACATCTCAATCTTGAGATGGATGGTCATGGTTGATCCTAACCAATCTCAAAAATCTATAAATAGAGAGGCCATGAACATCATTTCTAAGCTATTTTAGTGCAAGGTTATTATGCTCAAATATCTTCAAAGCTTGAATATTGCAAAGTTATAATGTTAAATTGTTTCCACAAGGTTTTGTATTTGATCATAGATTTTGTTTGTAAGCTTCATTGATAGGCTAGTTTAGTAATTTGGAATCAAGAGCCTAGGTTTTATGGAGTGTTTTTGAGACATTGGAGGAGTTTACCACCATTGTTGACAAAGACAAGGATGCTTGATCAAGGGAGAACATGTTATTGAGACACATGGTTATGGTGAATCCATTTGGGAAGGTAATATGGTGTTGCTTTCTTGCTATCATTTGTAATTCCCATGGGAATATATAGGCTTGGTTAGTTAGTTATTTATGCATGTTTCATTATTTATGGACTAATGCTTGACTAACTTGCTTTTTAATCCTCTCTACACACTTTACACCAAGAACAAGCTACTATACACTTCATTTGACATGAGAAACTCTTCTGCATTAGTGTTTCAATAGGGGAGCCTATGGATATACAGGGAGGAAGAACTACTAGAGGTGTTCTAAGACACACTATGGTAGCCTGTTCACATGCACCTATACTCTGCTATGGACACTTCTTGTTGACCTACAAAAGAAGAACTCATAATACATTAGACATGCTAGAATCATTCTATGAAATCATGAAAGAAAATGACTTAACCCAAGACAAAACCATAGACCTATGCAAAAGTGCAAACTCAAATGGAGGTAAAAATGATGTCTTGATTCAAGGTAAATTCTTGTAGGGCTTCACCATACAAGCTGAGAGATATCTTCTCAAAATGAAAATTTATAATTATATAGAGTAAGATGTTGATAGAACAAGGAAAGGAGACCCATGCTAGAGTCAAACACTTTTGAGACAAGAGACCATACTACTACCATATTCTTCAAACTATGTATGGGAGAGCCATGTTGTAGATGTCCAAGTTGTTTCCCTTGTTGTCTTGGTCCTACAAAAGCATGGGATACTCCTAGCCACTGATAAATCCATCCCTAAGTTATTGTGGATGGACCATGCTCTCTTTAATTCTTGATGCAATTGGTTGTGCATTAATGGCTTAGCATGAAAACATGGGTTATGGCTCTCTATAGTTCAAAAACCAATCTATATTATTGGTTTTTGATAGATATATTCTACCTAAATATATTAACTCCCTTGGCTTAGTTATCTATGCCATTTGTCTTGGTCTGAGTGGTCTCTAATTTTGCCCTTTGACTTCATCAGCTACTGAAACTATTTTGCATTTTTGTCCTTTTCTACTCTTTACTTTGCCCATGTTTTGTCTCTTCCTTGCCTTCTCCTTTTACACTCCCACAAGATTTTGTTCAGATGATTTCCTTTGGATAAAAAGTCTAAAGGAATTCCTTCAAACTTTTATCTAAAGGAAATTCTCTGTGTGTGTTTCTTTTAGCTTCAGGCTTCAACATCTCTTTCCTTCAGACAAAATGTTTGAAGGAATTCCTTCAAACATTTTGTCTGAAGGAAATTCTCTCTTGGCATTGGATTTTCCTTAAGGGTAAGTGCCCTTTGGATTTTTGTCTTTATCCCTTGCTTCCTCCTGGTGCCCTTTGCAAGGGCCATCTGAGTTATAAAGATACCCTTCGAGATTTTGAAGAAGGTCCACTTCATCACTTGAGTGCCCTCCATAAGGGCCATTGGATCCCAAAATTGCCCTTCAAGGAAAATGTAAGGGTCCTTTTTCCTGCTCAAGTGCCCTCTACAAAGGCACCTACCCTTTGGAACTCCTACAAATGACCCTTTAGAAGAAGTGAAGAGGTCCACTTGCTGATCAAAATCCCTCCATAAGGGCACTTGCTTCCAGACTTACCCTTCGGCCTTTCTTCAATTATCCTTCAGAAAAGTGAAAAGTCCACTTTCTTTGCTTATGTGCCCTCTAAAGAATATGTATACCTTTGGTGAGCTACATAGACCGAACTCCTACAAATGACCCTTTTGAAGAAGTGAAGAGGTCCCCTTGCTAATGAAAATCCCTCCACAAGGGCACTTGCTTCCAGACTTACCCTTCGGCCTTTCTTCAATTATCCTTCAGAAAAGTGAAAAGTCCACTTTCTTTGATTATGTGCCCTCTAAATAAAATTTATACCTTTGGTGAGCTAAATCAACCAAATCAAGTCCTTTACTTGCTTTTACTTATAAAATTCAACAAGTAATACACCTGCACAAACCTGAATTGCACTAGATAGACCATTTTGGACTTCTCATGAGCTCTTACTTCAAGTTTTGCATCAACTTCAACTCATAAAACAAACAAGTAAAGACACTTAGAAAACCTAATTTGGTATGCCAAGACCAAATCAGGTTTTTCAAGTGTCTTTACTTATAAACCTTTATAATAAAGACATTTACAAAGTCTGAATTACACCATAATGACCAAATCAGGTTTATCAACTTAACTTATGAAAATTTCACAAGTAAAGTCATTTGGAAAACTTGATTTGGTTTGTGAAGACTAAATTAGGATTTGCAAGTGACTTAGCTTGTGAAATTTTCACAATTAAAGTGGCTTATAAAACCCAAAATGCATTGTTGTAGGTGAAGTAATTGCTCCTGACAAACCCAAAATGCACTTGGCTAAGTAAATGAGGAAAACACTTGGCTTTTCCTCAGGAAAAGTCTGGGAGAGAATATTTTGCATAAGGTAATAGAGGGATGATCTAGCCAAAACATGAATTGGATGAATTTTGCAAAGAAAAAATGAGGGGTGCCCAGTTTTGGCATGCAGGACCAAAAATTGGTCAACACATTTGGTGACTCACAGGGGGAGCTTGCCTACTATGTTAAACAAGACTGGTAGCCTCAAAGTCCATTGGGCATGGAGTCAGGATGTAGCTTGAAAAAGATAGCAATAGCCTTCTAAATACCTATGAACCAATAAAGCTTTACCTCAAGCAACAAGGAAAAATAACACACAACAAGGCTAAAAAATGCACACACGTGTGCAACAACACTTAAGGGAAATGAAAGACACATAACTAAAAGCAAACTACTATGTAAAACTAAATAGATACATTTGCCTCCCTCTTGGATCAAATGGAAAAATTCTTAAGTCTCCTTCATGGAAAGAAAACTTATGGTGCCAAATAAGTGGCTGAATGAAATGGAGACTTAGTGACTAGCTCTTCTTGCCTACCACCTTGATTGGCTTGTATCTGAGTGAATCAGGGTCAAATATGTCTCCAACAAATATGTATTTACTTTACTCTTTGGATATTGCCTCATGCTAGCCCTTCATGCTAATATATCTCACCAAGAAATCAATGACTGCTAGCTCATCACCATAGGGCTCATTTAGCTCATAGCCCCCTTGATATGCATCATGGACTGACTTGTCCCCTTCTGCTTCATTAAGGAGCCTATCAAACTGATCCTTTGGTTCATCATGGCCTTCATGAATAAGGGTGACTATTGTGCTATCTAAAATGAGATCACAAACTACTTGCTCATCCCATAGAACATCACCTTCTTACTCAAGGTTGTCTTCTTTAAAGCTTTCATCAAGATGGGCAGGCCTCTCCTTTTCTTGCTAAAAAACAAGTCTCTAGTTGTTCAAAGACATGCTCCTGATCCTCCTCCAACTCAGGTCCCATAGCATGGTCATTCTCCTCATCAAATCAACAAGGAATTTCATCAAACAAGGGAGGAGAGAGCTCACCATGCTTACATTCCTCATCATCCATTATTGACAAATAAAGTTTGTCAACCTCTTCTTCATATTGTTGGAACATACGCATGTATACATGACCTATGTCTTATCCATTGTTGATGATGTCTTCAAAAGTAGCATCCATTATTATTTCCTCCTCATTGTCATCCATGAGAGCTTCTTGATTAGCGACGAATTGGATCCTCTCTTCTTCACTTGCCTCTTTCAAAATAAGTTCCTTCTTGAGAAGGGATGAAGTGGAAGGCTGATGGTCAAACTCATGTGGAAGAGGAGGCAAAACTTGACCTAGAATCAAATGATTCTCTTCCTTCTATTTGGCCAGCACTTCATCCACATCAGATGTGGCTTGATAGCTCTCTTGGAGGGGTGTAGATGGGGTGTGTTCAGATTTAGGATCTATTGCTTGGTCTGAACCATCCATCACACCTTGGCTGAGGAACCTCATTCTAGACTCCAACTCTATAATTTGCTTGGTTATATTCTCTTAGAAGAGCTTGTCTTGGAGGTCACAAGCATCATCATGATGATTAGGATTAGCTTCATCTTTTTCAAGGCTTCTATCAAAATGAATAGGCCTCTCGTCCTCTTTTTTCCTACCCCATGATTCCATTGTTTGCTTCCAACTCATGACCTTGGGATTGGAACTCTTCCCTTGTGAACAGGCAACAATTTTATCCTCTTCAAGGTCCTGAGCTGGTTCATGATAGACACTCCTATGCTGAAAGACTTGAGGAGGTTGAGGGAGACTGGGAATAGTCTGCCCATGCATAGGAAGATCTACTTCAAGAGAGACATGTTGCTTTCCAAAAGATATAAGGTGATTCCCATCAAAATAGGGTCTACATTCTAAATAATTGAGAATGTTAGTCTCCATAAGAGGTTGTTCTAATGCCCTTTAGTGTTGGAAATCTATATGCAAAGGATTAAGAGCAGGAGTGATTAATGCTAGATAAGCCAAAATATTAGATCTAGTGAGTAAATTCTATTTGGTAGAAAGAATTTGACGTACAAGAGGGGACCTTATTTTGAGTAGGAGGGGGTTGCTCTGGGATGGGAAAAGGCATACAAGGTTGATTGCTTGGAATGAATGGGATCCTACATCTTGCTAGTTCCTCCTTCATGGATTGTAAGGCTTGAGTTTGCCTGAACAAACACTCCTCTTTGTACATAAGCTCTTGTTGATATCTATTCTACTCATCCAATCTATCTATCTCCATCACTTACTTCTCAAACTCCAACATTATCTCCCTTACACTAGGTGAAGGGCAACTAGGAGAGCTACTTGAAGTGATTCCATGAATAACTTGAGCTTGATCAAAGTTATATGAAGGAACATAAAGCTCATGCTATTGAACAATGGGATTATTCATACCAAAATGATTTCTTGATGGCACCAAGACTGCTTAACCAGTTGATTCAACTTAGAGTCACCATTGGTGTTGGTTGAAATGCCTCCAAACACTGATTGGTTGAAGAACACACCAAAAAATCCTTCAACTCTTTGGACAAACTGAGTCCCACTAAGTGTGCCAAAAATTGTTGATGCAATGGATTTCACCCTGTGAAGGGAGGCTCAACTCTCTTCATCCATGCGACATAATGGAGACCTCCCTCTTACTATGGGTGGTAAACCCAAGGGATGAATCTCTAGATTAGGGGCTAGCTCCCCTTGATGCAACTTGAGGCCCTGGATTTCCTACTACTAATAGTGGGGGGGATGAAAAGGGAGAGAAATACTAAAATCAAAAACTTAAAGTGGTGATGCACCAAAATAGTTGGTCTACTCATCTTTGACATACACTTTACACCAAGAATAGACTAATATACACTTCATTTAACGTGAGAAACTCCTATGCATCAATGTTTCAACAAAGGCTCTTATGGAGATATAGGGAGGAAGAACTACTAGGCGTGTTCTAAGACACACTATGGTATCTTATTCACATATGCCTATACTTTATTGTGGACACTTTTTGCTGACCTACAAAAGAAGAACTCACAATACGCTAGACATGTTGGAATCATTCTATGAAAGCATGAAAGAAAATGACTTAACACAAGACAAAACCATAGACATATACAAAAGCACAAACTCAAATGGAGGTAAAAATGCTATTTCTTGATTCAAGGTAAATTCATGTAGGGCTTCGCCATACAAGCTAAGAGATATCTTCTCAAAATGAGAAGTTACAATTATATAGAGCAAGATGTTGATAAAACAAGGAAAGGAGACCCATGCTAGAGTCAAACACTTCTGAGACAAGAGATTATGTTGCTGTCATATTTTTCAAATTATGTATGGGATAGCCATGATGTAGATGTCCAAGCCACCACTCTTGTTGTCTTGGGCCTACAAAAGCATGGGATACTCCTTCTAGAAACTAATAAAGCCATCCCCAAGTTGTTGTGGTTGGACCATGCTCTCTTAAATGTTGGGTGCAACTAGTTGTGCATTAATGGCTTGGCATGAAAACATGGGTTACAACTCTTTATAGTTTGAAAACCAATCTATTTTATTAGTTTTCGGTAGATATATTCTACCTAAACGTATTAACTCCCTTGGATGAGTTGTCTATGCCACTTATCTTGGTCGAAGTGGTCTTTGATCCTGCCCTTTGACTTCATCAGCTACTAGAACTATTTTGCATTTTTGTCCCTTTTTACTCTTTACTTTGCCCATGTTTTGTCTCTTCCTTGCCTTCTCCTTTTGCACTCCCATGGGCTTTTGTTCAAGCAATTTCCCTCAAACAAAAAGTCCGAAGGAATTCCTTTGGACTTTTGTCTAAAGGAAATTCTCCATGTGTCTTTCTTCCACCTTCGGGCTTCGACGTCTCTTTCCTTCAAACAAAATATCCAAAGGAATTCCTTTGGACATTTTGTCTAAAAGAAATTCTCTCTTGGCATTGGCTTTTCCCAAAGGGCAAGTGCCCTTCAAATTTTTATCTTCATCCCTTGCTTCCTCCTGGTGCCCTTCGTAAGGGCCATATGAGATCTACAGATACACTTCAAGATTTTGAAGAAGGTCCACTTCATCACTTGAGTGCCCTCTACAAGGGCCAATGGCTCCCAAAATTTCCCTTCGGGGAAAATGTAAGGGTCCTTTTTCCTACTTGGGTGTCCTCCACAAGGGAACCTACCCTTCAGAACTCCTACAAATGGCCCTTTGAAATAAGTGAAGAGGTCCCCTTGTCGAAGAAAGGCCCTCCATAAGGGCACTTGCTTCCAGACTTACCCTTTGGCCTTTCTTCAATTATCCTTCAAAAAAGTGAAAAGTCCATTTTATTTGCTTATGTGCCCTCTGAAGAAAATCCATGCCTTTGGTGAGTTGCATAGACTAAATCAGGTGCTTCGCTTGCTTTTACTTATAAAATCTGACAAGTAATACACCTGCACAAACCTAAATTGCACTAGATAGACCATTTCAAACTTCTCATGAGCTCTTACTTCAGGTTTTACGTCAACTTCAACTCATAAAACAAACAAGTAAAGACACTTGAAAAACCTGATTTGGTCTGTTAAGACCAAATCGGGTTTTGAAAGTGTCTTTACTCATAAACCTTTATAAATAAATATGTTTGCAAAATCTGAATTACACCGTAAGGACCAAGTTAGGTTTATCAAGTAATTTGACTTATGAAAATTTCACAAGTAAAGTCATTTGGAAAACCCGATTTGGTCTGTGAAGACCAAATTAGGTTTTGCAAGTGACTTAGCTTATGAACTTTTCACAAGTAAAGTGGCTTGTAAAACCCAAAATGCATTGTTGTAGGTGAAGTAACTACCCCTGACAAACCCAAAATGCACTTGGCTAAGCAAATGAGGAAAACACTTGGATTTTTCTCAGGAAAAGTATGGTAGAGAACATTTTGCACAAGGCAGTAGAGGGATGATCTAGCCAAAACATAGACTAGATGACTTTTGCAAAGAAAAAATGAGGGGGTGCCCAATTCTGGCTTACAAGACCAAAAATTGGTCAACAACCACATCATGCACATAATTATTGATAATCAAAATTCAAATTTGGTCACGCATCTCCTATTTTTGTAGTACACTAGATGTATCTAAATTTAATTGAAAAAATGCTTTAAAAAGTTGATACTCACGTGATTTATGTATAAAGTCCAAATGTAGAATAGAGACATAGGCTCCTTCAGTGTGGTAGGTGGAGCATGTAAAATCCATATACCAGGTCATCAAAGAGGTGGATGATGTGGCCTCCAACCACATAATGGATTTACTAATCCATATACCTCTCAAATTCTCTCACAAATACAAATAATCTTCTCACAAAATCATCTCATATTCTCAATAATCAACAATTATCACATACACATAATCAAATTTATCTCAATCTTTCACTCTCAACTCATACATAACTTGGCCAACATGTCAAGGAGGACCTTCATGCTTATCCCCAAGCCTATTCTCTAAACCCTCCTCTATCAACAAAGAAAGAATACAATCATATATAGATTTTCAAGAAAGAAGGAAGACAACTAAACACCTACGTCCCACATCCCACATGGATGAAACATGACAAAAAAGACATAGTAAGGCCCAAGGAAATGATACACCATGTTCCCCATTTGGAGTCATCATTTCTAAAGAAAAGTCTTCATTGAAAGTTGGTGTCACCCTTCACATGTGAAACACTATTGATGAATAGTGAAAGGCTTGTCATATGTGCAAAGTCAAAAAGGAAGATCATCTTCTTTAGACAAGATAGGCCACCACCATGTACTCCATGTGACTCCATAGAAATGTGCCTCATGCCACCTAAGCAATTAAGAATAGTGTTGTGACACCTCACCAAGATGAATAGTGTCCACTACCTCATCAATGAATAATGACCTAGGAATAGTGCTATATGAATAGTGTTTTTTTGTTGCATCATTCTCCTCTGATTGAAATCAACTCAACTCCCATAAGTTGTCATGATTGTATCCTTACCATTTATTCTAAAAAAAAAGAAAAACACACCACTTTATTTTTGGGCGATGCAAGATTGCTTGAACCCTTAGATGCTCCTACATTAGACACCTAATATAGATAATGTGATCTCATGATCACATAGATGGGGTAAGTGGTAAAACCACTATTTTGGTCATGAAGGGTAATGATCATGACATCCCCATCCAATATACCAGTGCACCTAAAGAATATTCTTTTCCTTTCTCCACTTTTAGTTTTTACACACTAGTCTTCCACCTCTTTTCTTTGTGGGATCACACCCACCACAAACCATCCTCCTCTACCAAAAACATATCCATATCTCAATGGATTTAAATGTGGGATGTAACTCACCACAAACTTAAACTGACCACCTCCACCAAGATTCTCTATCATGCATCTTATCCTTCCACATGATCTCTAGCCCACCACTAGCCATCTACCTCCACCAAAAGCCCACCTGACTTTCTTCACTCATCATCCAACCACCTATTGGATCATCTTACACATCACACATCATCATCACTTGTATCTTCTCACCCATGGCTGAAACAAAATTATCCTCATGTACACTCACTTGCATAAAAACCAACACTATTGTTTCCTTCATAGAAACTTTCAAATCCTCTCCATATCGTGCATGCTCCTCATGCTCTACACTTTCATAATGAGCTATCAAAATATCCATATCAGCCACTTACAAGGCTTAAATATCCTCATCCATACCTCCATTTTCAACTCCATCACATGGTTGAATCTCAACTAAAATATCTTCTTGTGCACTAGCTTGCACAACCTCTTCATCAATTGCTTCCTCCAAAGAAGCTTGCAACTCTATATGGTTGCAATTTTCATTCTCAAGCAACCCCTCATGGCTTGAATTTTCTTCACTCTCATCAACATTCTCCCACATATTTTCTTCCCCATCTTCAAATAAGGGGTCTCCTTCATCAACTTTCACAAAAATTAGCTCTCATTCCTTCTCCAACTTCTTGTCTTCTCTCATCTCAAGAAGCTTTTCCATCCATTCTCTCTACATTTATGAGTATACAAATTCACCCATCAATTTGGAAACCATATGTTCCCAAATTTTCACCTTCTCCTTTCCTCTCCTCTTTCTCTCCACTTGGTGATATTCCCAACACTTGGATGCAACTCCACTCATCCTCTTGCTTGTAAACTTCACCCTCATGGGGTATTCAATATTCTCCTCTTCAAAACATATCTCTAGCTTAGCTATCCATTATGTGAGCCCTTATGAACCTTCTTGCCCACATAGCATAGACATTTCTTCATTCTTATTCTTCATATTCATAACTACAAAAAATATATACATTCATTATTCAACAATATTCTCTCCTCCCAAAAAGATTCTAATTTGCTCTCATATCAGTTGATGTGGCCTCCAACCACATAATGGATTCATCAATCCATATACCTCTCAAATTCTCTCATAAATACAAATAATCTTCTCACAAAATCATCTCATATTCTTATTAATCAACAATTCTCGCATATACATAATCAAATTTATCTCAAGATTTCACTCTCAACTCATATATAACTTGGCCAACATGTCAAGGAGGCCCTTCAGGCTTATCCCCAAGCTTATTCTCTAAACTCGCCTCCCTCAACAAAGAAAGAATACAATCATTTATAGATTTTCAAGAAAGAAGAGAGATAACTACACACCTATGCCCCACCCACATGGATGAAACATGACAAAGAAGACATAGTAAGGCCCAAGGAAATGATACGCCATATTCCCCATTTAGAGTTATCATTGCTAAAGATAAGTCTTCAGTGAAAGTTGGTGCCACCCTTTATATATGAAACATTATTAATGAATAGTGAAAGGATTGTCACATATGCAAGGTCAAAAAGGAAGAGCATCTTTTTTAGACAAGATAGGCCACCACCATGTGCTCCATCTGACTCCATAAAAATGTGCCCCATGCCACCTAAGCAATCAAGAATAGTGTTGTGACACCTAACCATGATGAATAGTGTCTACCACCTCATCAATGAATAGTGACTTAGGAATAGTGCTGCATGAATAGTGTTTTCCCACTGCATCATTATCCTCCGATTGAAATCAACTCAGCTCCCTTGAGTTGTCATGATTGTATCCTTGCCATTTATTCTAAAAAAATAAAAACACACCACTCTATTTTTGGGTAATGCAAGATTGCCTGAACCCTTGGATGATCCTGCATCATACACTAGAGGTAGATAATGTGATCTCATGATCACATAGATGGGGTAAGTGGTAGAACCACTCTTTTGGTCATGAATTTTAATGACCATGACATCCCCATCCAACATACTAGTGCACCCAAAGAATATTCTTTTTCTTTCTCCACTTTTAGTTTCTACATACTAGGCTTCCACCTTTTTTCCTCATGCGATCACACCCACCACAAACCATCCTCTTCTGCCAAAAAAAATCCATATCTCAATGGATTTATATGTGGGATATAACTCACCACAAACCAAAGCCAACCACCTCCACCAAGATGCTCTATTATGCATCTTATCCTTCCACGTGAGCTCTAGCCCACCACTAGCCATCCACCTCCACCAAAAGCCCACCTGACTTTTTTCACTCATCATCCAACCACCTATTGGATCATCTTCCACATCACACATCATCATCACTTATAAATTCTCACCCATGGCTGAAAAAACATTCTCCATATTCTCCTCATGTGCACTCACTTGCACAAAAACCAACTCTATTATTTCCTTCTTGGAAACTTTCAAATCCTCTCCATATCCTACATGTTCCTCATGTTCTACACTCTCACAATGAGATCTTAAAATCTCCATATCATCCACTTCAAAGGCTGAAATCTCCTTATCCATACCTCCATTTTCATATCCATCACATGGTTGAATCTCCACTAAAATATCTTCTTGTGCACTAGCTTGCACAACCTCTTCATCAATTATTTCCTCTAAAGAATCTTGAAACCCTATATGGATGCAATTTTCATTCTCAAGCAACCCCTCATGGCTTGAATTTTCTTCACTCTCATCAACATTTTCCCACAAATTTTCTTCCCCATATTCAAACAAGGAGTCTCCTTCATTAGCTTTCACAAAAATTAGCTTTCATTCCTTCTCCAACTTCTTGTCTTATCTCATCTCAAGAGACTTTTCCATCCATTCTCTTTGCATTTATGAGTATACAAATTCACCCATAAATTTGGAAACAATATGTTCCCCATTCTTTACCTTCTCCTTTCCTCTCCTCTTTCTCTCCACTTGGTGATATTCCAAACACTTGGATGCAACTCCACTCATCCTCTTGCTTGCAACCTTCACCCTTATGGGGTCTTCAATATTCTCCTCTTCAAAACATATCTCTAGCTCAGCTATCCATTGCATGAGCCCTTTTGAACCTTCTTGCCCATGTAACATAAACATTCCTTCATTCTTCTTCTTCATCTTCACAACTGCAAAACAAAATATACATTCATTCTTCAACAATATCTTCCCCTCCCAGAAAGATTCGAACTTGCTCTAATACTAGTTGATGTGGCCTCCAATCACATAATGGACTCACAAATCCATATACCTCTCAAATTCTCTCACAAATAGAAATAATATTCTCACAAAATCATCTCATATTCTCATTAATCAATAATTCTCACATATACATAATCAAAGCTATCTCAAGCTTTCACTCTTAGCTCATACATAGCTTGGCTAACATGCCAAGGAGGCCCTTTAGGCTTATCCCCAAGCTTATTCTCTAAACTCACCTCCCTCAACAAAGAAATAATACAATCATATATAAATTTTCAAGAAAGAAGGGAGACAACTACACACCTATGCCCCACATCCCACATGGATGAAACATGACAAAGAAGACATAGTAAGGCCTAAGAAAATGATATGCCATGTTCCCCATTTGGAGTTATCATTGCTAAAGACAAGTCTTCATTGAAAGGTAGCACCACCCTTCACATGTGAAACACTATCGATGAATAGTGAAAGGCTTGTCACATGTGCAAGGTCAAAAAGGAAGAATATCTTCTTTAGACAAGATAGGCCACCACCATGTGCTCCATGTGACTCCATAAAAATGTGCCCCATGCCACCTAAGCAATCAAGAATAGTGTTGTGACATCTCACCAAGATGAATAGTGTCTGCCACCTCATCAATGAATAGTGACTTAGGAATAGTGTAACATGAATAGTGTTTTTCCATTGCATTAGTGGAAGACAAAGAGAAATATGAGAGTTTATGGATAGATTCTTCGAGCTCATTTTAATGGTGGAAGGTAAATGAATGAATGGAATGAGATGTGAGAAATGATAGATACGTCATTGCTATTCATTTCTTCATCTAAAATACCAAGTGTAGCTTACATAAAACATGGTAACCTTACGAGGCATTGACAATGTGTTAGCGAATGCAAGTAATAGGTGTCCAACCTGATGGTATGTGGCATCATCACTATAAGCAATGTGCTTGGAAACTACCTATATATTGTTAAAATATAAAATATTATATATTTAATATAATATAATATATATTCAATATTTTATAATAATATATTAATAATATTAATTATAACATGTCAATATATATTAAAATATTATAAAATATAATATTAATTTTATATATATATATATATATATATATATATATTGATTTATAAAATATTATATATAATTATATAATATTTAATACAAAATTTTATTACTTATTGTATATAATATACACTATATATATATTAATATAACATATATTATTTTATTTAATACACTGAACCGTAATTAAATCACCCGTTCACCCTTGAAATTAGAAAAACTACCAATATTTTTGAGGGATTATTGTGTAAAGACCTTAGCCTTTCCCTTTCATAGTTTTTCATCATTGCTCATACTCACTGTTAAACAAAGCATCTCATCCCTAGAAAGCTCAATACCATATGAAAGAACACACAATTTCATTTTCCATCGTCACTTCCACACAAAAAAATGATATGAGATAAGTGTTCATGGGTTCAAGTGAGATTGAGGTAAGTGTCCATGGGTTTCAAGTGAGATATGAGGTAAATGTCCATGGATTTCAAGATAAAATTACCAAGCAGAGCTCATGTATATTTAGGCATTGGATTTTTTGTGGGTTACTAGGTAGGGCTCTAGCGAACTATCGTCTTATGTGGCTGTGTAGAGCCAAGGAAGTGGAAAACAAAGTTTTCTCTCATGTTCTTCTTGCTAAGGTGCTTTTCTTAGTATGAAAGATTATTATCATTTATTTTCTTTACACCAGATAAATCTATACTAATCTATGATGCACTCGCTAGATCCATAATGATTTTATATTCTACGGATGTCTGGTATTCAAGTAAGCATGAATTTATAATAAGATCGGTATTGATAATTTGAAATTCACACAAGCTTCAAGCAATGTTCATTTCTTAATGCACATTACCTACTGTAGATTGTATTGTGCACTCTGGTTAGAGATGAAATGATTGAACTAGGTGTAACAAAGTTGGTAAATTGTTGAATGATTATTTTTGTTATGTATCAACCATCATAGCTATTTACACTTAAAATATGGTAATTGTTTAACTCCTTCACCATTCTTTTCCTTGATCTAGATTCATTTGAAGTGAGAAGGTTTTACTTGTATTTATGTTCCTTATGAGTGTGCTATTTATTTGTTGCTTGGATAGCCTACTTACAAGGATTATGAATTCAACTCAATCCATTTGGTGTGGACTAATGTAGATACAAGTAGTTAAGGTCAAACACTTAAGGTCAAAGCATTTGCAAATGTATAGAAAAAGGAGGTACAAGTAACTTTTATCATGACAAAGGGTTTATATATTAACATGAAATGTAAAAGAACTCTACTTGACAGTTAGACTAAAGTTATCACGCTTTATATAGATTTGATAAATTTTAGTTTGAAAACATATATATGGGATTGGGATTTAAGAGTTATAGATTTTAGTAGTACATGTAACTGTTAATGTGTTTTGTGCTCTTTTCAGTATCGGGGATTGGACCCGTGGAGCTAGGTCATAACTCCGTTAAAAAACATTTACCCATAATCCAATAAAAAATGAGATCCTCTATTACTTGTATGAGGTTCATGGAAATGAATTTAATTAAATTAATTTTATGTATTGCATACAATTAGCATAGAAAGTAAAGTGGATATTGAGATATATTTTTCATGATAAGGAAAATAAAGACGAATAAATCCTCATGAGAAGTGGTTTTACATAAGACAATTAAAACTATATTCAACAAATACTGTGCAATATTACACACTCTCTTTTTATTAATATTCTTGTTTGATATGTGAATGATCAATATTACATTGAGTCCTAGAGTCTATCTTGTTACTTTTATTTATCCATGTTCCCAATAGATTGATACTTGAAAAACATAAATCGACATTCTTTCGAACATTCTTTATACCATTGATACCATATAGTGAAAGGTGAACATACAAAATTTTAAATCCGTACATGTCTTCACATTTTTGACCCCCTCTTATGCACAAGTTACGTAGCATAATATAATAGGTTCAAGGCATAGAAATTTACTTAATTTTATTAAAATCTATGCTGTGAGAGGGAAGCTCTAAGACGGTTTTTGCGAGTATGTGCACGGAGTATGAGACTAATACTAATTTCTACAATCTATGATGAAGATTTCTCGAAAATTGGTGTAATTTCTTTTAATCAATTAAAACTTATAATCACCCATTAAAAAAAATTCCCACGATTTTGAGAAATCTTCAATATTAACAAAACTTTAAAGCTTTTGTCGGTGGTGTGTTCCCGAGCTTTAAATTATTCGGTTGTAAGTTGTAATATTGAATCCTGTGATTTATCAGTCGGTACTGTCTTTTTGACGAGAACAAAAGTCTTCCTTCTCGTTTTCGAGGTTTACTTTTGTGACACTGCATCCCACTGAATTTTTTGGAGACCGACAAAAAAATCACCCACTTCTGTCCGGTCAGATAATGACAAAAGCTGTTAAATCCCTGTTAGCTACCTGCATTCTGCTTATTTTAAACTCTGCTACAAATTTAGCCTGTATTCCTCTTATTCTAGACTCTGGTAAAGTATATACTAAAGCATTGGTTGAGCACACCGCCATGTGTGGTGGAGTCCCTGTTGCTTACTTGCATGACTGAAATGATATGATTTTATTAACTTCAACCAGATCTGACTCACAAGGTGGAAGCTGCTAATTAATTCAGTACAAAAAAATAGTGAATCAAGGGTCAACTTTGTAGTATTGTTGTAGGTTAGAAGGTTCGATTAATTTTCTCTTAAAAATTCTGAAACTGGATACGCCTGATCTTGAAAATCAACCACTTTGTTTCAAAATTGTTTTTATGACTTTAACATCATTACGCTGCATCTTTACAATTAATTGCCTTCCTCCTGTATGTTGGAGTGGTTTCATTCATTCCAGTACAAAATAGATATATTCTCTTCTTCTGTTATATACTCCCAATCTATCCATTTCACATCTATGTTGTTAATGTGAACTAATTCTAGGTTGGGATTTGGACTGTAAATATCTTTAGCCATTTTTAAAAACATCTAAGGATGAGGTTGTTATGGTTGTTACTGTTAGTCACTGGGAATGTATTAGTGATCTTTGGTATGGCAGGCAATGAGCCTCCATATGCCTGTGATGTGAAAAATGCTGCGACTCGGTCATATGCATTCTGTAATAGTTCAAAGCCAGTAGAAGAGCGTGTGAAGGATCTCATATCACGGTTAAATTTAAAGGAGAAAGTCGGGCAGCTAGGTAATACAGCAGAGGGCATAGGTAGACTGGGAGTGCCCAAATATGAATGGTGGTCTGAGGCTCTGCATGGAGTTGCACGGAGTGGATATGGCATTAGTTTTGATGGTGTTGTTCGTGCAGCCACAAGTTTTCCTCAAGTGATATTGACTGCTGCTTCCTTCAATGCCAAACTCTGGTACCACATTGCTCAGGTTTGGTTTGATATCTTTTATAGTATTAGATTATTATTTTTTAATTGAAGGATAAATATACCTAGTCTTCACCCATCAAATTTATCCTAAACACAATATCTCTTGGGACTTGTATCTTGATGAATGGTTTCCCATCATTCGCACCAATTGGAATACAACCCTTCCAGTTTTAGATTTTGAAGAAAGATTTTAGAAAAAATGGGAGGTTTCAGGCCACTCTTTGTTAGTATCATTAGGATAAGTGATTAGGATTAGCTCCCCTCCGTAATCCTAATCATAATGGATAACAAGAAGTAGCCCCAAGTGTGGATTTATCCATTTCTATTCAAATGTTATTGAAGCTTTCTAATTAATATATATTGCAGAATCTTGAAGTCTCTTCTATTAGATTTATCAAGCAATTCAATTGTCTGCACAATGCAATGCAAATGGGGTAGCATCTCCGATTAATGACATGATTTTGTTAAATAGTCTACAGGAACACAAAGCCAGAGATATGATCTGATATGAAATATGAGTACACAAGTAGCTAAGGACCAAATTTGACGAAATGCAGTTTCCTTACTGAGCATGGATCGTTTATTATTGATTTTGATTAGAAATGCCACTGTTTTTGCAAGTCTCACCTATTTAAAGAGGTCAGGCTCAGAGTCTGCTCTCAGGATGTGGACATACTTGGCCATGATATTATAGGCAAAGCAATCCACGAGAATGTGCTATTTAATGTCAATCTCACCTGAAGTGTAAACTAGACATATTCTCTTCTCTCACTCTTCCTTAGGTATCATCCATCTACTGTTTCACATCTAAGTTGATATGAACTAATCTTAAGCGTCCTTAAACCAGAATGGTTCTAGGATGAGAAACCCTCACTGCAGGACCGCAGGTCAAGGTTGTGATGATTGATGATATAGGATGGTTCAGTTCTGGTTTAAGGATGGGAAACCCTCGCTCCAAGTCAAGGTTGAAATGATTGATGATGTGATCGATAGTTCAATTCATATTTCATTAGTTTCAAATCACGATGTGAGCCTCATATAAATACTGCAGACAGTTAATCCGGGAAAATGATATAAATTTGGTAGGTCCTCAAATGTCTTATATAGGCTATATATTTCATTCCTTCTCTTATGGTGTGTAGGATGAATCTTGCAGGTATACATGGATATTCATGGAAAATGAGCAATGTATATGTTCTGGGCAGCCTGCAGGAGCTGAATTGAGTGCTGGTTACCAAGCTCTTGAACTTCTGTTAAAACAGTCTATCTGTACCCAAAGATTACACCCAGTAGAGTTCATAAGAAAAGATTTATGTAGTTTCTTTTAAAACTTTATCATCAATTATCTGATAACTAATGAAGAATACAATTGCAGTTAGAAAGATATAGGCTTGCAACCTGCGGTTTGCACCTCATCACTGATGAATTAAATGTTTAAGGGTTTTATAGTCTTTTTGTTCCTCAGTTTTGAGGTGGTGAAGCTGATGGCTCACACACAATGCATTCATTAGGCTACCACAAGAGAGCAACTAATCTAATACAATAACCTTTGAACTTAAAATCCTTTCTAGGAATGTCTTTTTGGCTTGAAATGCTCATAACTTACTGCTAGACCGCAGCCCAAGAACAAGCATTATAAGAAAATAACCTTGTCGTGTCAATGGTGACATTAGGTGGCCCAGATTCCTTAATTTTATTTTGACTTTTGTGGTTTGTTTTGAGCTATCGAAGATCCAGAACCATTGTTTCTATATCGAGCTGGTGACGCTCGACTTGAAGGCTAACCCAACCTAATGAGTAAGCCCCTGGTGTCTAGAAGCCAGGTGATACCAATGACCCAATAGCACGAGGAATTACATGAGCCTTACAAATGACCCCAACCCTGCAAATGTTAAAAGCCTATCAGTGTCACCTCTATGTATCTGACAACTTGGTTGGCCTTGCTCCAATAGATTTATGCTCAAAGACATCTTTTTTGTCTAGACTAAATGAACACCCCTTAAAAAAGAATCAAAATGTCTGAGCTCAAAGCTATTTAGAAATTCTCTAGCAGAGGATGCACACTTGTCGCCGGAAGCAAGGAAATCCTAGTGACCCAATTACATGAGGCATTGTCTTAACCCAACCTTGCAAATCGTAAAAGCCCAATAGTTTTAACCTCTATGCACCTGTCAAGAGGATTTTCCTCACCTATTGGGCGTCTTGGGTCGAAGACATTATTAACTGACTACACAGAAAATCCCCACCCCTTGTTAAGATGGTTTTGTGAGCCAGTATTTGAGCAGGTGAGAGTTGGGAACTACAGACTCTACCCAGACTTATTAGCTGATGTAAGAAGAACGCACCAGATTTTTGGAGGATAGTCTTGTGACCTGCTGATGGATAAACCAGTAAAGGACCTATGGTTTTGCTTCTTATTTATTTTTACTAAATTTTTGGCTGGGGAGGTTCATGGCTTAAACGCTAAATCATTGTTAAGAAGACAGACATGTAAGCAGAAGGCAAAAATAAAAGATTAATAGAGTGGCCTTATCTTTTATAAGTTTTGAGCTATGATTTGATAAAGAATATTGTGTTTTTGCAGGCTACTAGCATTGAGGCGAGGGCAATCTATAATGCAGGGCAGGCATCTGGGCTGACTTTCTGGGCACCTAACATCAACATATTTAGGGATCCTAGATGGGGACGAGGCCAAGAAACTCCCGGAGAAGATCCTCTGGTATGCGGTTGCCTATGTTCGGGGATTGCAAGGTGATACGATTTCTGCTAGGATGAGAGGGCCACCTAGAGTCCAGCAGACTATGAGAGCTTCTGCCTGCTGCAAGCATTTCACAGCTTATGATTTGGATAACTGGGAGGGCAATACTCGTTACTCTTTCAATGCTTTGGTATGTAGTGTTCATTGCCTAGTTCTATTTTAGCCTTTTGCAATTTATAGAGTAGCATATCTTCCTTACTAAAAAAACAAGGTACATTAAGGATGTATTACAATATTGGAAAATAAGTCATGTATTAGAATTATGGAAAATTAGTCTAGATACTGCTGATGTAAACTGCAATTAAGCTATAAGCTTTTGTGGAACATTTTGCTTCGTCCCATAGATTGTTCCAGGTTCAAATTTGATTTGATTTGATTTTAGTGTTTTCTATACATTATGATCAGGTGACTAAACAAGACTTGCTGGATACATACCAACCACCGTTCAAGAGCTGTGTGGAACAAGGGCGTGCAAGTGGTATCATGTGCTCCTATAACAGAGTTAATGGCGTCCCTGCCTGTGCTGATTATGACCTTCTTACCAACACAGCAAGACATGACTGGGGATTTAAAGGGTAATAAATTCTTTATCGTTGACCCATTTCTCAGTGTGTGAAGATTGATTGCAATGCTTGGACTTCCTTGTAGCACTTCTTAGCTATTGTAAATTGCATTACTTTTGAGTCCCATTCACCTACTTTGGTCATTCATAGATGTTAACACAATTCCTCCTTTTCCTTCATCAACTTATCATGCTTTTTATTTGTTTTCCAGATACGTCACTTCCGACTGTGATGCAGTTTCAATCATAAACACTGCTCATCATTATGCCCCGACTGCAGAAGATGCAGTAGCAGATGTTCTAAAAGCAGGTAAGCACATTCTCTAAAAGTCATATACACTTTAAAGACATATGTTCTACTTCTATAAAGCACTTCTATCAGCAACATTTTCGCCAGCAATGAAGTTCCTTTTTTGCAGAGTTTTGGAAATATGTATATAGTCATATGGTGATGCATAGAATCAGCTTGCCTAATCTTAGTCTAGTTGTGACATAGATTGGGTATCTTTATGAATAGACTTAAGACTTTGTTTAATGGGATAAGGGGGATTTATGTCTTTATGATCAGATCAGAATTTGATTTTGAATAAAAGAAAAAAGGGGATATGCATTTAAGATATTCTCAGAATAGACATATTTAGAGGTGTTGTCTTTTTATTATTAGATTTGTGAGATGAAAATTTAATAAAAGAGCAAGGACTATAAGTCGAGGAGCCAAAATGAAGAATAATGGGGATGTATGTAAGAAACTGAACATTCAATCATATTGTAGTTTGTAAGCATCTATGGTATAGGAGTTTATTATTGTTCTCATTGTCTCACTGCATCCATTTTGGATAATACAAAGTGTCTTGTTATCAATAATTTAGATATAGGTTATTGTGATGTGATGCCTGCTACTGGGTCAACCATGATTTGTGTTTATTATTTACATGAATTGTAAGAGAAGCTGTGGGTGGAACTCTCAAAGGTTTTAAGAGTGCAACAGTACCCTTATGTCATTGAGATAAGGGTTAAAAAAGTATTCTCATTAGCATCTACGATTAGATTGTGCTAACACTTAATGGGTGGATTGATAATAGTATCTACATTGTTGATTGTCAGGAATGGATGTAAACTGTGGAGATTATTTGCAAAAATACACGATATCAGCAGTCCAGAAAGGAAAGTTGAATGAATCAGATGTTGACAGAGCCCTTTACAACTTGTTTTCTATACGCATGCGTCTGGGGCTTTTTGCTGGTGATCTTAGCCACCAATTGTATGGTAAACTAAAGACAGATGAAGTGTGTTCAACTGAACATCGAGAACTTGCATTGGAAGCTGCAAGGCAGGGGATTGTGCTTCTCAAGAATAGCAACAAACATTTGCCTCTATCAAAAATGCAAACCAAGTCTTTAGCTGTTATTGGACCCAATGCCAACAATGCAACTATTCTCCTTGGGAACTACCATGGTTGGTTATCATTTTGATATATTAGACAAGTTTTTATTAAGGGATATATCTGTCAAGTAGGACCACTTGACCATCACTTGAACATGAACCAACTTCAACTAAGACTTAAAGGAGGACAACAAAGAACATGAATCTGTGTGCCAAAGAGTTTTCATTTGGTCAGCCAGATTCACGGTTTCTTTTGTGGTCTTTGTTCAAGTATTAGTTCTTCTCAAGTATTGGCGACTTTCCCTGCAAATGTTATATTTGAATGCTTACCTCATGATGCTCTATTTTATAAACTTTTTAGGGCTAATTTACTATCTGTGGTTCATTTAAACTTTTTTCTATCAAGATAAAGGGGGGCATAATAATGATTCAGAATTTTCCCTGCTAATGAATATCCAGGGATTCCTTGTAATACCATAACACCTCTTCAAGGTCTGCAGAAATATGTCAGGAACACACTGTATGCACCTGGATGTCAGAATGTGGCTTGCTCATCTGAGACTATGTTCAATCAAGCCATAGGAATTGCAAAGGAAGCAGATGAAGTAGTGTTAATTATTGGATTAGACCTAACCCAAGAAAGGGAGGAACAAGATCGAGTGAATTTGAATCTGCCGGGTGAACAACAGAAGTTAGTTTCTGAAGTTTCTCGTGTTGCAAAAAGACCTGTGGTGCTTGTCATTCTGTGTGGTGGTCCAGTGGATTTATCTTTTGCAGTAAATGAACCTAGCATTTCCAGTATCATTTGGGCCGGTTACCCTGGTGAAGCCGGCGGCCAAGCCCTTGCAGAGACTATATTTGGTGATCACAATCCAGGTATATATTCTAATCCTGCTATTCTATTCCCCTCAATGAATGTGGTCTCTTCCACTGTGCTTTATTGCTGTTCTTTTTCTTTTTTCTTTTTAAAATTGGGATAGATGATATTTTAACCTTGTCTTGAAAGGCGATGGTAACTTTTAACTTACGAGGGAGCAAAACAAGGAGCAATTTTTCCCTTAGAAAGCTCATCAGGTTTAATTAAACTTTTGATAAAATGAGAAAACGTTCAGAACTTTTCATGATTATAAACAGCGATTGAAAGTGATCCTCTTTTCTGCACAAGAACAAAACATTATTTCGCTTCAAAAACATGTTTTGGAGCTGCAGGAATTGTAGCCTGTAAAATTTCTATGTAAATTGCTCCTACTACTTATAATGCAACAGGCATAGACGCTAACTTTTAATTGTTATTAAAATCCATTGATATCCATCTTATGTACATTCTGGTTTCATTTTCTGATATTCTAAAACTGCCCTAATGTAACTGTCTACTTGTTTAGCAAGCAAGCTCAATAACTTAAGTTCCTCACAGTTTTTTATTTAGTGTTTCGGTCTTATTTGCTTATTGTGTGGACAACGGCGCATCACATGCATCATCTTACTCAACATTTCCCTGGTTGCATTTCAAGCACAAGTATGATTCTATGTTTTTCCATCTCCTTGTCAAGATTTAGATGATGCGAGCTTAGGCCAAATTCTTACATTTTAAAGAGTGATGGAAGTCCTGCATACACATACCCACATCTCCTGGTGACTGTATTTAAACGTAATACAGCTTTAACCTTACTCATTCTCCTATACCCTATTTCAAAATGACATTCCTGTTCCTGTATTTGTATCCCACATCTCCTGATGACTGATTTTTTTCTATATTCATGTTGATTGCTGTTCATTTCTGGCTCAGATTGAACATTAACCCTTCCTTCCATACGCAACTCTTTAAACCCAACATGTCATCACACTAATTAACATTTTAGGGAATTAATGGCACCCATTCAAATACAAGATTCACTGATATTATTGAACAGAATCATGACTAAAAGAGGCTCCTTTTTACTGCATAAGTTAGTTGTTTACGTTTGTAGCAGAGGATGGGAAGTGAGTTTCCTGGTTTAAGAAAGAAAACATTGCCCTTACATGTTGTCGTACCAACGGCAACAGTGAGAGGAAAGGAGCTTCTAGATTTCTTACCTTGGTCTCTTAAACCACTATAAAGACTGCTAATCTGGTAAAACAGATTATTAGGAACTCCACCGTACTAGAGAAATTGTATTAGGTTAATCATTGTTAAGAGTGACTCATTCTAGAGTTGGCTTGGAAACAGCATATACTCATTAGTAAAAGGGCATGCAATAGTTTAACTAAATGCTTTTTGGGGATAGACTGTGTTTTGAGCAAGGGCTTGATACCCTGCTTTTTTTTGTTAAGTTCATTTTGTTACACTAAATTTTAATTCTGTAATTAGAAGCTTTAATTTATTTCAAATATTGTCATCACATCAAGCAAAATTGAAAACGATTATCATACTGATAGTATTAATACATTCTCTGATTCACTTACCAGGAGATATATTTTGTCCTTTTCTTTTGCATATATGCATTTTGCATCTGAAACTTGCATGTGATTTGGTAAAGAAGTTCAATATGAAGGAAGTGCTTCTTCTGAAGATACAATTGACCCTCCAAATTGCAGGTGGAAGATTACCTATGACATGGTATCCTCAGGATTTTGTGAAGATACCAATGACAGACATGAACATGCGACCTAATCATCAAACCGGATATCCAGGCCGGACATACAGATTCTATAGAGGAAATCCAGTGTTTAAATTTGGTCAGGGATTGAGTTACTCAAGATATTCACATACATTCTCTTCGTCAACAATCAAGGCAATTTATCCGAATGTCACAGTAGCTAAGCAAGCTCAACTCCTTAGTGAAGCAAACACTGATCATATCCATATAGAGGATACCCATTGCGGGACACTAAAGTTCAGGTCCCACATAATTGTAGAAAACCATAGTAATATGAGTGGAAGGCATTCAGTGCTTTTGTATTCAAAGTCACCTGCAACTCACAAAGGAGCTCCACAAAAGCAGCTCATTGGGTTTCAAAGCGTTAACATCCCAGCAAAACATAAAGCCAAAGTTTGGTTCACTATTAGGCCTTGTGAACATTTCAGCACAGTTGACGAGAATGGCCAAAGGGTGCTTGCCTTGGGTTCACATTCCTTGATTGCTGATGATACTGAATATCCAGTTACGGTCATTCCCTACTATGTCAACAGAGATTAATAGTAGCAGTCATCCTCCTTGTGATTAGGCCAAAATGGCACTTGAGAAATTACAAATATAGTGGCATTTAGTGTGTTCATGTTCTCCATGGTGGCTTTTGCTACTTTATTTATGATTGATGCTTTCTCATCTCTGGTATTTGCCTGGATATGGGAAGGGCCAAAATGGTCTGAAGTACTCATCTAGGTGCATTTACTAGTTTACAAAGTTTTTAAAAAAAAAGAAAAAGAAGTGGATGATAATTGTATATATAAGATTGTTTCAACCCTATTATCTTGATTTAAGATTTCACATATTGAGTTATCACTATAGTGTTAAACAAAAAGAATTGTACTATGACGTGCCTAAGGCATTTTCAATGGAAGTTGTTTAAGGTTATCTTGAGTGATAAGAGGAATCGGCACATAATTGAGGATTATTTGCATCCCATGTTGGGCCTATAAATATTTTCATTTGTGCAACCACAAACATTGGCAATTCAGGTAGTTTTGTGCTAGTTCTATAAACTATAACATGAATTTCTCCAAGAGCATGATATTTTGGTCAGATTTTGCATAAATTGAAACACTATTTATTTAGACATGCATAGAATATTGAATACACAATGATAAATTTTTTCTTCTTTAATTCTTCTTTATCAATTCATTCAGGACATTTATTCTCTGATAAGCATTACAATTATATAGCTCAATGAGCTCCTACAAATGAGGAGTCAAGGCTAAGCTTTAAACAACTGTATTCTTCTTAAAATCTCTCTACTACTCGTAGTATCTCTCAATAGATAGCTTAATTTTCTCCTAGGATATGTATGTGAGTGTATTCACAACTCACTTCATTACATTACTCATTAAATATTATTTCTCTAACACACACGAACATATAATGTTTGCATTAAACATAATATTCCTAACATTCCCCTTAGTGCAAATATGATAGAAAACATCTCATTTTGGAACTGCAAGATGCGGCCTCTGCTTGTTCATGATCTTGCTCTGCGTGTTGTATTCTCACAAGTGGCTTTAATGGATGGATACAACCACCCAAGTATGAATAGAAATTCATATTTCTGTTCATCCTCCACCCCTGTACACTAATGGTTTTACATAGTCTTCAACTAACCACCCAAATATCGAGAAAGTTTTACAGGGCAACCAACTTCTTAAAAATATGGTTTTACAAAGGTTCCAACCAACAACCTTTACAAATGGTTTTACATAGGTTTCAACTAACAACCTTTACAAGTATTATGATTGCTACAACAATCTTTGATCAGTACTCCACTACATTTTCACATTAGAGGATTATATTTTCAGTGTCCATCACAACTTTAGGTGCAAAACTTAAGAGCCAAATATACTAAAAATAAACTTCCTGATTAAATTCTCTGATTCTCCCTTCCCTTCAAAGGCTCTCATGTGCTGGTTATTCTCAAAATTGGTGAGTCTTTGATTAAGAACAAATTGTTTTGGATCATCAAAAATGGTCAAAAGGTACTTCTAGATAGATTCTTGGAATTGTTATCCCCATTATTGTTCAACAATATCCCCATTTTCATTGGCTCATGGAATAGATGCATTAGGAAGATTGGATTTCATTGAACAATTGAAAGGAAGTGGGTTTCCCCTGAGAACTGGTCAATTTGAATTTCATTGGACTAATTCCAACTACTTCATATTCTTAAAGACAAAGATGTTTCTTGCTCAGAGGAGGAAGACTTATTGGCTTGGGGAGGATAGTGTAATGGAATCTAGATTGTAACAGATGGTTATCGTTCTCTTTGTTATCCTTCAATTCAGTCACTCAAAAAAAAAATTAAGCAACTTTGGAGTCACAATCTGTGGCCTAAAGTTAGGTTTTTCATCCGGCTTCTCCTTCATGGAAGAACTCTTATAGGGGATCAACTTATGAAAAGGGGATTTAATGGACCCTTTAGATATGTCCTATGTAGGAATTACGAGGAAAAATTTTCACCTGTTCTTTTCGTGCCCCTTTGTTACTGAGTAGTGGAAGTTATAGGTGAGTCTTTTGGGCATCACGTGGACTGGTATTTTGTCCTTGAAGCATTGTCACAAGGTTAGGCCGAATTTTGGCCAAATCTAGAACATTCCGCATTTTTGCGGTCATCCGGATTAATCCCCTAGATTCGGGACCTTTTTATTATTAAAAAATAGAAACTTTAAAAATATTTTCACAGAACCCTAGAAAAAAGCAGTGATGAACCCTAAAAAGTATGGTTGTCTCCTCTACGAACCCTAAAAAGTGCGGCAGAAGTTATTTGAACGGTGCGAGTTGATTGTTTGAAACACACCAAGAGATTTCGTTGAGTGCTGATAGAAAGAAGTGAGCGCTGAAGAAGATTGAACGCGGCAAGAAATATATTATATCATTTTCATTGCCTAGCATTTGGCGAGCTCCGACGAACTCCAACTGATTGTGAGACATCCGGCGAGTGAGGGAGCACTGTGAGACGTTTGGCGAGCGAGGGAGGAGGTAGGAATCGAACCAATGGCGACTGGGCAGCGTGAGGTAGGTTCTCGAGTTTTGCCGTTTTAGGATTTACCTTTAGCCTTTAGGTTTATGTTAATGATTTTATTTATTTAATATTTTTTATTTTTAGATTTTAAATTATTTATTTCATATTTTTATTTTTTTTATTATTACGTAAATAACAAATATATTATTTAATATTTATTTTTGTATTAATATTTTTTATTTATAATTTATAAAATATAATTGTAAATAGTATTTTTATTTTATAATATTAATTTTAAATATTATTTACTTATTTATTTATTTTTTTAAATTTAAATTTTATTATATTTATTTAATACAAATATGATTTATATTTTATAATATTAATATTAAATTTTTTATTTTTTTAATTTTTAAATTTTATTATATACCTTTATAGTAAATTTAAATTATATTTATTATTTAGGTTTGTATTTTATAAATTATAATTATAATAAATATATTTATTTTTTTATATTTTTTAAAATCTAAATTTTGTGATTTGAAAATTTATTGAGAGGTAAAGGACTCCATTGAATCACTATGGGTGAGGAAACTGAGCCATCTATAAATGCATAAAAGATTAAGTGGTACAACAAATGTGATGAGGCTTATGGGTTCTTATGCCTATCAATGTTTCTCAACCTCCTATTTCATGTTGAATCTGCAAAAACTCCCAATGAAGTCTGGACCATCCTAGACAAGCTTTTTGTAGTGTAGGACATCATAAGGGGTCATGAGTTGGAAAATGAGCTCATCACATTGAGCCTAAGTCACTAACACCCTACAAGACTTATTTACAAAGTTCAAATCACTAAGATTATAGTTGAAATAATATGGCATTAAAAAAATAGAATGCCAGTTGGTTCTATCCTTGCTTGCAAAACTAGGTCATGACTATTCAGTTTTTGTTTCTACATTTTATGCTACCAAACATGCACTTGGATCCACTTGGAAAATGCATTCATTCAATGAGTTTGTTCCCAGTCTAACTCAAGAGCAAGATAAACTAATTCAAATGGGTGCACTGAATTCCTCAAAATCACATGCCTTGATTGTTAATTAGGGCAAGAAGAAGCCTTCTAGCAGTGGTAAACATAAGAAACAGTCTAAACCAGATCATGAGCACAAGAAGAATAAAAAATTAGATGCCAAGCTTAAGGCATCATCAAATGAGTCCTTCTCAACCGGGAAACCTAAGAAGGATAAACTCAAATGCAAATTTTGCAAGAAACTTGGGCATGATGAATCACAGTGCATGAAAAAGAATATTGACACCTTGACTAAGATGCTTGAGAAGAATAACATCAGTGTTCTTGAATCTTCAACTCAGAACACATCTGCACAATATTCTACAAAGGCTAAAGACAACAAAAAGGGTAAAAACAAGGGCAAGACACTTGTTATAGTAGCTTCTCAACATTTGATTTGGGTTATTGACACGGACAAGACACTTGTTATAGTAGCTTCTCAGCGTTTGACTTGGGTTATTGACACAGGTGCTTCCTATCACATGGCCTCCTCAAATGATCTATTTTCAAAAATAGAGCCATGTTTTGTACCTTCAATTCTCGTGGGTGATGACATTTTGGCATAAGTTAGTGACAAAGGATCAGTTAAAGTAAGTGACGGGACCTTCAATGATGTTCTGTGTGTTCTTTCACTATCCACCGATCTTTTGTTAGTGTACCAAATCACTCACATAGGTGCAGGGAAGCGAGTTGAGTTCACACCTGATTCATTGTTTATCAAAGAGTTGCACAATGACACCACAGTGGATTATGGAAAGGCCAATCATAAGTCTAGGCTATATACCTTACTCATGTAGATGAAGTGAGCAAACTATGGCATCAACGGTTTGGCGATTTAAACTACCGTTACCTAGAGTAACTCAGTGGTTAGAACATGGTTTCAGGTTTGTCTAAAGTCAAATTATCGGATGGCCTATGCAATGGTTGCATTCTTGGCAAGCATCCAGAAGAGAAATATGATAAGGGCAAAGCAAAGAGAGCTGAACAGAAGATGGAAATTGTCCATAGTGACATAATAAGTCTATTTACAAAACCTTCATTCAACAGGGCCAGATACATGCTCACATTCATTGATGACTTCTCAAGGTACACCTGGGTATTTTTTTCTCAAAAAGAAGTCTAAGGTCTTTGATCAGTTCAAGGACTTCAAGGCATTTGTGGAGAAGCAGTTAGATTGTTCCATCAAAATCTTAAGGATTGAAAATGGTGGGGAGTACGTCAACAACATGTTTGAGTAGATTTTCACATTAGAGGGGATTCTGATGCAACACACAGTTCCATATAGTCCTTAGCGAAATGGTGTGGCTGAATGTAATAACCGTACCTTGAAGGAAATGGCCAATTGCATGCTTCAATCAAAGTCTCTTGCTCCTCAGTTTTGGGCTAAAGTAATCAACTGTGCATGCTACATTGAAAACCATGTTCCACATAAAGCCTTAAAAGGAATCACTCCTTTTAAATCTTAGAATGGTCACAAGCCCACAGTGGATCACTAGCAATGGCCCGTGTTCCCAAGAAGAAATGCAAGGCAATGGACCCTCAGAGTCAATCTTGTATCTTTATGGGGTATGTAGAGGGAACTAAGGGATACAGGTTCCTACATCCTAAAACTCATGAGTTGTTCATTGAAAGGAGTGTTAAGTTTTATGAGGGCTCACTTGAACTCACTATTGACACTCCAAACTCTTCAAAAGTCTCACTAGACATTGATTCCACCTCAGACAGTGACTTGGATCCACCTCAAAATCCTCCTAATGATCAAGATGACTACTCTTCTTCTTCAAGTTCAAGTGATGAGAGCAGTGATGAGGATTCTCCTCCATCTTACACTCACATTACAGATGATGATGAATCACCTCTTGATTCTCCAATCTCATATGATTCCAATCCCACTTGGGCCAGACATACACTTCAAAGTGCTAGGAAATCAATTAGAAATCCATCAAATACAAGGTGGACACATTCACAATTTTAAGGGACTTCACATGTGTTGTGGTGTGGAGCTAAAAGCTTCAACTGTTTGCAGACACTAGAAGGAAGGATGCTGAAGAACCACAGGATCCAGCGTCGACAGCATGACCGACATCGGTCACAGACAGTGGAGAAGGAAACCGGCGACGGCAGGGAGTCGGCCAACGTCGGCAGAACCAAACAAGCAGGGACCGGCGTCGGTCGCCTGTGCGGTCCAAAACTGTTCGTTGAACGAACAGTTAGTTAGTTGAACCGAGTGTTTGCATGCTAAGGGGCTAATTTAAGTCGCGGGCTGTGTGTCTAATTTTAGTAGTTAGAGTTCTATTTTTTGTAAGCATGGGATCTTATTTATAGACCCATGAGGCATGCATTGTAATTATTCTAAGGCAAGTAAAAGCATTGAAGCAAGCAAGGTCAAGGAGATCTACAGGTGTAAGGTCAAGGAGATCAGCTGAAGCATTCAAGGAGGGATAGCAACTCAGGCTTTAGAGTTGTTGTGTTGAGCAAGAGAGAGAGGGAAGAAGGTCTTAAGGTGTGGCAAGCCTTTGAGGTGGAGGAAGAAGTGGCATCTTACTTATTGTATTTTCTTCTAGTAGTATTTAATACAAGAGTGTGTATTGTCTCTCAAATTCTTTGCTGTCTCAAGTTTTCAGTTACTTTATCATTCTGGTATAATTCCGTGTTTAATTGCATATAAGAAAGTAATCAATTGTGCTCTAATTGGTAGAGCTATAGATCCCCTGACAAGTGGTATCAGAGCTACGGTTTGCAGGAAGCAGGGTATTGTTTTTTGATTACAGGTCATTCACAGGGTTTTCTGATTGAGTGAGAGTTTAGCAATGGCAGAAAAAAACAGGCTACGAATGGAGAAGTTTAACGGTAAGAATTATCAACATTGGAGGATGCAGATTGAGGACTATCTGTATCATAAGGATTTGTACTTACCGTTGGGTGGGGTTGCATGCAAGCCCACAGATATGAAGGATGAAGAATGGAACGTTCTTGATCGGAAGGCTCTCGGTTCCATAAGGTTGAGCCTTGCATCGTCTGTGATTTCTAGCTTATCACAGTGCAAGACAACGGAAGAGTTGATAAAGTCCTTGGCAAATTTATACGAAAAGCCCTCTGCTTCTAATAAGGTATATCTTATGAAGCAACTATTTACTTTGCAAATGCAGGAAGGTGGATCGGTACATACTCATCTCAGTGATTTCCATGGTTTGGTAAACCAACTAGCTTCAGTCAATATTGTTTTTGATGATGAGGTAAAGGCTCTCTTGATCTTATGTTCTTTGCCTGAAAGTTGGGACGATATGGTTATGGCAGTAAGTAATTTTGCATCTGCTTCTAAAATCTTAAAAGTTGATGATGTTGTGAGTGTGATCTTGAATGAAGAAATACGCAGGAGA
Organism: Torreya grandis; assembly: GCA_037957365.1. Lineage (NCBI taxonomy): Eukaryota > Viridiplantae > Streptophyta > Pinopsida > Cupressales > Taxaceae > Torreya > Torreya grandis. The sequence continues at coordinate 4,554,954 of JARHVA010000605.1, read as the reverse complement.
AGCACAGGTGAATCATTAGGGAATGCTCTAAGTGCAGAAAGCAGGGAAAGGCAAAGGGAGAAGGTTGAGCAAGGGAAATCAAGGTCGGGAAGGAGATCCAAGTCCAAAGGTATTACCTGCTGGTTTTGTGGAAAGAAAGGACATACAAAGGAGTGTTGGTTGAGAGATAAAGAGAATCAACATGCAGGTATGGAAGAAGCAAAGGATGCAAATATTGTGATGCAGGATGCTCTCATACTTTCTTCAGATAGTCAAGTAGGATCATGGATTTTAGATTCTAGTTTATCTTTTCATGCATCCCCAAACAGATATTTGTTCTATGAGTATGAACAGGGAGACTTTGGAGTTCTTTATTTAGGGAATGGTACGCCTTGTCAGATAGTTGGCAAAGGGAAAGTGCAGCTGAGATTGCAGATTGACAACACATGGGTGTTGAAAGAGGTCATGTATGTTCCAATTTTGAAGCAGAGTCTGATTTCTGTAGGAAGGTTGGGAGATGAGGGATGCACAATAACCCTCACAGCGGATTCTTGGAAGGTTACCAAGGGAGCACTTGTTCTAGCAAGAGGTAAGAAAGTAGATACTCTTTATCTGTCTACTTGTATTACTGATTCTACTTCTGGTGTAGATTCGAAGATGTGGCCTAATAGGCTTGGTCACAAGAACAGGAAGAGAATGGAAGTTCTTGATTCAAAAGGTACGTGTTCAAATTCGGAAAGCATAAATACAGTTCATTGCAGAAAGAGGAAATTTGATGCTTTTGACAGGAACAAAGAAGCCTTGGTGTTTATGGAGGAGATGAAGGACATAGATCAGTCACAGGGGCTGAATAAGTCTGAGCAGGGCAGCATGGACAGGGGTTTGATCCAAGAAGAGCTCGCGGATGAAAATTTCATCACTTACAGGAACACACAGACACCGATGTCGGTAGCTTGGCACCGACGTCAGTCATCCAGATATCGACATCGGTCATGTGCAGACCAGCAGGGTCGGTAGGTCGGACAGGAGAAGTCCGACGTTGGTCATAAGGACCGACGTCGACAGGAGGGACACCGGCGTCGGCCAGGGAAACTACGTCGGTAGTCAGGATCAGTGCAGGGAACCGACATCGGTCGGGAGCAGACTGGGAGATGGCCTAGATCGGTCATTGGAACGGATGTTGGGTGAATTAATAGGTCTCAAACACCCATGTGGAGGTTAGGAAAGGTATGTGAACCTCATATTCGTTGTTCACCTTTATATTGCTTACTGATAGTCATGAACTAGAAAGATGGAAGAAGCAATGCAGGTAGAATCCAGAAACAGTGGGAGCTTGGCATGGATGAGGAGTGTGAGTCTTTGGAGAACCAAACAGGTATTTGTTGGTAGTGTTTTCAGCTAGAAGGAAGCACTGGATAGAGGGATGGATTCCCGTTTTAGAGAAGAGAGTGGATGGATACATGAAACAGAAGGCTATGGTATATGATCTTGATTATGCTGTGGAACAATGGAGGTTTGACCATTGTATTTTATCTTTACCAGGTTGGATAATATTAGCTACATTATCCTGTTACTGTATTGTGTTACTTGTTGCAGGGTTTCATATACAGGGAGTTTTCTGAGCTAAGGGTAGAGTTGGTTCAGAAGTATGTCATGGAGAATTTGGGAGCAACAAAATTCTTGTGGCATAAGATACATGTATTGCATCACAGGTTTACGTGGTGGTTGGTCTTCAAGAGTGACATTGAAGAGGGATACAGAGCCTAAAGAATAAAATAGATGGTGTACAGGTACAGGTACAAGTTGCAGCTGTTTATCTCCAAGTGGGAGATTGTTGTGGTGTGGAGCTAAAAGCTTCAACTGTTTGCAGACACTAAAAGGAAGGATGCTGAAGAACCACAGGAACCGGCGTCGGCAGCATGACCGACGTCGGTCACAGACAGTGGAGAAGGAAACCGGCGATGGCAGGGAGTCGGCCGACATCGGCAGAACCAGACAAGCAGGGACCGACATCAGTCGCCTGTGCAGTCCAGAACTGTTCGTTGAACGAACAGTTAGTTGAACCGAGTGTTTGCATGCTAAGGGGCTAATTTAAGTCGCGGGCTGTGTGTCTAATTTTAGTAGTTAGAGTTCTATTTTTTGTAAGCATGGGATCTTATTTATAGACCCATGAGGCATGTATTGTAATTATTCTAAGGCAAGTAAAAGCATTGAAGCAAGCAAGGTCAAGGAGATCTACATGTGTAAGGTCAAGGAGATCAGCTGAAGCATTCAAGGAGGGATAGCAACTCAAGCTTTAGAGTTGTTGTGTTGAGCAAGAGAGAGAGGGAAGGTCTTGAGGTGTGGCAAGCCTTTGAGGTGGAGGAAGAAGTGGCATCTTCCTTATTGTATTTTCTTCTAGTAGTATTTAATACAAGAGTGTGTATTGTCTCTCAAATTCTTTGCTGTCTCAAGTTTCTAGCTACTTTATCATTCTGGTATAATTCTGTGTTTAATTGCATATAAGAAAGTAATCAATTGTGCTCTAATTGGTAGAGCTACAGATCCCCTGACAACATGCCTACTTAGCCATTGCCTTAGATCCACAAACCATTCATGAGGTAGTTGGCATTCCAAAATGGGATTATGCTATGCAAGAGGAGTATAGTTCCCTAATCAGGAACAAAGCATGGGACTTGGTCCCTCTTCTTAAAGGAAGAAAATTGATCTGTTGTAAATGGGTTTACCAAACTAAGTATGGTGTAGATGGGTCTATTGATAAGTACAAAGCTCATTTGATTGTAAAGAGGTTTTTTCAGGTGCGTGGCATAGACTACATTGATACATTTGATCCTATAGGTAAGATGACATATATCAGACTCACTTTAACCATCGCAACCGCACATCGGTGGGATGTTCACCAAATGGATGTCAAGAGTGATTTTCTACATGGTGACCTCAAAGAAGAGATCTACATAGAGCAACCACAAGGCTTTGTGAAATATTTCTCCTTGGTCTACCGACTCAAGAAATCTATCTATGGACTCAAACAGGTCCCTCGGGCATGTTATGCCAAGATGGACTCCTTTCTCCTCATAGTTGGGTTCACCAAATGTTACTCAGATCTGAATGTCTACATCTAGCGGCAGGATGATTCTCTATTGATCCTGGTTCTCTATGTGGATGACTTGCTAATTATAGGGAGCTCATGATCATCCATCTCAGTAGTGAAAGTTGCACTTTCAAATAGATTTTCAATGATATACAAGGGATTGATGCATTACTTTCTTGGGATTGAAATCATTCAGTCAGATTCTAGGATAACTTTATCACAATCTAAGTATTCTCTTGATTTGCTTGCAATGTTTAACATAGTTGATTGTAAGCTATCTCCTCCCTTCTCATCTGGTGTAAAACTTGAGGCTGATTGTCCTACACCATTGGTTGATGTAACTCCATATTGACAATTTGTGGGCAATCTTATCTATCTCACACACACTAGACCTGACATATCCTATGCAGTTGGGATGGTCTCTAAATTTATGCAGGAGCCACATGAATTGTATTGAAAAGTAGCTAAGTGGATTCTGCACTATATTCATGGTTTGCACAATTATGGGATACCCTACAAAGCAAGAATAGAGGTTGATTTGATTGGATACATAGATTCAGATTGGGCTAGAGATATTTAGAGTCAAAAGTCCACTTCAGGGTACAATTTCTCAATTGGTTTGGGTCCAATAAACTGGTCAAGAAGAAGCAACATGTAATTACTCTATCATCTACAGAGGTAGAATATAGAGGAGTTGTCAATGCCACCATTGAGGCAATGTAGCTTCAAGGGATTCTCACCAAGTTTGGTATCTAGTTTCATAAGCCAACAATCATCTACTGTGACAACCAAATCACTATCCATATTTGCAGGAATCAAGTTCTCCATCAAAGGACCAAACACATAGAGATTCACATGCACTTCATCATGGAGCTTATCAATGAGTAAGTCATTGATATTTGATACTATCCAACATCAGAGTAGATTGCAGATATTCTGACCAATCCCTTCATAGAGAGTAATTTTTTTCATTTGTGAGCTCTCATTAGGGTTAGGGTAGCTCCACTTTTTTCTTTCTCTTATGGAGGTTCTTCACTATGTACTTGAGTACCTCATCAGGATTTCAATTCTAGGACCCAATTCTCATCTCACCTAAGCTATGCTTAGGGGGTGGGGAAGGTGTTGGTGTAGTGATTTTTTCCATTGGGTTTTGCTTACATGGCCTTATGACCATTCTATGTCAATTAAGCTTCCTTAGGTTAGTTATAAAAGGGTCACATTGGCTAATTATATTTTAATGTAATTATCTAATTAGTAAACTTAGAGGCTTCCTCATGTTACCCCAATTTTCCCTATATGTACCCCACTTTTCCATTTTGAAAGGTAAGACAAGTTAATGCCATTTTATGCAAGTACGTCATATTTTGCAATATTGTTGTGTGAAGACAAGCTTCTTCCTCTTTTGAAATTTATCTATGATTTCATTGCTCCATAGATTTTCTTAATCTTCTGTGCAAGGCTCCAAGTTCGTGGCCAATCTGAGAAAAATTGTCTTATTTTGATGGAGTCTCTCTAAAATCTCAAAACCCTAGTTCTAGGGTTTTAGGCCCTGCACATAGGGCGAGAGCCTATATATTGTCATATCTTGAATTGTATGATGAATCAAAAGATGAAACAAAGTTCAAAAGTTCTATCTTGGGATCATGCAACACCTCTAATAGGTTTTAGGACTAGTTTCAACCCCTAAGGACTTATGAACCATAAGATACAGTGGCTTGTATTCACTTTTGCTTAACTGTGTAAAGGGTTTTAGATTATATTTAATCTTTACTTGTTATTTTCTTCTTCTAAGAGAGCTTAATTATGGTCTTCCACAATGTCACATGCTATATTTGATCTCTAACAACCTTCATACAGTTGTTTTAGGCCTTTCACACATCCTTTGAGTATTGATTGCATCAACAGGGGTAATTATGCATACAAAATAGGAATCTAGTTTTGAACAACAATTATAAGGACACTTATATGGTTCCTTTATGATGTTTCTTGATCTTGTGATACTACAAACACTTCTCTATTATCCTTCCACCTTCCACCTTCCAAATCTTAACACTTGTGTTATCTACAGGGGTCTCATAACAGTGAACAAGGTTTCCTTCTTAAGTCTGTATATTATCATTTGTTCAATCTTTGATCATCAAGACCCGAGTCCAATATTTAAAAACCTATTTAGTTTATAGACTCATCACTTAAGCAATATCGTCTATAGTCTTAACACAAGCATCATTACCTAAATATCAACTTACCTCACTTTGGAAGGTTCATATGTAGGAAATAGGGTATGATGTATCAATTGGTTTGAGCATTCAAAGATCTGTTACACATTCATCATTAGGATTATGTCAAAGACTTTTTGAGACTCAATAAAAATATTCAAACAACATTCAAGGTATTGAATCCCTCAATGACTATTTACCAAACTTCATTTAACAACTCTACTAATCAATAAATAATATACCAACCTTTTCCATACTGAGTTGTTTCTCAATAATCATACACTCTCAAATGTCACCCATAGCATATAAAGGTTGTATGGACCAGTTACAGACCCAAGGTTATGATCAAACTCTCTCTCTATATTCACCTTTTCCAAAAGCAAGAGATCCTCTTCTCAATGAGACTATCAACTTCTTTTTCAAAGTTCTACCCTGTAATGTCTACCAGAAAGTCTATAACTGTAAATACAAGGAATTATTCAATCCAAATAAAATAAAAGATTACATTATTACCTTAGGGGATTCAATTAACAACAACAAAAGTTTCTCTTTTATTCATATTATCAATCTTCATTACAAAATTCAGTCCATGAGAGGACTTGACAATCCTACTTGAGAGGTATATCAACTTTTGCATGGCTCCTTGTTTTTATTCTTCTTGGAGCTTTCCCAACATCTCTCCCTCTCCTTTCCTATCCCATATCTCTTTCAAAATGACTTTTGCTTTCTTTTACAATGTAGACTCTTGGAAATCACATCAACTTCTTGGTGATAACTACCTCAACGTACCAAGGGTGATCTTTCACTAATTTAAATGTCTTAATTTAAAAATTAAGCATGAAATGCATTAAATCCTCCTTATAATGACTTGTATGACCCCTATAACCAACTTTACCCATCCAATCACTTCAAACACACAAATGACTCTCTTATTTTCTATTGCACTATTTGAATTTTCAAATTCTTATTTTTGGAGGGCAAACTCCTATAGTCCATATAACTTACCCTAATGACTCCATATGGACACTATAGACTCAAATGGACCTAATAAGGTCCCTTAAATGTCTAGACATCAACTTTGACCAGACTTGACCCTTTTATTGACCAAAATATAGAAATGACAACTTTTAGGTTGATGCTCCTGCATCAATGCATATGATTCCATTATAGGCTAACAATAGCCTGCTCAAAGGAGTTTCTTAGAAAGAAATGTTGACAATTTTGACCCCATAGGTCAAATTGCCACCCTTTCCATTCAAAACTTTGCAATGCCATTTTGTCTTCAGTGCTCAATAACTGGTCTTGAGAAATCCTTGAAAATCCATGGTTAACAGGCCTTGAGGTTGTCTAGGCGATTTAGGGGGTTTTCTTTCACTTGTCTTGTTCTTTGCAAGAAAGAACAGATGTTGATTAGAGCAGTTAAAAGGATAAAATTCTAAAGAGGACATCGAGCTTTACAAGAAGAAAGGTTCTTCTCAAAAGCATAAAGATTATTTCAAAGTTTCAGGAGGGTTTATTACCTTCAAAAAAGTCATTTTCAAAAATGCTGAAGTTCTTTTCAAAAATTCTAAAGGCCTCTACCTTTTTTTGGAAAGGTTTTATTTCATAAATCCCAAGGAATTTTAGAAGGGTGTGCAGACCGTTTCAAGTTTCCCGAAGGCAAGTCAAATTTTTTGAGGGATCATTTACGAAAAATTGAAGGTCTTTTTCTTTCGGAAGGGTCCTTTACAAGAAAGCCAAAGGGTAAGTGGACCATTACAATAAGTCTGAAGGGTTATTTCAAGAAAGTTCAAAACAAAACACTGAAGGGTTCTTTGAAAATCCTGAAGGGCATTTTTAAGTTGCTAAAGGGTGTTTTCGAAAAGGAGGACCATTACAAAAAATCCCAAAGGGCAATTTGCATAGGAAAAAATTCTTTCAGACTTTTTGTCTGAAGGAAGTTTACAAAGGAAAATGGCTTCTGACAAATTTTCTGTGAGGAAAAGACCAAACAAAACTCCAAAGGGCTATTAGCCCTTCAGAAAAGGACTTTATGAAAAAGACAAAGGGACAAAACAAGAATTCCAAAGAAAATAAAAAGTTGAAGGAATTCCTTCGGGCAAAAATCCTGAAGGGTGTCTATCCTTCGAGAAAGTTCAAAACAAAAATATGAAGGGTTATTAGCCCTTTAGATAAGGACTTTACAAAAATCCTGAAAGGACATTTCAAAAATCCCGAAGGGCATTTATTAAAAGATGAAGGGTCCATTCTTTCAGGGAAGTGACAAGCATAAAATTTGAAGGGTTAGAATCCCTTTAGAAAAGTCCATTATAATAAAATGTGAAGTTTATTTTTGTAAGTACCGAAGGGACATTTTAAAATCCTGAAGGGCAATTTGGAAAGGAAGCTCGAAATAATTCCTTCGGATAATTTGTCTGAAGGAAATGAACAAGAGGAAAATACCAAAAAAGGGAAATGAACAAGAGGAAATACATGCCAAAGGAAAGTCTGAAGACTTGAATTACTTCGAACAAATTATCTATAGGAAATAGATAGAGGCGAAGAACCAAAAAATACAAAGTGGCCCATAAATAGGATTAGACACATCCAAGGCATGCAACCATTTCAAACACGACTCTTTCAGTTCTAAAATGGAGACTCATTTGCATGAAGAACTCAAAGAGTTCAATGTTAGAGAGCTTAAAACAAAATTTCATGCATGCAATCTTGTTTTCTCATTAATCTAAGCCTTTCAAATGTTTTAGCAGTTCAAGTGGAGTTTTCCATTCAAGGTGTGGCATAGTTTTCATGCAAGGAAAGGTTCATTGGAGGTTAACTAGTCTTGAGTTCTAGTTGACTGGTTATCAAGTGCCACATCCACTCATGCTTTCCATGCAATAGAGGGCATTTTCACATTCCAACTTAGCTTCAAATCGGTTCAAGCTTGAGTTAAGACATCTAAGATTGGCATAGATTTCATGTATAAGGCATATTAGTCTAAGCTTGAGCCCACTATCCATTTTCAATGCCAAAGGGTTTTTCATGCAAGACAAAAGACAAGAATATATTGTTAGAAGGCTTTGTTATCTTGGCATAACAAAAATTGGACTTGCTAACCTCTTCGTTGTTGTATTCTTTTCTATATAAGTTGACTTTTTAGCCTTGAATTGTATCCCTTTTTTGGCAAGACCAAATTCTGCCAAAGACTGAGTTGTAATTTTTTAAAAAAAAAACTAAAGGGGTAAAAATTTATTATAAAAGAAAGGAAATCAAAGTCGATTACAAACCCTTATCATGGTCAATAAGCTGAAACAAAGCCTGAGGTAAGTTTAGGGGGAGCATCGTATGATCAACTACGCTCCACGACGAGCCTTGCTCAGCCGCTCACTTGGCCAAACAATCCACAACACCATTCCATTCCCGTGGGATATGCACAAAAAAACAAAATCAAAAGAGGTACTTAGCTGTAGAATCTGTTGAATCACTGTAGCCAAGTGCCACTCAACATTTTCTAGATTCCAGTTATTCAGGAGATTGACAATCACTTGCGAATCCAATTCGCAAATAAGCTTCTTCTAGCCATAGAGTTGTAAATTTTTTTAGATTAATAGGACTATTTTTAATTTCTAGCTGCTGGTATAGTGTATTTATGTTAGTGATTTGCATAAGTGATAGAATTTTTTTCTTTGTCAAGTCTTGATTCTTACCTAGTTACTAGCTGAGTAGATTATACAAGTCATGTTCTGTGTTTGATATCTTTTGGCTAAAGTTATAGTGGATGAAAGTGGGTTGTTAGTTCCTTAAATCAGGTCTATTCCATCATTTCCCTCAAGCTTTAATAAATAGATAAAACCTTTTCATGAAATACTTATGCATAGTGGTTAATTGGAGTTGAAATTTCAGCCCTTTTCTTGTCTAGATCAGTGTTTTTCAGAGCTCAGATTGAGTGGATCAATTCAAAATTTAGGTGTATCACAATCATTAGATAGGATTTTCTTTCAAGTTTATTTCTCTCTTTTCTCAGGCAGTTTGTAGTGTAGAATATAGATCCTAATTGATACACCAAAGGGAGCTAGCTCTTAAAATCTAGAGATTCAATCCACTGATTAGGTCACCCACAACCTAGGATTGTTTCCATGTTTCAACAAACTTTGAAGGCTTGAAACTACCTTCACAAGGGTGCAAGTCTGATTGACAATAGTTTTTGACATGTCTGATGGGATGTATTAAAGATGGTCTTGATGAAATTATAGTTGCAATAGTGTTCTTCAAGAAGTATTTGGTGATTCCAAGCTCAAGTAGTTGCTTCTAATAATCCAGTCACAGTTTCCATGTAAGTCTATTTTTATTGCATTATCATGAAGAAGTTTTGATGGCTGTGTATGAAGAGAATTCCTATGCTATGTTTCCTTATCAGCCTAATGATGGATCATACCAACCTTGTCATGATACTTATGAGCCTTTTTATGAGCCTAATGAGCCTTATCAGGGGTATTATCAAAGCCATGTTAAGCCTTATCAAGTTTATCATGATCCTTATTATCAAGAGCATGAATCTTACCTTCCTTGTGAGCCATATCAATCTTAAGATCAATTTTCACCTTTCCCATATGGATATGATGTTGCATATGAGCAATCTTGGCTTTAAGAAAGAATGGATGAAATAGATCTCAAAACACTAGCATATGCAAGAAAAGTTTGTTCAAACTCTCAGTATGAAGAAGTGAATGGTCTATTCCAAAATGTGTCCAATGATCTAGAAGAGATAAATGAGCTATGTATTTTTGTATTAGAGAAGATGGAGGCTTGGGAGAGGCATAAAATCAAGTTGAGCCACCTGTCTACAAAGGGTTCTTGTATTCTTTATTCTCATGAAGTTCTTAACCATGCCCAGTGTGTGCCGAGGGAGCTTCCTAGTTGGATTCAAGAGCCTATTCATGAGACTATTCATGAGACTAAACCTTCTTATAGTTCCCTTTCCTCACCAATCATCCCTCAAGTTCATGTTGTCCATGAGGACAAGGAGATTTCAGACTTTGATAAGGTAATGGCCAAGTGGAAGGAACAAAATACAAAGGTCTTTAAGAGTTTCTCTTTCCCTCTCCAAAACTCCCTAGATAATTCCATTGTTCTCTAGATTCCAAAATCTAATTATGATCAACCTCCCATGCTTCATTCTCCCTCTCAAACAAATGAATTTCATCAACCTCCCACCATCTCCCTTCTTTAGGAGGAGCCTATTCTCTGAAAGATTGAAAAAGAGGTTACAAATATGGGTCAAGTTCTTAAGAGTGTGTAGAGGATGCTTATGTGTGTTTGAGGAAGAATTTCCTATTGATACTTCACTTAAGGTTGTAGTTGAGAATCCAATTTTGGTTAAGAATGAAAAGGTTGATCTTGATGTGGAGGAACTCCAAGAGGAGCTGGTACAAATTGAAGTCAGAAATGAGTTACACATATTTCCTATTGAGAAGGATCCAAATATATTTTAAGCTAATTATATTCAAATAGATCAAAATGAGGAACATAAAGATGATTGGTAGTTATACTTTGAATCTCTACAAGAGATTGAAGAACTTTGTATGGATATGTTGTCTGTTGAAGAGCATGTTTATGAGACACTTGATCAAGAACCACCTATCCAAGATCATAATATAGATTGGTTTGTCTATTCAAAGCTCCTTGAAGAGTTGGATGAACTTGTAGAAGTCGATAAGAAGGATGTTTTCACTCAAGGATAATGCATATATGAGATATCACTTGACAAGGTGGTAGATGACAAGCAATGTGAAAAAGATCAGGAAGTACTTGATGAGTTTGTATTTTTTGGTGACTAGTTTTCTATTGATGACTCATTTAAGAAGATGCTAATATAGTTGGTAGATAAGAAAAATGCCTTATCAAAGGTTATGACTAATAAACATCCTACCTTGCAACTTGTACCATATCTTGGAGTGACTGAGTTTATGAATTTCCCTTTTGATCCAGGTAGGTCATGCTTTATATGGTTAGCTAGGTTCCTTGTTAGTTTGTTTTCCTCCAAGTGCTATTCAAGCACATTTAGTTTAGTTTTTTTGGTCCCAAATAAGTGCCTTGTTTTCACACTTGCTTTGTTTAGTTAATTTTCCTGTTTTTGTGTGTTTCCCTTCTTATTTTGAAGATTGAAGGTTATCTCATATTAGGTCAAAAGAGATTTATAGTCATGGACTAGATTTACTATTGTTTTAGGAGTTCAATATCATGTTTATGGTCTTATTTCTTAAGCATAACGGGCATGCTTCCCAGCTGAGTACCAAAATGTTAATAATTTTGACCCCACAGGTCAAATGGCCACCATTGCCATTTGAAACTTTGCAATGCCATTTTGTCTTCAGAGCTCAATAATTGGTCCTAAGAAATTCTTGAAAATCCATGGTTAACATGCCTTGAGGTTGTCTAGGTGATTTAGGGGGTTTTCTTTCACTTGTCTTGTTCTTTGTATGGAAGAACAAATGTTGATTAGAGCGGTTAAAAAGAGCAAATTCTAAAGAGGACTTCGAGCTTTACAAGAAAAAAGGTTTTTCTCAAAAGGGCAAAGATCATTTCAAAGTTTTAGGAGGGTTTATTACCTTCAAAAAAGTCCTTTTAAATTTTTTTGAAGCCCTCTACCTTTTTTATGAAAGGTTCTATTTCATAAATCTTGAAGGAGTTTTCAAGGGAGAGTGGATTGTTTCAAGTTTCTTGAAGGGCAAGTCAACTTTTCTGAGGGACCATTTGCAAAAGTCTAAAGGTCTTTTTTTTTTGGAAGGGTCCTTTAAAAGAAATCTGAAGGGGAAGTGGACCATTACAATAAGTCTGAAGGGTTATTTTAGGAAAATTTGAAACAAAACGCCGAAGGGTGTTTTCAAAAAGGAGGACCATTACAGGAAAGCCCAAAGGGAAATTTGCATAGGAAAGAATTCCTTCAGACTTTTTGTCTGAAGGAAGTTTACAAAGGAAAAGGGCTTCAAACAAATTGTCCACGAGGAAAAGACCAAACAAAAGTTTGAAGGGTTATTAGCCCTTCGAAAAAGGACTTTACAAAAAAGGTGAAGGGACAAAACAAGGATTCTGAAGGAAATAAAAAGGCAAAGGAATTCCTTCGAGCAAAAATACTGAAGGGTATCCACCCTTCAAAAAAGTTCAAAACAAAAATCCGAAGGGTTATTAGCCCTTTGGAAAAGGACTTTACAAAAATCCCAAAAGGACGATTCAAAAAGCCCAAAGGGCATTTATCAAAAGATGAAGGGTCTATTCTTTCAGGGAAGTGACAAGTAGAAAATCTGAAGGGTTAGAATCCCTTCAAAAAAGTCCATTTCAATAAAACCCAAAGGGTCTTTTCATAAGTGCCGAAGGGACATTTTAAAAGCTTGAAGGGCAATTTAGAAAGGAAGCCCAAGATAATTCTTTCAGAAAATTTGTCTGAAGGAAATGAATAAGAGGAAAATGCCAAAAGAAAGGAAATGAACAAGAGGAAATACATGCTAAAAGAAAGTATGAAGACTTGAATTCCTTCGGACAAATTGTTCATAGGAAATAGATAGAGATGAAGAACCAGAAATGCAAAGTGGCCCATAAACGAGATTAGACACGTTCAAGGCATGTAGCCATTTCAAGCATGACTCTTTTAGTTCTAAAATGGAGACTCATTTGCATGAAGAACTCAAGGAGTTTAACGTTGGAGAGCTTAACACAAAATTTCATGCATGCCCTCTTATTATCTCATTAATATGAGCCTTTCAAATGTTTTAGTAGTTTAAGTGGAGTTTTCCATTCAAGGTGTGGCATAGTTTTCATGCAAGGAAAGGTTCATTAGAGGACTAGTCTTGAGTTCTAGTTGACTGGTTATCAAGTGCCACATCCACTTATGATTTCGATGTAATAGAGGACATTCTCACATTCCAACTTAGCTTTAAATTAATTCAAGCTTGAGTTAAGACATCCAAGATTGACATATATTTCATGTATAAGGCAGATTACTCCAAGCTTGAGCCCACCATCCATTTTCATTGCCAAAGGGTTTTTCATGCAAGACAAAAGATAAGAAGATATTCTTAGAAGGCTTTGTTATCTTGGAATAATAGAAATTGGACTTGGGTTGAAGTGGCAGTTGATCTCCTCTTCTATTTTTAGTGCCAACCTCTTGGCTGTTGTATTCTTTTCTATATAAGTTGGCTTTTCAACCTTGAATTGTATCCCTTTTTTGGCAAGAACAAATTCTACCAAAGACTGAGTTGTAACCTTTTTCAGATTAATAGGACTATTTTCAATTTCCATCTATTGATATAGTGTATTTATGTCAGTCATTTGCATAAGTGATACAATTTTCTTCTTTGTTAAGTCTTGATTCTTACCTAGTTACTAGCTAATTAGATTATGTAGGTCATGTTCTGTGTTTGATATCTTTTAGTTGAAGTTACAGTGGATGCACGTGGGTTTTTAGTGCCTTAAATCAAGCCTATTCGATCATTTACCTCAAGATTTAATTAATAGATACAACATTTTCATGAAATACCTATGCATAGTGGTCAATTGGAGTTGAAAGTTCAACCCTTTTCTTGTCTAGATTAGTGTTTTTAGGAGCTTAGTTTGAGTGGATCAATTCAAAATTCAAGTGTATCACCATCATTAGATAGGAATTTCTTTCAAGTTTCTTTCTCCCTTTTCTTAGGCAGTTTGTAGCATAGAACAAATATCCTGATTAATACACCAAAGGGAGCTAGCCCTTAGAATATAGAGATTCAATCTACTAATTAGGTCAACCACAACCTAGAATTGTTTCCATGTTTAAGTAGAATTTGAAAGCCTGAAACTACCTTCACAATGGTGACAGTCTGATTGATAACAAGAACCATGCCACTAGTGTGGGCCTCATAAATCCCTTCATGCACATCTTTGAGTGTTAAATGATATTCTCCCAAGTTTAAACAACAAAGCAATGTCTCATCATAGCCTCTATGATGGAATGTGCCATTGAGTAAAGTGTAATGGGAGGCACTGTGAATAAATGATTTCTACTAGTTTCAAGATAAATTGGTAGGAAGGATATGATATTAGAGGTAGGTGTATGTGTTTTTGTACCAAGGGGAATTAGGACCAATAATATCACATACCATCTTTGAATCTGGATGACTATGATCAAGTGTGAGAAGGTTCTTAATAAGAAACTAGTATTCATGGACATTATCGGTCACTTATATCAAGTAGTCAATTATTGTAATGAACTTTCTTCATAATTAAATCAATAAATCACAATATAGCTAAAATATAATAGAATATATGATAAGCCACTTCGAGGGGGCAACCTTCAAATCCTTACGATAAGATATAACTCACATATAACCTACTTTGAGTGAGCCACACTCATCCCTATATATATAATGAATGAGCAGAGTCACACCCATTCATCCCACCCTTACATATTAATTAATAAGTCAGCCTAAAGTAATAATTAACTAATGAATGCAAATACAAATAAAGATTGTATCATAGGTTAAGGGCTTAACATGCCCCCTCACTTCAAAAAAATGTTTCCCTCAACATTGAAAAACTCTACATGGTGTTGCAGAAATGTTACAAGAATCAAAGTCAGGCATGTCTTCCTCTTTACCATATTTGGTCACATCAACATCATCATCATTGGCCCCTATAATGTATAATAATTTCTTCTCAGCACACTTATGACCTTTGCTCCATTTGCTATCACAATTGAAACATAATGCTTTTACCTATTTCTCTACAATTTGGTGAGGAGTCAATATTTTAGGTTGAGGGAAGGTTTGTGAAGGGCCCAAACACTCTTTGGTAGTAGTGAAATCCCTTTGGTTAACCATATCTGTTTCCTTTGCCCTATGAGCCTTGAGAATAGATGTAAAGATAGTATTTGGATTAAACATCCATATCTCATGTTCAATGTGGTCCTTGAGACCTCCAAGAAACAAGTAATTCAGGTGCTCCTTATGAATGTTATCCATGTGCAAAGAGATGTTTTGGAATTGATAAACATAATCCATGACTAATATTATTTTTCATAGCTTTGATAGTTGACTAAAGTGGTTATCACTCACATTTAGTTATGATGTTGTTGTAGCTCCTCCATTAAATAATCAATTAATTACACAATGTTTATTTGAATATCCTTATCTATAAGGTTTCGAACTACAATATTTAACTCTCTTTGATCATCATAAACATTCCTTTGATCACATGATTAAATATGTGCATTATTTGGTCAATGGGCTAAACTTGACAAAATATAACTAAAATCCTTTCATTTGAGTATTATTGATGAAGCTCACAATTGGTTTTATAGCTTACCAAAGGGTTCCTTAACCACTTTTTCACAATTGGAAGATGTCTTAGTTTTGTATTTTAACTTACACAGTGTACCTAAACTTACATTAGAACATTTTCACAACTTCAAACAACATGATGACAAATCCCTTCAAGACTATGCTATTCGATTTAAAAGTACATCATATGCCTTAACATTTAGACCCTTGGATTTGGAATTGCACTTCATCTTTAGTAGAGGTCTTCTTTCCCCATTAAGGGAAAGAGAATTGCATAAGTAATATGAATCATTCACCTATTTATACTTAGATGTTTGTAGATATGATTCATTAATACTCAAGTATCCAAACAAACTTAACATATCTCCTTCCAAATACAAAATTTTTATTCCACATATAAATGAGGGAGATGAATTACCAAATGAAAACTATGACCAAATGTATGGCATTCCTCACATTCATATGGGGACTTTACAAAAATTACTCAATATGGGACCAATCCAAGATACACATCCAAAATAAACACTTCAAGTTGAACAAATCAAAAACATCCATGCCAATAAGATTCAAAAAATAAAATATTCTAAAAATCTAAAAAAACACAAATATTCAGGAAAATATAAAAATATTTGAATAATTCATATATACTAAACATATTCAGCATTCCCAGATTTTATTAGCTCCTTGGCATATATGTTGTTAGGTTTATGTTAGTAGATAACATATCCTTTAATCCTTATATACACATGTTTCATGGATATTTGAGTTGATCTAGACATACACAGACACATGATCTATGCACTTCTAGATGTTGGACCTTTCCTCTACTCATGTCATGTACTATGTTGGAGGCATCTTATTCTGCAACACCATGATTAATATAGGTTACATATATTTTATGATCGTTTCTACTTTATCATGTTTGAGCTTATATTGCTAACACATTTATATATCCATACTCATATCCTTCACAATGTACTTTATATTCTATGCTCCATAACATTTTTGCTAACACATATATGTAGGGTTTAGTATAATATGCTTATGTTGGTTGATTATACTTCATTTATTCACATTGATACTTATTTGAGTGTATTACATTGCATGATGTTGTCTTGATTGTGGAACATTTGAATATGTTGCTTACTTTTTTGCCCTTGTGTCATTGTATGGACATTTTAATGTCATTATATATTGATTTTAAATTTGAATATGTCATTCCTTTAGATCGTGAAACATTTGAAAATGCCCCCTATATGAGGTCTCTTTAGACCATTCCTTTACATTTCCTTGAGTGCTCTTATGTGTGTACTTGAATGCTTGTTGATTTTATATTGATACACTCTATAAATTAACATGATCTATACCATACATTTTAGGACTTGATGTGATCACATACTATGAGCCTAATTGATATATCTACTTTTACATATTATCCTGACATGCTACACGATGCATACACAATTTATAAAACTACCTTATCCTTTTGAGGTAAGGTACATACCAATTTCTATTTTCCTCACCTCAAAAGGGGTGGCATTTTAGTGGGGGCATGTCATAGAAGGCATGACCTCCACACTTATACATTTCCATAGTTTTCATATTGGAATGGGGGTATGCCATAAAGACATGACCTCCTCACTTACACATTTTCTCAGATTCCAAATTGTAGTGGGGGAATGTAATAAGAACATGACCTAAAAACTTATAAACTTACTCAGTATCTCTAGATTCTAGTGTGTGCATGTCATAAAAATATTACCTCCACACTTGCTTAGTCCCTAGTTCATTTTCATGATTTAGATATACACTTGGATCAGAATCCTATACATTGCACCACTTTTGCATAGATTTGAAATAGATTTTTCTAGATTTATGACACATATACTCTAGCTCAGATATATCAAAGGTGCATATTCCATGCTATTGCACCAAAAATTATAAAATTTACCAATTATATTACTCACTAGGATGTATTGATTACACCATTATGTACTATTGTCGAGCCTAAACTACTATAGTAGTGGGTTAATTTTATAAGTTAACGTGATTAAATCATTCAAACTCACCAAATTTATAGATTAGAGTGATTAAATCATCTAATCTCACTATATTTATAGGATGATTTTATTAAATTACTCACCCTCACCAAATTATATATTTATTCACAATTGAGTTATGCAATTAAGACATGATATTCTCAATGGTCATGTCAAAACTCATCCTTATACTAGATTCGGGGCATAAAACCTTCCAAAATCACTCTTCATATATCCAAGGTTTAGGTGTGAACCATCTCTATCTCCAATGCTTCATAAGGAAACATATTTACTAAGTCAAAGCATCAAGAGGCAACATTAAACATTTTAGTTATTTAAAATTTTAGATTATATGCGCTAATTTACACTGTAACATGATCTTGGTTACATGTCTTACATAAGAAAATCACTCAAAGTGGCCTCAATAAAAATCAAGGTGTGTTATACACATCCAATTACTCATTTGTTTCATTTAAACTAGTAATTTCATCCTTATGCATTGCTAGATTAAAGAGAAGGTAAATGTAGATACTAAAATTAAATATTTATGGCATTTCAGTCTTGCACATTTTTAAAATATCAATCAAGGCTCTCCCTAATGCCAAAAGGCTCATATTTTACATTTCATTATGCCTAAATGCTTATCAATTAGTCCAATACATATCATTTTGATGACCCAATTCTCATTTACTACATACAAAGCTTAAAACCTGATAAACATCCTTCACTATCAATTTCAAATCTGTACCATTTTCTATCCTTATGAATACTACTATCCATAAAGTGAAACTACCACTGATGATAGTGTCTAAATTATTACCCAGTGTCCATTATCTAAAAGTCATCTAAATTACAAAATGATGAAACATATGGGTTGGCCTAGCAGTTTTATTTAACCCTACCATGAGATATTTTCAAAAGGTGTGGTATAAATACAAGTCTAAGCCTTCCTCATCTATAAAATACCAAATAAACACATACTAAAGCTAAATAAATTGAATACATAAACCTTTTATTCTACCCTATTCATCCCTATTTTCATATCAAACATATGAGCAATCATATTAGAGGTCTAAATCATTTAAAGAGTATCTCATGAGATATATTTGTAAAATTACAAGATATATCATTGCATGTATATTTATATGGTATATTTCACTGTGTGCACACACTTTCCTACACATAGAGGAGAACTAAATAATTTTGAGTCCCTTCTTATAGTATTGGCTATGTAAGCAATGCCCATTGATAGAGGGTTCTTTAGGTAAGCTCGAAACTATGATCCCACTTACTCATTTTTCAACAAACTCATTCGAAGGGTGAAGAAGGATGAAGAGTTAGGGTTTGATCAATCAATGAAAAGTGACAACCTATATCTCAGATCTGAATACATCAATAGAAAGGTGATAGAAAGCTAAAAATAATGAAGTTGGTCACAACCAAATCTAGTCATTATTCTATACTAGACATGTGTCATAGTCAAACACTAGCATTGATGGTAGTATCCAAATTTAACAATAGTGTCTACGATCACATAAGTGCAGTTTTCAAAATATAATGACTGATCTAGAACACTAATCCTAAATAATTTAAACATGTTTTCAGATCTATCTGTGCATAATAAACTAGGTAAGTACCATTGTTCTTTATTTATTACAATATTTTTCAATAGTTGTACTTTATTATTTTTAGCTATCCCTGTTGTATAAATTCATAATATTAGTTATTTAATTTTTCTCTTAATTGGCATGCTATAGATTACTTTATCACTCTTGTCTTATAACTACTTCTATATTTCTTAACCCTATATCCCACATATCTAAAATTTAGGTTTAAACAATGAGTTGATGAGTTCATTACAAACATACGAATAAAGGCTTAATATAAGAACCAAATCTTCTTTTGGACAAGCCCTCAAATCAAATGTGACAATGAGAGAAAGGGGGAGAGGAGATAATAAAAGAGGAAGAGGAAAATTTAGTTATTATTCTATACTAGACATGTGTCATAGTCAAACACTAGCATCGATGGTAGTATCCAGATTTACCAATAGTGTCTACGACCACATAAGTGCAGTTTTCAAAATATAATGACTGATCTAGAACTCTAATCCTAAATAATTTAAACATGTTTTCAGATCTATCTATGCATAATAAACTAGCTAAGTACCATTGTTCTTTATTTATTACAATATTTTTCAATAGTTGTACTTTATTATTTTTAGCTATCCCTGTTGTATAAATTCATAATATTAGTTATTTAATTTTTATCTTAATTGGCATGTTGTAGATTACTTTATCACTCTTGTCTTATAACTAATTCTATATTTCTTAACCCTATATCCCACATATCTAAAATTTAGGTTTAAACAATGAGTTGATGAGTTCATTACAAACCTATGAATACAGGCTTAATATAACAACCAAATCTTCTTTTGGACAAGCCCTCAAATCAAATGTGACAATGAGAGAAAGGGGGAGAGGAGATAATAAAAGAGGAAGAGGAAAATTTAGTAATAACCAAGAAGTATAAAGGCATAACCATTCAGAATCACAAGGAAGAGGAAGAGGAAAGAGCAACAACATTTCTAGAGGAGTTTTTTCATAAAGGTTTGCCAAATCAAATATCCAAAGTTATTATTTAAAAATTGTGGACAATATACAAGATAATATACAAAAAAATAATATGATATGCATAGACAAAATTCAAAATTTTCTAAAAGAAAATAAGTTGAAAGTGATATGAATGAAAAGGATGAAATTTTGTTTCACTTGAAACATAGTTGACCAAAGAAACAATGAATTATGACATTTAGATAGTGGTTTTAGTAACCACTTGAGTGGAAATAAGGATATGTTTAATAACATAGATAAATCATTAAAATCAAAGGTTAAAAAGGGAACAATCAGAAGGTCCTTGTTATGGAAAAAGAAGTATCTCCACTTGCACCAAGCAAGGCGACAAGAGGTAGATTCAGGATGTTTATTATGTCTTAGGGTTGAAGCATAACCTCATCAACATTAAGCATCTAGTCCAAAAGGGATATATAGTTATATTTAAGAATGGATAATGCATAATATTTGATATAAGTGGTGGTAATAGGAAAATAAAAATGATCAAAATGTCAAAGAACAAAATATTTATATTAAGAATGTAAAATGAGTTGTAACATTCAAAATAGTTGAAGTGGGTCAATCTAATTTATGGCATATCAGATATGGTCATTTGAGCTACTATATCCTATATAAAAAATAAATGGTAAAAGGACCGCCTATAATTGAATAATATAAAAATGTTTGTGAGAGATATATAATAGGGAAGCAACATATAAATGCCTTTCCCTTATGTAAGTCATGGAGAGAAAAGATTTCATTTGAGATAATTCACTCAAATATTTGTGGTCCCATGAAAACCCTCTCTTTATCTAAAAATTAATATTTCATTACATTCATAGATGATTTCAGCAGAAATACATGGGTCTATTTCCTAAAGCATATATATGAGGCATTTAATATCTTCCAAAAATTCAAGGTCATGGTTGAAAACTAGAGTGGTCACTATATAAATATATTGAGAATAGATAGACGGGAAGAATGTATTTCAAATTAGTTTTTGAACTTTTGTAAAAATAATGGAACTGAAAAATAATATATAACAAGGTACACACCATAACAAAATGGTGTACTAGAGCGGAAAAATAGAACTATTAAAGATATGGAAATAGACATGATAAATGCCAAGGGATTTTCAAATGAATATTGGGATGAAATAGTGACAAAAATAGTTTATTTTTTGAATAAATGTCCCACAAAAATGTTTGTGACATGATTCCTCAAGAGGTATGGAGTGGAGTGACAGAAAGCCAAGTGTTAAACACTTAAGATGTGTTGGATGTGAGGCATATGCACATGTTCCTAAGGAAAGAATAACTAAGTGTAATGACAAAGAGTAAAAATTAATCTTCATCAAATATAGTGAGCAATCAAAAGCTTACAGACTATAAAATCTAGTCATAAAGGAATCGATAATCAATAGAGATGTTCAATACATAGAGGATGCAACATGGGATGATAAACATGAACAATGACAAGCATCAACAAGGGTTAGTAGACCCATAATAAAGAGTGAACCAACAAGTGGTAAAACCACTTCTACATTGAGTTACTATTTTATTTAACAAAATGATTCCTCAAGTAGTAGTAGCTAGAATGGAGCATGAGGTGTAGCTCAAGGGACTCCATCTTCTAACATAAGCCATCAGTCAAGAAAAATAAGGATATTTCAAGAGATATATTAATAATCAAGGTATGAAGAAGGTGATAATAAAACTATTAATTTTGATTTATTTTTAGTAGTTGATCATATTTACTTTAAAGAAGCAATTAAGGAAAAAAATGGTGCGAATCCATAGATGAAGAAATGTAAATAATTGAGAAAAATCAAACACGAGAGTTAGTAAACCTTCAAATAAAAAAGGAGGTCATTGGTGTCAAGTGGGTTTAAAAAAACAAAACCACCACTGAGGGAAATATTGAGAGACAAAAGGTAGGGCAAGTTTTTAAATGGCACAAGCAATGACTAGAATAAGATTATAATGAAACATTTTCTCCTATGGTAAGGCTGGAAATTGAGATAACTATCATAGTGATTGGTGCTCAACATAAATATATGGTGCATCATATGGGTGTAAAACTAGTATTTATAAATGGAGTGTCAGAATAATAAGTGTATGTTGCACAACCACTTGGCTATGAGATTCTAAGTCATGACAAAAAGGTGTACAAGCTAAGTAAGGCACTTTATGGACTCAAACAAGCACCATATCCTCATATTTATCAAGTAATGGATTTATAAAGAGTGGAAATTAACAAAATCTCAACTTAAAGGCAAGAAATCAATGTGAAATTAAATTTATTTTTATGTAGAAGTATAATCTTTACCAAAATAAAAATTAGTCAATAGAAGAATTCAAAAATATAATGAAGAAAGATTTTGAGATGAAGAAATTAGGACTGTTGAAGTATTTTCTTGGCATTGAGGGTAAACAAATGTATGAAGGTATTTTTACATCACAATCTAACTATGCAAATGAAATTTTAGAGATATGTATAATGTTGAATAGTAAACCAACATCAACACCAACAACAAGAAGTCTAAATTTAACCAAAAAAAAAGCAATAATGTGGATCCAACACTATACAAGAGCTTAGTAGGAAGCTTAATGTTTTTGACAATAGCAAGACCTAATATCATGTATGAAGTTATCATGATTTCCATATTTATGGAAACTCTAAAAGAGACATATCGACAAGTAATAAAATGGATCTTAAGTTATGCAAATAGCACAAGAGGTCATGGAATTTTTTATATTGTAGCAAATAATTTTGAGTTAGTTGGATATATTGATAGTGATTGGGCATGCAGTCTTAATGATAAAAAGAACACACAAATATGTGTTCAATATTAGGTCAAGATCCATTTCATGGGCTTTAAGGAAGCAACCCATTATTTCACTCTCTAAGGCTAAAGCTGACTACATAGTAGCAAAATCAATAGTGTGTCCATCTATTTGGATCAGAAGAATCCTATCAAATTTGTTTGAGGGTAAAAAAAGGAGAAACAACATTTTTTTATGATAACTTATATTCCATTTATCTATCAAATAATCTTGTCTTCCCTGGAAGGATTAATAACATAACAATCATGTAGCATTTCATAAGATAACTAGTTTAAAATGAAGAGATTAAACTTAAGTTTTGTAAGTCAAAGCAGTAAATCAAAGATTTTTTCACTAATCAATTACAAAATAAAGTTTTAAATGTCTAAGAGATATTGGGTGATATGAATGAAGTTTAGTAGCTTTGAAGTGTTTATTCCTATAGTTCTTGAGCTTTAGAGTCTATACATAACTAGCTCTAGAGTCACATAGTTAGCTCTAAAGTCCATACAAAACTAGATTTGGATTTACAAAAGTATCCTCAAAGTAAAAAATACACACCTCTAGAGGCTATACATAAAAAACTCTAGAATCAATAAAAAAACAACTCTTGAGTCACACATGCAACTCCTGAGTATGTTTACAAATGGATAAAGGTTCAATAGAACATACTAACAATCTCAAGATTAAGGGGTAGTGTTAAAATATTAATCTTGAGTTACTTATATTAATTACATATAATATGACATATCAAAATATTCATTGAATCTAAAGATATTCATTCACTTGAAAAATATTAAACCTTGATTAGGTTGCAATGAAAAGTAGACAATTTTATTAATTAAGATCACAACTATTTTTTTATTTTAAATTTGCAACAATCTAAATTGAGTAGGAAAATAGAAAAAATAGAATATGCAGAACAAAAGAGAATAAAGTGTGAGTGTGTATAAGAGATAATAGCAGAGTAACTTGAAGCAGAATAGAGTGTAGCAGATAATTGAATATTAGAACATTAGTTCTATGGAATAATATAATATGCATAATAGAGCAATGAAGGAATATAGACATAACAACAATTTAAGTAGACTATAATAGTGAAAATAGAATAACTGTAGTTGAGATAAATATAGAACAAAATATGTATACAATAATATTATATTATCATCAAATTATCTATATTTCAATGTCTGTATGTGTATTCATCTAAAATGTCATTTTAGTGTAATGAGTGTCACTTGAGACCACTTTATCATAGCTTAAACCTAGACCTATCCTAAAATCTCTTTTGATCCTTTTCAAGATTTTGTGTGCATCCAACCCACTCTTAGATATTTTAAAAGTAACACTAATCCATCCCTTAGGAACCCAAGCACCTTATTCACCATCTTCTACCACATGGACATTAACATGACCCTTTAGACACTAGAGCACTACGTTATTGATTTAGGGACCGTGTTAGTGCTCCTTAGCTCCTTATTCCTCCAATTAATATCTTTATATTCCCCAAATCACTCATAGGATTGGCCTAGACCTATTACAAATATTGAGAAGATCTAAAATGCTATATATACACCATTTTAATTCACTTACCCACTAAATGGAAACCAGAAGGAAATACTCAAATAAATTTAGAAAAAATGGTGCAAATCAAGGTCATTGATCCCTATCTACCCTAATTATGCATACACCCATCTAAATCATCTCAGATCTCAAATTACTCAAATTTATAGTCTCAAGTCACACTCAAATCACTCAAACTAACTCTCATACTAGCATTCACTTGCACTTGCACCAGTACTTAGATTTGGAAAACTACATCAAGTTTGATCCCCTTTTGAGGTATTGGTATGTAGGCAATGGTCAGCACATAGGGTATTGAGTTCACATCCAACCTAAATTGATAACACCATTATTTTCTACTTGTGCTCTTCAAATATCCTAAAAAACATGGAGGTCTAGGGTTTAGCATAAAATCAACCAAAAAAGGGAACATACAAGGAACCAGGATCCATGTATATAGGCAAAAACTCCCCATATCTAGGTGAAGGTACATCTATAAGATCATTATCCCTACTTGCAAAAGGACACTACCATGACCCAAAGGACACTAACACCATATGCTATCATCTAAGGGACCATGCTATTATCTAAGAGGGTTTCTTACTCCTGGTCTTTATTCACGACATCTTACATAGTCTCTATACCAGTTTCCAGTTTGTAATTCATCTTAGTCAATTTCTAGCTAAGTACATCTCTTATAGGTCATTTTATATTTATTAAATAATAAAAAAGTCAATTATTATACAAATTAGAGGCTATAATTATTGCATATTTATTCTCTAATTTATTATTCCAAAACTTTAGCAAATTAGGGTTTTACATTCCATAATCCCCTTAAAATTTAAATCATTTGGTAAACCTGAATTAATTGATATAGTGCAAAAACTCTAGTCCTATATGATCCTAGGGTTTATATCATTTTTTTTCCTATTTTCATTTATTGTGCCAGGCCTTTTAGATTTCATATATTTTGTTATAGAAACCCTCTTTCATTTTTTTTACTATATGCCATCTCAAAAAGTTATATCTCTGTATTTTAGAAGAAGTGCTAAGCTTAATGGTAACCCTATTGAGCATACCCAAATTCCTTCTATTCAAGCCTATACCATTGATAAATGACCATTACAATGCCAACCGCACCCCCGCAACCCCCCTCTCTCCCTCCACCTCCCCCCCCACAAACCCCCGCCAAGCCCCCCCACCCCCCCAAACCAATTGATCCTTCACATCTTGATTATGTGGACTTTAATGATAATACATTTGAACATGAGAAATACAATCAAGATCTTGATGATACATAATATAAGACTCAAGACACACTCCCCCATCTTGATGATGAAAATATAATCATTAATAAAGATGAGGTCTTTTAAAGTTTCAGAGATAGACTTCAAGAATAACCCCATGATCATGCATAGATTTTACAAGCTATATTAGAAACCAATAACACATCACTTTGTCAAACTTCCAACCCCACATATACTAATATTATTACACCTACTATGGGGAAAACTTAGACTCTATAACAATCGTCTATAACTAGCCAACCATCACTAGTGGCATAATATCTTATTACTAGTATGCATCCTTCCTCTTCAAATGTACAATCCCTTCAACAAGAGATCAATTCTTTGTGATCTAAGGTGTTACATCTTTAGCAGGGTGCTACTAGACCATCTTATGCCTTGGATGGTCTTGGATTCTCATATGCTATTACATACACCTTTGGGACAATGTATAGTGATAACTCCTTTGCCCTTTAGATTTGTGGCACCCAATCTTACTCTATATGATGGTAAGGGTAACCTAGAGCATCATATTTGTGCTTTTCACACATCATGTTTGGACTACATATCTAATTATTGGCTCCTCACTAATTTGTTCCCTCATAATTTAAAAGACTATGCATTATAATGGTTCTATGATATTCATAATCACTCCATCATAGCATTTAATCCACTAGTAGATATGTTTTTAGCACACTTTTCAATCAATATTAGTGACAAGGTTTCATACACACAAGTTGAACAACTAAAGCAAAAGTCCAATGAGCCAATAGATTAATATGTTTTGTAATATAAAACTATAATAGCAAAGATGGCTAGCCCCATAGTAGATAGAGAACTCCAGGACATATTCACTCAGAGTTTATTACTGACATTACATGAAGCTATACTATTCAAAAAGTTTCCATCATTCATAAATCTATGTCATACAATGAAAGAATGGAAAGTCAAGCTTCTCTCCATAAGCAAATTAAAGTACACAACTAGATCAGATTCAACTAATAAGAGCTGTAATAATCCTCCATATAAGGTAAGGCCCACTGTAAATAAGAATGATAAAAAGACAATAGTTAATATATCTTTAGATCCAGCTCCTTGCATAGTTTTACTAGCTCTTCCAAGGAGGTTCTTCACAAAACTTCTTGAATCACCATCATGTGTTCTCTAACAAGGTTGATGTATGGGACCAAACCCTCTTACCCCACTTCATCCCTCTTCCTCTCCCATTAAAATGATAACTTACCCAACATCACAATAACAAACTTACATGCTTCCACCACCACAGGAACACATACTTCCACATAACCATGTCTTTCACCAACCCCTTATAAATATCCTCACTCATAGGGTCCCTAACCATGACACCTCCAAAACCCATTAGTATTATCAAGTACATATTTAAACTCTATAAGGGAGTGTATACACATGCACCCCACCATTATAAAACAACACAATAATGAAAAACCCACTTTTCTTTACAACTCAAAGACATGTGCCTCCTATGTATAAATCCCCCTCTATAGACAAGCTATGTCTTACCCTATGTAGCATCAAGTTACACTCAAAATACACATACCCCACCAAAAAATATCACCATTTCTCCTATGTCTAAAAACCTCCCTCCTTACTTTCACATGTATTCCAAGCCTACTCATTCAGATAACTATTTTCTGGATTACTCTACTTCACCTTAGTAGGCTCCCTCTTTTCCCTCTAGTAGTTACCAAAATAACCCATATGTGACTCCCCCATTTTACCATAGTCCCACCACAATAATGATGAAATTTAGAAACATGGGGACCTATGCTAAATATCTCAAATAGCCTCTCGACACTAGTACATGAGGGGTTATTTTTATGCCTCCCCTACCAAAACTTCCCAAGTTTAAAGGGGAGGGGCATCCCATTGCACATGTAAAGGCCTACACTATTGTCATTAGGGAACTCTTGCCTTGTGATGGGATTGTTTCAAAGATATTTATCAAAAACCCGTAGGGGTTATCACTCAATTCGTACTACTACCACCTCCTCGAGGGGTCTATACATTATTTCTACTAGTTTATGGCTGATTTTTCAAAGCCTTTGATATTAACAAACTCCTCAAGACTTGCATACATGTATTATTGCACATCAAGCAAGAATACAATGAGTCAGCTACCCATTTCATTATGAGATGGCATTGAGTCTTATAATTCTATACCAATGCACCCAACATAGATCAATGGGATTTATGTGATATCTTACTTTATTCCCTTAACAAAGAAATAGGGGAGGACATCCAAAACTTTCCTTTGTAGACACTTCATTTTAACCACTTCCATGTCTAAATTATGTTTGGAATAAATGTTTTCAATTACATGCAAATTTAATTAGAAATTACCACTAGACCTAATTTACCAACACAATTATTATTTTAACCCAAAATTGCAATGATACATCCCTGATTAGGGTAATGGATTGCATTATGTCATTAATCTTGTCTAGTACATATTGAATTAATTTAACCCCTTTCAAGCATCTTCATAGGGCAATTAAGTGAATACTTGATTGATGAATAGAAACATTACAAAATCCATCTTTCTTCAAACTGTTAATTAATACCACTTAATCAAACCTAATTATCCCTCTAAGAGGAAAATACATGGATTTGAATTATCCTATTTTAATAAAATCAAAATTAGAATATCACCTCACCCAAGATGATATAATTAGGAAAAGTGTGCAAGAAACCATAGGTTATGACATGTCTTACACATCACTTACACCCCTCTTACTCACTTTTCCTCTTACACACCTCTTACACACACAAAGAGGTAATGATTTGAATCTCTTACATTTCTATGACATACTCCATCTTTTTTATTCCAAACTCAATATTTCTCATTTATGAGAATGGATGACTAATCTTGGGCCCTTGTTCTTCATCTCAAGATGGATGATCCACCATCATTTTCCAAATATATAAATAAAAGGGTCTAAGCACTCTTTCAAAATGCTCAACTAAGGTAGCAAAGCTCTTCCAAATCTCAAGGTCATCATTCAACTCTCTCATGCCAAGCCAAATTTGAATCATGTGTAGACAAGGAGAGATATTAATCATGTGAGGATTCAAGAACTGAAAAATACTTATACATATACAATCCTATCTGGACCTCTTTAGACCAATTTTCAAGTAAATCTTCAAGGGAGGTATAAATGTTATTTTTATCTTCCAATATTGCATTTCTTGCTTGATTATCACATAGCTCAACATAGGGATTAGGCTTGAGAAGTTATGTATTTAAGCTATTTTGGATTTGTTCACTAAAAAATTGACTAATCTCTCCTAGATTCTTAATCTACACCCATATTGGTCATATGAAGAATCCCTCGAGAGTGCCCTATGTATTGACTAGGTCGATATTGACCATGGTCGGTGAAATTATGAGACCAACAAGCACATCATCACCCCAAACAAAAATACTGGGGATCTCAAAACACAAGCCCAAACAATATAAATAACCAAGGTCCCAAAATACTAAATCACAATAGGAATTCCAACATCAATGGGTCACAGATCAAAGCAAGAAGTAAAACCCTATAAATAACAATCGGTATCAACCCTTAAATAACACCAACACCACTAAAAATGTAGGGGATAGAAACTAAAACCCCCTTATTCCATTCATGTGGTTATTTTCAACTGACCACCTCTTCATAACATGTAGTATCAAAACCATAACCAAAACTAATACCAACCAAACAAATAATACCTCCAGTTTCTAAACTAAAACTATTACCTATCAAACAACCAATAAGGGTTCGAGAAATAAGGACTGAACATGAGACCTAGAGACTATGATCCCAATGTTTATTTCCTTTTCCATAGATTCATGGGTCATGACACTTGTAACTATATAGAATATAACAAGTTCATAAAAAGACTCCTAGAGGACTAAAGGCAAACATTCATGGACATAGTCATAGGAAATGCTAATATGAACACCCAAACCTTTTTTAGTGGTCTTGTTTCCCCTCAAAACCAAAACATACAAATCTACCACAACGCTTTTCCTAACTACCAAAAACACATTACTCAAATTTAACAGTAGGGTAACCCATAGGGTCACCCCATTCAACACATCCAACCCACGATGGTAGGCACTCCTGATGCTGAAGCTTCCACCTCAGGAACTGTAAACCCTGATGTGGCTCCTTAATTAAGAGTGTAAGGCAAAACCAAGATGATAATATTCATAGAATTGGAATTCTAAAGAGGAAGTTAACACTATTAATTTCACTAGAGAGTATCAACCCATGGCTCTCCACCCCTCAAAAATCTTAGAAATATAGTCAATTATTAAACCCACGAGAAATTATGACTTAATATCTAATTTGACCAAAACATTCTCCCATATTTCATTCATGTAATTTCTCAAGAACTCTCCCACTCATCATTTAACCTTTATTAATACCCTAGGAATGGGGAATTTATCTAGTTTCACCCCCTTCTATAAGCTCAAATTAACCACATCGATCTGGACATGTTCTTGCCTAATCAAGAATTGTGAGATGCTAGTTATTTATTCAATTTACGAAGACTTTCCCATAAATTTTAAATTGAAAGGATGGGAGATCTAGACTTATTTTTTTAAATTATGGATCTACCAAAACTATGTGAAGAGAGTCATGGTTGATGATGGGTGGCTATCAACATTGTTTCCTTTTCCTTCTTTCAAAAACTTGGTTATGGGGAATTAATTATTCTATAATGCATAACATAATATGAGGCTATAAAAGTATCAAATCCACTTCCATAAGAACTATCATACTCCTGGTCACCTTGGTTCATAGGACGATACTAATAGATTTCTATGTCATAGAACATGACACCAATTATAGTATGATATTGGAAAGACCTTGGATACACAAAATGAAAGTTATTCCTTCCATTTCATTCCATAAAATCAAGTTTTTGTATTTGGAAAAGGTTTCCATATCCCAAGGGGATCCTAAACCCTTTGATATGTTATGGGATACCATGCACAAACAACCCAGGTTACACATCAATTACCACCTAGCTATTAATGGGGTCACAAAACCCCCATAATTAGTCAATGTTACTAGATCCTCAAAACCTGAAGTAGTCATCCTAAAGAAAGGGGCAGAGATAACTTAGGCCATGTTAAAGGACAAAACACAAGAAAAATGCATACTAATAACTAAAAAGACCCCTGACTCATAATTAGTCCCTAGTGTAATAACTTCCACTATGTCTACTATTGAAATCATCAATCTCTTAGAGAATGACACTTCCTAGTTCTCCCATTCAATCCATGAGGAGTGGGGACCTATGACTTCTTTGGGACTCAAGGACAATAACCCCAAGATGGTTTATTTATCCTAATAGACCTTTGTATGGTAGAAGTGTCTAAGAATGAGGAAGTTACCTTCTATAACAACTGTCTCAATTGTTATCACTGTTGCCAACCAAAGGTCAACCATACGAAAACAAGTCATAATTCACATTGCACCCTTGTCACTTTCAATCCACTTTAAAGTATGCTTTAAAATCATTATATGAGAAGGTCATATCAATTTTATATGGTCCTTGACCCATCAAGTTTATTCCCTTTAGATATGTCGGTCATTCTCCTCTGACCTGCACCTATGTCTTATTTCTCATCATATTTAATGTTTATAAATATTTAGTTAGGTCATTCCTCCTCCTAGTTATAATATTCACACTATGACCATAGGTATGATATAAATCAACATCAAAACTCACAATTACCCACATATTCCTTATGGGATCCCTCTTTTTTCTATCACAAAGGAATAAGGCCCCATAAGGTTGCTCACTAGATTCCTATAGGCTTTCACACACATAATGATAGGAAAAATAATATACCCGCATACCTCCTCTACCAAGGAAAGATCCTAATTATGTTGGCACACTCCCTACACCTAAATAAAACCCCAACTATGTTGGGATACTTCCCATCCTGAAGAAAAAGCCAAATAAACAATATTTTAAATTTCTGGAGGTTCTTACCTAGCTCAACCTAGATTTTAGAAAACAACCTTTTATGTTCTTGGAGGTTCTTCCCTTCCTTCATATACATCATGAGATTGAGCCATCCACACTTTTATAAGCCCTTTCATTCACCCCACATAGGGGATAGACTCATTTTATTCCCAAGCTTATAAACCAAGGACCCTAAAGGGGATTACCTAACATATTTAGTATTCATATGGTCAAAATAACAAAAGACTAAGAAACCTTACCTGAAAACTTCCCACCTTCTACATATGATCAATGGATCCTTTAATATGATAGAGCTAAGTGTCACCTAGGCATTGAGACATGAATCATCCTCATTTATTTTGAAGGGTAAGTCATGCCTTTTGGATTCAAGTTAAAATTCAAGTGTATAAATAATAGGGTTGAGTATGAGGCCCTATTGTTTGGCATGCTCATCACAAAATGCATAGGCATTCAAAACTTCAGAATCCATGATGACTTGAAGCTAGTCACAAACCAAGTTTTCAAAGTCTATCAGACCAAGGCTGAGCACCTTCAGTTGTTCAAGACTATTGTCTATGAGGTCTCTAAGGACTTCAAATTCATTTTTATAGAAGCATCCCCAAGAGAAATCAATAAACTTGCTTACTCTATGGTTTCCTTGTCTTCACATTTCATTCCCCATCCAATGATACAAGAATCTGATTTCATAATCTTAATTAGAATAAAAATGCTCATACCCAAGCTATTGAATGACCAAACACTCACTCATAAGGGAGGAGGTGATAGTTTGTTGGCCCTTTATGGTTTTCATTAACTCATTCAACCATTTGATACTTTATCATGTAAACATAGGTGGTATTCCAAGTGACCCCATTGGTCCTAGGCCACTTGTTTGAGACATTCATCTTCCCTTGGCCATGCCCATGCTTGGGGATAGGGGTCATACTTTAATAATGGGTACCATCGAAATCAACATTTATCCCCATGATTACCCAAACATTCTCAAAGTCAAGCACCCTCTCCTTCTTACAGAAGCAATCAATCTGAGAATGCATCTCAATGAGCCATCATGGGTGCATTTTGACCTAACATTAGAAGATGAAAAATTGATCATGTCTTACCATCAAATTTTTAGGCCACAATATTATCTTAGAATATTTCCTACACTAGGGCAAACTCTTACCGAGTGGCTGTTTTAATTCTTAGAGGTTCCTATTTGTGCACAATTAGATACCATGTTTAGGTAGCTAGATTTAATAATGCCCCACCAATGGTATTATGGGTTTCACAATTCTATTTGTAAAAATCCAATATGTGTAAGAGACCTTGTCTTTAGACACAATAGTTAAATTGATAAAAATAAATGAGAGTGTCAAAATTTTAAGCCTAACTAGTTAGGCCCATACCAAGTGATAAAATATTTCAATAATGAAGCCTATCAAATATGCAATTTAAAGGGAAAATATCTTGGTGATTTTGTAAAATATTTGCATCTAAAATGCTTTTGTATCTAATTATTACGTATCATCCTATTCCCATGTAATTGTATTTTCATACATTGCATATCCACCTACATAACAAATGTTTTGTTTAATGATTGATTAATTGGTTGGTTCATACAATATAAAAACTTTCAAAATGTGTAATACCAAATAATTTTATTCTCATTTTACCCTATCACCCTGTAGAAGGAATTCTTAAAATCAGCTTGTCACATTGGTCTTTGTCTTAATTATTACGAGTAAGAGTGAACCTCTTTCCCTACATCTTCTTGCATAACTTAGAAAAATGATAACCTACAGTGGAGTCTATAATATTGTCCATAACAGAGTCTCCCATTTATGGTGCCTTTGAAAAATATAAATTTATCATGCCTAGAATAAGGTAAGTTTACTCACCCATCTTGGTCCTCAATGATGATCTTGTACATCTTACTGGTTGCATTGGGCCAAGGTTTGGTGTAAAGGCCTTGCAGATAGAAAATTAGATACTTCTATGAGAATCAAAATTTTATACAAATATAGAAGTCAAAATTACACATCTCTTACCCTTTGCTAATCTTAGGTATTGATCCCTTGCATCTTACTAGTTGTGTGGGGTTAACATTAGGGAGAGATGCCCTTACTCACCTACATCTATTATTCAGTGATGAGCCCATGTGTCTTCCTAGTCAAATGAGACTAAGTGTAGGGGGTCATGAAAATAAGTCAAATTCAAGTGTAAAATCAATATCAAATTAAAAAAAGAGTCTAAAGAGAAAGTTCTTCAAAAATCTTGCCTATATGTCTATGTTTGAAGATGGTAACTTTTTCCAATAAAGTTAGTATTTTATAATTTTGGTAAGAAATACATTTCCTCTTTTTGCTCATAAGGATTAGGTTATCTTCATTTTTCTTGTGAAGTTTTGATTTATGGTTTTAACCTCTTGTCACCTCAAATTTATCCTAATTCTCCTTTCATCCCTTGCCGCAAATTAAAATTCATATGCTATACAAATCAATTAAGTAATCATCTACAAAACAAATGTTAACCCAACTATAGTCACACACATATATATCCATCACATCATATAATTTGCATACACTCTATTTCCACGTGTGCATAAGCAACTCCCATAGTAGCATATCAAAAATAATGAGATACATATAAACATACACTTTCATATGTCTAGTCATCTAGAGTGCATAAGCTAAAAATATAGCATGAAAATTAAAGTCACATTACATAAAACATAATAATAAATCATTAAGAGGTATGCATATATATATATATATATATATATATATATATATATATATATCATGAAAACTATCAAATTTATACAACAAAAATGTCTACTACACGCACCTTTGTAATGGGCTAATATGCCTTAAGACATCTCAGAAAGAATCAACATATACAATGGTATAAAAAAACATTTGTAACAAGTCTTAGGACCCTATATTCCTCATTTGGGAGGCTCCTTGTACATACGAATGAATGAGAATGTGTCTCATATGTGTTGGGTGAATATTTTGTCAATCAGCTAATTGATGAGCAAAATAGGTCTTATCAACCACATCAAGGGAGATTGGTCGGCCAGAGTTGCAGGTTTACCACATCCAAAGGGGATAAATCTCTCCTCTCATCAAGGGGAGGTTAAATATGAGGAGCTATATACTATATCGATAAGAAAAAAATAATACTCAGGGGTAGGATAACACCATCCATCTCTCTTCTTTCAGAGATGATGTTCACAGACAGAGGAGAAAACTTGGTGATAATACTGAGGGCACTTCTCTTCTTTCAGAAGTGATCTTACAAAAAGCAGTAGGAGTTCTTTCAGGTAGTAACAAGTGACTGGTAACAAAGGGGTGCAATAACCAACAAGATGAAGTGTAACACAAAGTCTACACCTCAATTGCCCAAAGAGTGAAAAACAAAGGATAATGGGGGCACAAAGTCATCCCAAGGTCCTTCACATAGAAATAAAAAATAGGCAGACAGACTAAAGACAATTGCAGATAGCACAAAGTCTTCCTACTGTTGGCTTCATGACACCTTCCTGATTACTTCTACTAGCTCTGCTTATTTCATTAATTGGACAAGAACACATTCATAAGACAGACATAAGAACAATCTCCTAAATGACACAAGGTATAACAACACAAAGTCTACAAGTATATTGCTTTCTCATTCTGATAAAATAATATGAACAATAATCTGAGCTCAAAGTCTCAGTATTTGCCTTTCAATTGGGCAGAGTTTCACTTCTTTAAAAAATGAAAAGTCCCTCTCTGCATAAGACAAGAGATTACAATATATGGCAACCAAGAAAAGCTTGGCACTTTTTTCCATGGAACGGCCCATGCTACAGTCAATGCATTGAATGCATCTTCAACTCTATTAAGGGACCATGCCAAGAATAATGCATTCGCCTTAACTATGGCATGCCAATTTATCTAATATGTCTCCTTTAAAGTATAGACTGTCTAGTCCTTTCCTCCTTAGTTGTGCAGCTGCCCATTTTGCCTTCACTTCATGGAAGAAAAATAGACCATGTCCTTGGTTTGGTGTGATCAGATGACCACTTGGTGAACTATTTCACCTACTGGAAATAACTCTCTTATAGATATTTTTGATATTTTGATATTATTTTCTCTTGCCTATAGCAACTTGAGCTCTCAAACTCTCTTTTCATCTGATTGCTTGGTTCATTTTTGAAATTCTGTGCCATATTCAAATTTTAACGAATATTCCATTACATTAAATTTGACATCCGTGGGGACGTCAATGGTCACTGGCTATTTGAACCATGTTGAACCATGAACCTTTGAACTTGTTGAAAGTTCATTGATTCATTGGTTCATTCTATCTTTATCAGTTCCTTGGTTTAATTGCTGCCTTTGTTCATCCGTTTCTTTTCTTTGTCTGGTTGAACCATCCTTTAAACTGGCTCTAGAATCTTCCATTTGCTGTTTCCTTCCTTTTTTTGGGGCTACCTTTGAACCATTTGATCCCTTGAACCCTTTGAACCATGTGGTTCAAGGTTCAACGGTTCAATCCTTGTTCTTTGAAGTCTCCTTTTCGTCTAAGTCTTTTTGCCACTTTCTTTCATCTTTATCAAGCCTTTAGAACAACCTAAAGGGAAGGTGTCCCTTCGGGTCTTTGGAAAAGGTCCTTTTCTGAGTGTCGAGTGCCCCTCGCAAGGGTACCTACCCTTTGGGATCAATCGAGTGGCCTTCAGGGTTTTATTTCTTCGAGCGGCCTTCGTCAGTTCTTGAATTCCTTCAGACATTTTGTCTGAAAGAATTCACCTTTATATTAACCATTTTTTTGAGGAAAATCTTCTCGAAAGAAGTTTAATGGCTCTTTCACTTAGTAATTTCCTCAAACAAAAAGTCTGAAGGAAATGTTCCCTTTCGGCCTTTAAACAAATCTGAAGGAATTCCATCTTTTCTGCCTTTTCTATGACCCTTGAACCAATGTTTCATGCCCTCCACAAGGGCATCCACCTTTAGTACATTGCCCTCCATAAGGGCACTTGTCCCTTTAGCTTTGGGGTAGTCCTTTGAACCAATCATTTGAACCGATTGATTAAACCAACTTTGGTTCAACGGTTCAACGATTCAACGATTCAATCAGTTCAATCTCTTTGTTTTGGCTAAGTCTTTTGACGACTTGAACCACCCGCGCATTGAACCTATTAAATCGTTGAATTCGTTGGACCTTTGAACCAAAATGGTTCAAGGTTCAACGGTTCAATGGTTCAAGCCTTTTTCTTTTGCTAAGTGTTTTGAAGCTGATGAACCTTAAAGCGGTTGAACTTGTTGAACCTTTGACAAAGTGCTTAAATCTTTAAGCTTGCTGATGACATTAAACCTTAAACCTGTTGAACCCTTGAACCAAAATGGTTCAAGGTTCAATGGTTCAATGCTTTGTTTGAAGCTTGCCGATGAACAATTTTTGGTTGAACCAAGGCCTTGAACCAATTTTAAAATTGCCTAAGTGTTGGAAACTTGCCCTTTTGAGTGAGCTCACCTATTGAAGCCTTTGAACTTGCTAATCCCTTAACTAAAAAAGCTTGAATAATAAATAATTTGAATGCTCATAATAATTTTTTGAGAAGGGAAGAGATAATTTTGGTCTGCAAGACCAAAATAGTTCATATGTTGTCTCAAAAATGAGTGACATTTTTGGGGACAATAGCTGGCTCTAGTTGGGGAACTTATTTCAGTTAAAACTTGGAACAACTGAGGGGAGTAGAAACTAGAATCTCCAGTGCCTTGAAGTATGCCATTGGATTATGGAGTCATGGTGCCCAAAAAATAAAAGTGCCAAAAATGAAAATGAAATGCACAAAATAGAACTAAAGACTATTCAAATATACATATGTACAGGTGAACTTATCTGATACTTCAAGAATTGAAGTGCTTCAAATGCTGCCCATTGTGAGGTAGAGAAAAGAGCATGCTATCTTGATACTTCAATAGGAAGCTATTTTCACCATTGAGTTGATGGGTAATGAATGGGCCCCTCCAAAGGGAATCAAATTTTCCATGCATTCCCTTTGGTTCTTTCCTTTTGTCCCACAACAAGACTTGATCTCCAATCTAGAAATCATGGTCTTTAACTTTCTAGTCAAAGAGTTTCTTCACCAAACTTTGATGGGCAGCAATTCAGTCCACCACCATAGTTCACTGGTCATCCAGCTCAGTCAAGCACATGATCCTTTTATCAATGGAGCTTTCATATGTTTGACCTTCAATTGCCTTAGCCAATTTCAATGCTGGCAATTCCAAGGTGATTGGTATTTCAACATTGAGTCCATAAAGAAGTTGGAAAGGTGACATACCAATTACCCTCTTGGGTGTGATCCTATCTACCCACAAAGCATCAACTAATGCTTTATGCCATGTTCATTGGTTGTCATCCACCAGCTTCTTGATGATGGTCACTAGGTTCTTATTGCTTGACTTAGCTTGGTCATTCCTTTGTGGGAAATAATCAGAAGAGTGAGAGAGGGTAATCCCATAGTAAAAATAGAATTGAGTAATCTCCTGGGAAGAGAAACAAACTGCATTGTCTATGACAATCTTGGTTGGGACACCAAACTTGGAAATAATGTTCTCCTTGAGGAAATTGCACACTACCTCTGAAGTGGCCTACTTGGTTAGAATAGCTTCCACCCACTTGGTGAAGTAATCTGTGGCTGTGAGGACATAGTCATGTCCAGCACTTGAAGATGGGTTTACAACACTAATAAAGTCGATTCCCCATTGCTGAAATGGCTCTTCTATCACCACTAGTTTGAGAGACAGAGCAGCTATCTTGGGTCTTCCAACAAACTATTGGCACAAATCACACTTTCTTACCTATTTGTATGCATCTTGGAACATAGTAGGCTAATAATACTTGGCTCTCAAAATCTTATGGGTAGTTACAGGATTAAAAAAATGTCCTCCATAGGCCAGATTGTGAAAAGACTTCAAAATTTGGTTCTACTGCTCTTTATCCATGTAGCGAAGGAACACTCCATTAAGGCTCCTCTTAAATAGGCCGTTGTCCCAAAGGACAAAATTGATAGTTTTCAATTTAATAGTCCTCCTTTCTTTACGAGATAGGTGAGTGGGACACTCACCATAAGTAAGGAAATGAGCAATATCTGAATACCACTCATGTGTGGTGGAGACAAAAAGGACTATTTGCATGCCTTCAATTTCTTCTTCTCTATGTTCTATTCTTTTTGGTCTGTTGTTATCAATCAATTGGCATAGGCCCTTTCCATGCACCAGCTTAGTTGGTTTGATGACTAGATCAAACTCCTAGATTTTAGCAATTCAATTCCCTCTTTTAGTTCCAAACTCCTGTTGAGTTAGTATGGATTTGACTATGGTGTTAGGAATTAGGGAAATAATGTGTGAATTCAGGATGTAAAAGTAGAAATGCTTTACTACTTTTACCACTGCATAAGCATGCTTCTCCATGGTTGAGTACTTTAGCTCATGGGATTTGAGAGGATAGCTCATGAAAGAAATAGGAGATTCTACACCTTCTTAGTTTTATTGAACCAGAATTGCTGAAAGTGTGTGTTTGGAAGCATAACTATATATTATGAAATCCTTGGTATAATGTGGACAAACTAGAATTGGGACGTGAGAAATTGCTGTCTTGATATTTCAAAATGCCAATTTACCTTCTTCATTCCAGCTGAAGGTAGCTTTTTCCTTCATCATATTTACAATATGGTGATTTTTCTTAGCAAACTCGGAGATGAACCTTCATAAGAAATTCATTTTTTCGAAGAAAGAGTGAACTACAGTCTTACTTGTAGGCAGAGTAAGCTCCTGAATGGAATTGACTCTATCTGAGTCAATTTTTATGCCTTTTTGGGACACAATGTGTTTGAGAAGCTTCCCTTATGTCACTCCAAAGATAGACTTCTTAAGATTCAAAGAAATGTCATTCTGGTGGCAACATTCCATCACTTGTTGCAAGT
The DNA here is from genome assembly GCA_037957365.1 of Torreya grandis. Taxonomy (NCBI): domain Eukaryota; kingdom Viridiplantae; phylum Streptophyta; class Pinopsida; order Cupressales; family Taxaceae; genus Torreya; species Torreya grandis. The sequence continues at coordinate 4,515,070 of JARHVA010000605.1, read as the reverse complement.
GGTGCACATGGTCAAGGCGATGCTTGAAAAACATTGTTAAATCATCAAGGTAAACTACAATGAACTTACCTATTTTATTTTTGAAAGCAAGGTTCATCACCATCTAAAAAGTGGTGCCAGCATTTATTAGGTCAAATGGCATTCTCTAATAAGCAAAGGTGCCCCATGGTGTGGTGAAGACAATCTTATGCTAGTCTGCTTCACCAACTTCAACTTGATTGTACCTTGAGAAGCCATCCAACATTGATAACATCTCCAAATCAATCACTGTCTGAAGGATTTGATCCATGATTGGTAGAGGATAGTTATCCTTTAAGGATGACTGATTTAAATTTCTAAAGTCTACACAAAGGTGAATTTCACCATTCTTCTTCCTCACAGGGACTATGTTGGCAATCCATGTGGAATGATGGATTGGAAAAATTATCCTAGCATTCAACATTTTTTATATTTTAGATAGAATAGTACATGATATTTTTATATTATACTATCTAGATTTTTGCTTGTAAGGCACTGAATCACTTTTGAGGGGAATGTCATGGCAAACTTCTTCAAGCCTGAGTGACTTCAGATCATCATAGGAGTATGCTAAAACATCCATATACTGGCTGAGTAGAGTAGTGAACTTGGATTTTTCTTCCTAAGTGCAGCATTTCCCAATGTTCACCATCTTGAGATCTCCCTTGGTACCTAAATTTACCTGATCAAACTCTTGGGAGGAGCTTGAATTTGTCTGCTACTGTTTGATGAATCTGTCATTTTTGTCAAATAACTTCTCAAGAGAAACTAGGCCTTTGAGAATCTTATTCCCTTTAAGTTGCAGGAATTCATCACTTGCATTTGAAATTGATTTAGGGGCTATTTCAAGCTTCTGAGGCTCATTGCTTTTGAAATGCAGCCATTCAAAGCTATTTTTTTACTCCAAAAAGGCAATGATTTGGTTGTCATTGTTAAACACCTATCAATGATTGGCATTATCAGGTACACTTGATCAAAATACTAGCTCAATAGTGTACTTATCTCCTTTGAAGTTAGGGTGAGGGATCAAAAGAGTTGTCAAAATAGCTAATGCATCAGCTCTATCATTTAACTCCCTAGGTATGGCAAAGATGCTGAAAGCATCAAAGATTTCAACTTGATTCCATACTAGAGTGTGGTAGTGGCGTAATATCTCATTTTTGGTTTGATACAGGTTCCTCACCTGAAAAACCACTAGTTTAGCATCTCCTTTGGTATGAAAGAGTTTGATGCCTTTGTCCTTAGCAGCCTTCAATCCAAGCAACATAGATTTGTACTCAGCTGTGTTGTTGGTGTTGCTGAACTGCAACTTGTATGATTAAAAAAAGATATCTCCTTGAGGAGATATCAACACAATCCTGGCTCTTGAACCAGTAGAGGAGTAGCTACCATCGAATTCTAGAATCTATACCTCATTAGACCTTGATTCTTCCTTGGATTCTTCTTCATGTAGAGGAGAGGATTTTTCTACACTTGCATTATGCTCCACTAATTATCTTATTATTCCAGGTGAAAGTATTTTCAGGCTATCACATTCAGGGGCTTCACTAGATGCTTCATGGACTTCCTCTGTGGACAAGAAGTAATTACCCATGCCTGAAGACTCAAATAAAATTTGAGCTTCATGTGATGATGTTTGAGTAACCACATATTTTGCTTCCTTCTCAGGGGTCAATCTTTGCATAACACTTTTGATAGGGATTCTCACCTCAGATAAGTCCATGCTTAATTCACCATTAACATCCTTGCAAAAATTTTGGCCTAAAAGGATGCCGTATGATGCTGGGACATCGGCCACCAAGACAGTCATCTTGATTCTTTTATCTGAGAATGTTGGAAATGCAAATTAAGCATCCTTGATTTCTCCCAATAGTGGCACTTATTTGTTTTCCATAGAGAAGCATCTCCCAAATGTCTTGGTCAATGTGAGACCAAGGGATTCCACCACTTTGATAGGCATAACATTGTTTGAAGCTCCAGAATTAATGATGTAATTGCTCAGCTTATGACTGTTTATCAATAGGGAAACATAGAAAGACTCTATTTTCCCAGGGGCAGCAAGAGGAGTAATGATAAGATTGTTTGAGATGGGCATGTTCTTTGGGGGATCACGAGTTACCTTCTTAGCATCTTGTCTTTTAAGGGTAGTTTGGTTCTTTACACATTGAACCAACTTGTCCAACTGCTCAGGTTTGGATTGCAGAAATTTAAATTCAGACATGTGAATTTTGGTTTTCTTTATATGGTTAATTATGTTAAATGTCTGGAATGAGCTAGGAGAAAAGGATGGGAGTTTATCCTTTTGGTTTTTAGAATGGGGAGGATTGGTCTGTGAATTTGAAATTGGAGGTGAAGGTGCAATTGAGGTACTCACCTTTTTAGCAGTCACTGGGTCCTTTGACTAGAAAGGTAGAGTGGTTCCACACTTAGCAATCAAAATTGTTGGTTAAGGTTGTTGATCTATATTTTCTTTATAATCTTGCTGGGCTGACTAATTTTTGGATCAGGTGAACACAACATATAATCCCTCAACTGATTTTCCTTCATTTTTGGGTTCATCTTGGTAATTCAAGAAACTAATGTTGGAGTCACTAGCTAATTCTTTTTGGTCTTCCGTGAAGATATCATCATCATTTTCTTGATCAAACTCAAGTTGAAAAGAGGAATCATGTTCTATTTCCAGATATCCAACCGCTGAGTTGGTTGGAGGTGCTTCAAGGGCAAGGTTCCTCTATGGAAGAGGAAGATGATTTGTTTGCCCTTGATTCCTGGCAGCATTGCCTTGGTATGACTGATTTTGAAATGTTGTCCATGGCATATCTCTATATGGAGGAGTGGATGACATCCCTTGCACCATTTGTTTTCTAAGAGTTGTCAATTTGTTTGCCAACTTCTGCACCATTAGATCAGTGGTGGCTATAGGTGAGTACTCAAAAGATGAAGAGGATTTACCTTTGTTAGGGTCTCTCCTTATCTTTCCTGCCAAGATAAGTCATCTTCCACCTTAATAGCCAAGTCCTGAGTAGTAGCAAGGTCTATGTGGCCAGAACGTCTCAGTAGAAAACTCACTTTAGGTAGTTATGAGTTGATGAAGAAGCATTTAAGGTTCTCGAGTGTTGGCTGAGTAATGACAAGAATCTGGTTCCTTAACTTGTTGAACTTGGCAATGAAATCCCTCATAGGTTCATGAGGTTCCTTCTTCATCTATGTGAGTTGGGCCAACAAGGCATGTGCATCTTCTGTAGGCTTGAACCTTGCTTTGAATTTGGCTTTGAGAGTGTCCCAGTTAGTCACTGACTGAGCCTGCAAATGGTAGAATCAGTCTGTAGTAGCACCTTGTAGTGTTTCCACAAATAGCTTGACTGTTATGTCTTCATATTCCACTCCTATCACACCATAGGCTATGTTGAAGGCAACAATATGTTCATCAAGATGAACTTTCCCATCACCAAAGAACTTGGGTAAATTCTTCCTTGAACTACATGGTAGCTCATGAAGAGGTGGAGTAAGATTGAGTGGACCAAAAGAGTTACCCCAGGGGCCTTGAGCCACCATGATTGGATTATGAAAAAAGGGGATAACAAATCTAGGTGGAGTACGTATAGGCAAAGTTCTGCTAACATAAAAAAAATAGCTCTGCCTTGTGTTGGTGACCTATTACGGGTAGGAGGAACACTCCTAAATCTTTGAACTTGAATTTGTGGAGGAAACAAATCAAAATTTCCTTGCTGCACCAACTAAAAAATAGGGTCAATAACACCTTGGGATCTCTAGTTTTTAGTATAATGTGGAGTTGCTAGATTGTAGAATGAAAATGGAAAAGAACTAGCCCTACTTCAGCTTGAAGCTTGAGGCTTCAAACTGCGTGCTCTTTCTCCAGTGGAGTCGCCAAAAAGCTATTGGGTGAATATTTTGTTAATCAACTAATTGATGATAAAAATAGGTCGTATCAACCATAGCAAGGGAGATTGGTCGGCCAGAGTTACAAGTTTACCACATCCAAAGGGGACAAATCTCTCCTCTCATCAAGGGGAGGTTCCCTGTTAAATATGAGGAGCTATATACTATATCTATAAGTAGAAAATAATACTCAGGGGTAGGATAACATCATCCATCTCTCTTATTTTAGAGATGATGTTCAAAGACAAAGGAGAAAACCTAGTGATAATACTGAAGGCACTTCTCTTCTTTTAAAAGTGATCTTACAGGAAGCAACAAGAGTTATTTCAGCTAGTAACAAGTGACTGGTAACAAAGGGATGCAGTAACCAATGGGATGAAGTGTAACACAAAGTCTACACCTCAACTACTCAAAGAGTGAAAAACAAAGGATAATGGGGGCACAAAGTCATCCCAAGGTCCTTCACACAGAAATAAAAAATAGATAAACAGACTAAAGACAATTGTAGATAGCACAAAGTCTTCCTATAGTTGGCTTCAAGAAACCTTCTTGATTACTTCTACTAGCTCTACTTATTTCATTAATTAGACAAGAACACATTCAGAAGATAGACATAAGAACAATCTCCTAAATGACACAAGGTATAGTAGCACAAAGTCTGCAAGTATATTGCTTTCTCATTCAGATAAAATAATATGAACAACAATCTGAGCTCAAAGTCTCAGTATTTGCCTTTCAATTGGGTAGAGTTTCAATTCTATAAAAAATATAAAGTCCCTCTCTATATAAGACAAGAGATTACAACATATGACAACCAAAGAAAGCTTGGCACTTTTTTCCATGGAATGGCCCATGTTGCGGTCAATGCATTGAATGCATCTTCAACTCTATCGAGAGACCATGCCTAGAACAGTGCATTCACCTTAACTGTGGCATGCCAATTTATCTAATATGTCTCCTCTAGAGTATAGACTGTCTGGTCCTTTCCTCCTTAGTTGCACAATTGTCCATTTTGCCTTCACGTCATGGAAGAAAAGCAGGCCACATCCTTGGTTTGGTGTGCTGAGATGACCACTTGGTGAACTGTTTCACCTACTGGAAATAACTCTCTTGTAGATATTTTTGATCTTTTGATATTGTTCTCTCTTCCTTGTAGCAACTTGAGCTCTCAGGCTCTCTTTTTAGCCAGTTGCTTGGTTTATTTTTCAAATTTTGTACCATATTCAAATTTTAATGGATATTCCATTACATTAAATTTGATGTCTACAGGGATGTCAATGGTCACTGGCTGTTTGAACCATGTTGAACCATGAACCTTTGAACATGTTGAAATTTCATTGATTCATTAGTTCATTCTGTCTTTATCAGTTCCCTAGTTCAGTCGCTACCTTTGTTCATCCATTTCTTTACTTTGTCTGGTTGAACCATCCTTTGAACTAGCTCTAGAATCTTCCATTTGCTGTTTCCTTCCTTTGTTTAGGGATGTCTTTGAACCATTTGAGCCCTTGAACCCTTTGAACCATGTGGTTCAAGGTTCAATGGTTCAATCCTTGTTCTTTGAAGTCTCCTTTTCATCTAAGTATTTTTGATGCTTTCCTTCATCTTTATCAAGCCTTTGGAACACCCCGAAGGGAAGGTGTCCCTTCGGGTCTTTGGAAAAGGTCATTTTTTGAGTGTCGAGTGCCCCCCGCAAGGGTACCTACCCTTCGAGATCAACCGGGCAGCCTTTGGGCTTTTATTTCTTCAGGCGGACTTTGTCAGTTCTTTTCCTTCAGATAAAATGTTTGAAGGAATTCCTTCGGACATTTTGTCTGAAAGAATTTGCCTTTGCCTTAACCATTTTTTTGAGGAAAATCTTCCCGAAGGAAATTTAATGGCTCTTTCACTTAGTAATTTTCTTAGACAAAAAGTCTGAAGGATATGTTCCCTTTCGGCCTTTAAAAAAATCCGAAGGAATTCCATCTTTTATGCCTTTTCTATGACCCTTGAACCAATGTTCCCTACCCTCTGCAAGGGCATCTGCCTTTAGTCCATTGCTCTCCACAAGGGCACTTCTCCCTTTGGCTTTGGGGTAGTCCCTTGAACCAACCGTTTGAACTGCCTGATTGAACCAACTTTGGTTCAATGGTTCAACGGTTCAATCAGTTTAATCTCTTTGTTTTGGCTAAGTCTTTTGACCACTTGAACCACCTGCATGTTGAACCCATTGAACCTTTGAACTAAAATGGTTCAAGGTTCAATAGTTCAATGGTTCAAGACTTTTTCTTTTGCTAAGTGTTTTGAAGCCGATGAACCTTGAAGCAGTTGAACTTCTTGAACCTTTGACAAAGCACTTAACTCTTTAAGCTTGCTGACGGTGTTGAACCCTGAACCCGTTGAACCCTTAAACCAAAATGGTTCAAGGTTCAATGGTTCAATGCTTTGTTTGAAGCTTGCCGATGAACAATTTTTGGTTGAACCAAGGCATTGAACCAATTCTAAAATTGCCTAAGTGATGGAAACTTGCCCCTTATAGAGAGCTCACCTATTGAAGCCTTTGAACCTATTGAACCTACTAATCCCTTAATTGAAAAAGCTTGAATAATGAATAATTTGAATGCTCAGAACAATTTTTTGAGAAGGGAAGAGATAATTTTGGTTTGTAGGACCAAAATAGTTCATATGTTGTCTCAAAAATGAGTGACATTTTTGGGGACAACAATATGACACCTCCTTATAGTTCATCCCTATGAGGCCACCTCACTATCTGTAGGTCAAAATTTGAGATGTTGATTGCTTCCTAAACCTCCCTCTGATGTTTTCCTCCCTATCCTATGGTTAGAGGCTCTACTACCTCCTCCACCCACCATGGTATCTACTAGGTCCTCTGTTCTCCTTTCGCTGGACAAAAACATGTTGTTCTTTGTCCTTAGTTTTGTCACCAATGTTGAATCATGGAACATTGGGATAAATACATATGTATGTTGAATGAGCCCTATAGGAAGCCCAGGGTCTACCAAAAGTCTTGAGGAAGAATAAAATTATATTTATTCCAATCAACTAAATCATGATTACAAAGCTCTAATTTATACAAACAGATCATGCTCGTAATAGTCCCATTAAATTTGGGAGAGCATTATTAGAGGATCTCCCAAATACAAAATGGGGGTAATAAACTACTATGATATAAATGATTTAAATATTTACTACCCAAAATAAACCACCTAAATACCTATGGTGAGTATAATTTACTCACGTAATAATTATTCACTATCTACTATGAGTAATTAAGTATTACTCATTTATTTACAAAGGTGGATTAATTACCCCGAAATTCCCCCATTAATTCAAAATCATCTCAAGTGAACAGAAGAGAAATTATCTGAATACCTCAAATTTTTTCCACAAAAGTGCTTTAGTAAAAACATCTGCATGTTGTTGATTTGTAAAGTAATATTGGAGCTGGATGGTATTATTCTAAACATGTTCATAGATGAAATGAACTTGCACCTCAATGTTTTTAGTGCATTCATGAAATACTTGATTACGATCAAGATTCACTACTCCTTCATTGTCTACATGAAGAATTCTTGGCTGATTTTATGGTAATCCAAATATTTCAAGTATACATCTAAGCCAAATTGCTTCACAAATAATTCCTCTTGTGGTGTGATATTCTAATTCTATGGAGGACCTTGAAATGCAATTTGGTTCTTACTCCTCCATGATATCGATCTAAATCCCAAAAAGAATACAAATCCTTAAACATATTTCTTATCATCAATATTCTCTGCATGATATAAATCCCAGTATCCTGTCAAGAATAAGTTATTATTTTTCTTGTATTTTAGGCCAAAATCCATAGTTCCTCTAACGTTCCTCAAAACTCAATTTGCTTCTTTCTAATGACTGATATTGGTCTCTTGCATGAACCTTGAGAGATAACTAACAACATAAATGATGTCTGGCCTAGTATATGTCAAATAAATGAGACTCCCCATCAACTGATGATATAGAGTTGCATTTACCTATGGTGATGGATCTGTTTGAGATAGTTGATGTTTTGTCTCCATAGGTATGGTAATTGGTTACTATCCATCACATGAAATTTCTCAAGTGTTGTCTTGGAATATTTGAGTTGAGATACAATAATGTGATTTTTAGTCTTCCAAACTTCTAAACCAAGATAGTAATGTAGAAGCCCAAGACCTATATGTCAAATGATCAATTTAGATCTTTCTTTGTTGAATCAATCATCTTCACTAAAATTCTAGTTATGACTAGATCATCAACATATATACAATGACAATTACTATCTTCCCCCTTGTTTCTTGAAGTAGAGATTGGGATCATATGGACTATTTTTGAATCTATATTTCAAGAGATGCTCATCAATATTGATATACCATGCCCTGGGAGCCTATTTTAGGTCATACAATGATTTTATAAGTTTACAAATTTTATCTTATTTTCCTAATTTGACAAAACCTTTTGGTTGAGTCATGTAGACTTTATCCTGTAAGTATCCATTAAGGAAGGCACTTTTCATATCCATTTGATGGAATTTCTAGCTAAACTGTGTAGATAGAAAAAAATTATCCTGATAGTTTTGATTTTTGTTGTGGGAGAAAATTTATCTTCATAGTCAATGCCTTATTTTTGGGCATACCCCTTTACAACCAGTCTTGCCTTATGCTTGTTGAGACTACCACCTGCTTTGTAGTTCATCTTGAAGATCCATTTTCATCTAATTGTCTCTTACCTAGTAGAAGATCTACAAGCTACCATGTTTTATTCTTCATCAACAAATTATATTTTGCATCCATTGCATATTTCCAAGGTTTCAACTATAGGGATTCCTAAACTATAGAGGGCTCGGTAGATTCAACAATTATATTTATTAAGGCCAAATTGACCTATCTTTGAGCCATACTAGGAGTCCTTGGTCTAGTGGTTGATTTGTTTGGAACACAATCCAATTTTACATCTATTAGTGTATTTATATACCATTTAGGCATGCATTAAGTAGTTTTTGTGGGTGGTGGAGTTATATCATCATTCCCATCATCATTACTATATTCATAAGGGAGATTACCATCTTCTATATTTTCTAAGGGATTGATTTATTTATCAAGTAAGCTTGTATAAGAATCTCCTGCTTCTTTATTTTCAAATAACTGAACATCCTTATTAGTGTAGATATGTTTGGTTTTTGGATCAACGAGTCTATAGGCAAGTGCTTCTTCATTTTACCCTAAGAATATATACTTTTTGGATTTCATATCAAGTTTAGTCCATTTTGCTTTGGGAATGTGCATACTTGCTTAGAATACAAAAAATCAATTATGTGTTATAGATGGCTTTTTACTTGACTAGGATTCATGTGGAGCTACTCCATCAAGATCTATAATGGGTACTCTATTGAGTAGATATATGGTAGTTTTGATAACTTCTGCCCAAAATGCCTTTGTCAAGCATGAATCACTCCATTTATATAATAGTACAATTCCTCCATTCAATAGATATTTTTTTTTGTGGTGTTTGCAAAAGTGCCATTTGATGACAAATGTCAATTTCTTGTAAAAACTATTTAAATTCATTATTGGTTAACTTCCCCCCATGATCTAAGTAGAGGGTCTTGATTTTTTGACTAGATTCTGTTTCAATATCCACTTTGAATTTATTGAAAGTTTCAAAGGCTTGAATCTTTGTTTTCACATAGTAGACCCACATTATTATAGAACAATCATCAACAAAGAGCATGAATTACTTAAATCCAACATGGCTAGGTGTCATTAGTTTGCACAGATCAGTATGAACCAGATCAAGTTTACCATTTGATCTATATGTAATTTCTTAAAATGGAACTCTATGTTGCTTGTCTGATAAGAAATCATGACATTTATCTATAGCCTTTTTAAGAGGTGGAAATCCTCTTACCATGTTATAGAATTAGAGTGTGTCGATATATCAAAAACTAATGTGGCTAAATCTTTTGTGCCGTAATTGTGTTGAGTATGTGTCCTTTGTTATGAGTGCTTGATTATTTTTCTGAATGAAATTAAGCTGAAACATTTGGTTTGATGCTCGTGAAATTTATTTGGAGTTTATAGATATATCTTGGATCAAAAACATTTTATTTCTACCTTTAAAATCAAATTCAATCTTCAAATTATGGTCTAAAAATTGACTGTCTGATAATAATTTTTTGGTTAAACTGGGTACATAGAGAACATCTATGATTTTATAGGTTTGTATGCCTAAGGGTAAGGCAATGTTTCCAATTCATTGCATATTATATGAGGTATCATCACCCAAATAAACATTATTTTTGTGGGGTGTTTCCTTTTAAGTGAAAAAATAATCTTTTCTACCTATGATGTATCAAGTTGCACCTGAATCAACATACCATAGATCATTTTGTGATGTGGATTCATCATGGAGATATGTACAGTACATTAAGTCTTCTTCATCATCATGTTCTTATTATTCAAAAATATTTCCTTGTTCCTTTGAATTATTTTTTGAGGTCCCTTTTTTCTATCTTTGTGGTTTACTAAATGATATGGGCGATGATTGGTGGTTAGTGGACTTTTGACCACTAGAAGATCTTGTTAATTATTTCTAGTCACCATTTAGTTGTAGCATAGATTATGAGGGTTTTTTGAATCATCATGAGATCACACACTCCTTACTATTAGGAATGAGAACACTATTCTCAAATAATATTCATGTAAACACTATTCACTATCACTATTCACTAGGGTGAGTTGGCAGTGACTAGGCATGTGATGTGGCATAATGATGAGGTGGAAACCATGTGATGTGGCATGGACCACAATGAATATGTTATGAATAAAATATGATATGAAAAGAGTGGGGAATTTTTTTTGGATGGCTTCATAATTACGATATGTATCTAATGATTCATATGTGCTTATTTTCACATGATGAGAGTGGGACACATTTGTTTGGGTGGCTTCATGATTATCTTGTCTTTTAAGGTTAAAAGGGTGATTTCAAGTTGTCTTGTAATATTATTTGTAATTTTGCTCACCCATGTGAGAGTGTGGCACAAAATATACAATCACATGTAAGTGATTGATCTTATCTAAAGTGGAGTCCACTTTATTGACCTCTTGAACATGATGGAAAGGATCACATGTGATCACTATTCATGAATAGCGAAAATGGGATAACATTCCTCGATATTCCTTTCTCATTTCTCACTTTCTTAATGTAAAATTTAATAAAAGGTTTTCCTCTCCTTTGTAAAAGAATCCTTATCAAAGTTTTGGCTTTGAAGCTTTATTAATTGTGAAACACTTTGAAGAAAAAAAAGCTAATTTTTTCCTTCTCACTACTTATATCTTATGTGAATCTATATATTTTTTTATCTTATCATGTGATGAATTTATTTTTATCCCTGATATGTTGTCCAATTCTCTCACCTTTATGCATAAAATTCCCAATTTATAAGTTGTAGGTTGTGTGATAAGGAGTTTATGCAATGTTTAGTTGTGGATTTTCCATTTGCCATTCCTTCTACGTATTGTCAAAATATTTATACCTTCATACAAAATACTTATGCCATTTTTCAAAATTCTGAGTTGTGTATTATTTTAGTTTCTTCAATTTCATTGTGCATAATCAAGCAAAGAGAAGAGTCAAACAATTTCTAATGCATCACCTCCATTGTTAGTTTCATTTACTTCGTCTCAAGAAGACTACATCAAGAAGGTGTTAGTCAGGTTCAATATGCAAGATGCAAAACCAGTAAGTACACCTTTAGGAGGGTACTTCAAATTAAGCAAGGAAAAATGTCCTAAATTTAGAAAGAAATTAATTATATATCTAAAGTGCCTTATGCTTAAGTAGTTGAAAGTCTAATATATGCTATGGTGTGCACAAGACCAAACATTTCTCATATAGTGGGAGTTATCAGTAGGTTTATAAATAATCCAAGAAAGGAGCATTGGGATGTAATCAAGTAGATTCTCAAGTACTTGAGAGGGACCACTGATAGATAGTTGTGCTATGAAGGGTTAGATTTTACCTTATAAAAATATGTTGATGTAGACATGATTATAAATTTAGATGGAAGGAGGAGCACCACAGGTTATGTATTCACTATTGGTGACACAATAATTAGTTAAATTTCAAAATTATAAAAGATAGTTGCTTTGTCAACTACAAAGGTAGAATATGTTGCAACTACAAAAGCAAGCTAGGAGATGACATGAATGCAATGGTTCATGGAAGAGTTGAGATAGAAGCATGGAGATTATAGGTTTTATAGTGATAGCCAAAGTGTAATTAATTTAGCAAATAACTCATCATTCCATTCAAGAACCAAATATATATAACTCAAGTATCACTTCATTCATTCAATTTTGGAGGATGGTCAATTGAAGTTGAAAAAGATCCTTATGAGTTAGAATCCTACATATATGCTAACAAAGGTAGTCACAAAGGAGAATATGGAGAGTTTTTTAGCTTCAATAGGTCTTTAGGGATAACAAGGAAGATGAGAAACATGTCAGGGTCAAAGTTCAAATAAAATTTTAGGGAAGAGTTGTAGTAGTGGAGTTGTAACAATTAGTCTCCAAGTGAGAGATTTTTGGATGGTGGAGCCTAATCTTATTAGAATGCCTAGTTCCTAATAAGGGGGTGTGGGGGGTAATGCACCCCCACTATGGTCTCTATAGGGGTCTAGGAGTGAAGGGGACCATACTTGGAGCCCCCTTGGTGGAGGTTTCGGGGAACTTCCTTGAAGAATTTTTTTTGTGAAAAAAGCATTGTAAAATATTATAATTTCATAGTAAATTTGGAATATTCACTATTAGTCATAGATCTAATGGTAGAAATAATGTAGGTGTATTATTTCCCTAATATGTAACCCTCTTTTAATATGAGGGCATTGTATTCATGGTAGCACACTATGTATGATTGAAGAAGATATTGTAGTGGATTTATTCTAGGTTTATCCATTCATTTGTTGGATTAAATAAGAGAAGCACTAGCTATTTCTATGTGGACATATCCCATATTGGGTAAACCATGTTAAATCTGTGTCTCTCTTGTATTAAGTTTTCTAGATTTTATTTCCATATTTATTTCATTAATATTACTCTACATTCTATATTCCTAACATGTTTCTCTCATCTCACAAATCACTCTATACATGACTCCAAGGATAGGTAGGTTACTCACGTAGGGTGCACCAAACTTCTAGGGTACCCAATCCATGGGGTGCACCTCAATATGTAACAACCTATCCTAAACCTAAGTGGCCTTGGTAATTGCTAGAAGATAAGATCCCTCATTTTCCCATTGCCTAACCATATATGAGTAGGGCATGGTAATTATATATGTTATTGTGAAAGACCCCACAACTCATGGTAAAACATAAAATGGTGCCACGTCTGTCCATCTGGTGGCCCTGATATCTCTTAATGCCCATATCAACACCCCTTATGATAAGGGATCATCATTTTATAAACCCAACCCATAACAATGGTCAGATGGTTGATAGAAAGGGACCCCATATAGGCCATTCGATATAAATATTTGTAAGTCTATGCTAACAACTCATGGACCCAAGAGTAGTGCACCCCTCTCTCCTCAATACTATCATGATCAATGACTAGCTATATAAGATCCTATTTGTTCCCTTTTCCCCCACTAATTAGGATGGAAGGATACCAATTATAACCTTCCTCATATTAGAGATCACTAATCACTTAACCCAATAAATTATCACCCCACACTTCACACACATGTCAAGTGCATCAAGGTCTATAAAGTGATCTACCCAACTATAGGCTTCATAGTGCCTATCAACATATTGATGGATACCAATTGACTAATCATGGGAAGCTTAATGATTTGATATACATCCACATGAGTGATTTTCCACTCTCATGGGGCTTGGGGGAACATGAAAGTGTTCTAATTAGGATCCCAATAGGTCAAAAGGTCACAGAACAATCGATTAGAGGTAGGGATAATACCCACTTATGATATCCAAATTATACATGTGCGATAAATAAGGTCCAACTCATTAGATAACAAGAGTTCCAAAACTTGGGGAAGACATTCCTACTCCTGGGCTCTGCTCCATCGTATGTAACCCCCCTACAATAAACAAGAAGACCCTAAGTCATCCAGAAAACTAACTATGCTTTCTAAACAAGTCAAATTCAACACACATTTTTAATGCATGGAACCACCCTAATTTGTAGGTGGTGGTTACAAAAAATCTCTATGGTAGTTATGAAACTTCCCTACAATGATAATGTAACCACCCCAAGGAATTATGTAATTGCCACCTTATAAAGGATGACAATTCTATCATGATAGATGTGGTTTTGTCTACTAGTGATGTGAGCTCCTAAATCCCTCAAAACCCATGAAATTCACTCAAAATCATAAGCCCATAATATATCCCCCCAAAAATTACTACAAAAATGTTTTTTTATAATTAATTAGATTTTAGCTAAGTTTTGCTTAAAATTCTAAATTTGAGGTAAAAATGGAAAAGTAAACAAAACTACCCTGATCATGTCCAGTAAGTCCTCCCACTAGTATATTCATCATCCTCTTGTCATCCTCATCCCATAGGTTTCTTTTGCACTCAAAATAGTCACTGGCAGTCCAGATCTCAAAATTTCTCAAAGCAAATGACATAAATGAATTGTATTTGGCAAGTTTTTTAATATATTAGGCCCTAAACTAGTTGTTATAGTTTAAAGTTTCTAATTTTGGCATAATATTCTATTTAATATTTATTATCACATTTATAAGTCATATTTATCTTGGATTTACAACCAACATTTTGACAAGTTTTTATATTATTTTTAGCAAGTTTTATGGTTTTATAGGTACACGATGACTTGGCACTAGTTTCAGTCCCTTGACGAGAAAATTTATGTAGTATGACATCCCTCACATATTTGATATGTATTATTTTTCATGTTTTGATTACATAGTCCATTTTATGCTTTTCATTAAAATTACACTTGAATCTCATCTTCTGTCTATAGGTTGCACAAAGTCTTGACTAGCTTCACTCCAGTGCTTAGATAAGTAAGATAGGTATTCCTAACCTCTTGTTTCCTTTCTTCACACCTTTACATGGGAATACATATTATCAAATCATGATAAGACGCCCTCTCAAGAGGCAATATGTATACACCTAAAATTTATATGGTGTGACATTATCAATATAAATCTGATGATGATGTAGTGATCTCTTGTTTTATGTTTCATAGGGAACTCTCTAGCTCTCATCTCTCCTATTCCTCTTCATTTCTGTCCTAATCACCTCAAATCCCCCTTTTATTGGTCTTTGCATCTTCCTAGGTCTCTTTTCCAAAATCCTCCATTGGTGATGAAACCACCCCTTTCAGTGACATAACTGCCCTTCCTGGTTATGAATCTACCCTATCCATAATGGGTTAATCAAGGTGGTTTCATAAATTACCCTAGTGAACCTGTCATATAAGGGTGGTTTTATTTTAAATGTAGGGAGGTTGTGTAATGTTTGAGGGTATTTTTATCTTTTGGGGTGGTGATTATGTAATCACCCCTGTAGGAAAGGTCAGTTCCATCATAGTTCAAACATATTCTAAAATTAGCTCCTATGACTCTAGTTTTGACATGTTTTACATGTTTGATATTGTATTTTTTAATTTTATCACCTTGTGTTCATATTCAATTAGGCTTAACTCATTCCCTCTTTTATTTTTGATCTTCTTCAATTCTTCTCAAGTTGAACTCCTAGTTGGACTTAGTTGAACTCTCCCATGTAGTCTCTTAACTCTTTCAACAAGAAGGCTATTTTTGGCCTAATTTGAAATCCAAAAAATTCCATTATAAGTTGTTACTATGAATCTTTTGGACCCATAGTCTTATTACAATTTCCTAAAGATACAACCTCAATTATTTTTGAGTCGACTACATTGATACAAGTGAAGAAGTGTTTTTGGTGTAAGCAACTTAGACTTTGTAACCCAAGACATTGACTAGCTTCAATTTAGTTGCTCTCTATTTGTGGTTGTGTCTCTTCTTTTTCCCATCTTGTTTCATAGCTTGAGAATATTCCAACTAGAGAGTTTATAGAATTTATATAACATAAAGATCTAGCATACTAAGGATTCTCCTATAAAATACATCACATGCACTTCAATTCATTTTTGCCTTGGTCAAGTTGGAGTTCTCTTTGATTTCCAGTATTTGTTTCTCTATTATATTATATTAATGTAGTTTTTTTTTCATTATATTAGTTTTAATATTTAAAAAGGATTAAATTTTATAAGGAAAGAGATATATTAATTGTCATTGTCTTTGTTGTAAAAAAAATATAGTTAGCTTTAATTGTGTTTGTATTCCAATGATTAACTTTCTTTCAATTAGTAAAACATTCTACCAATCATTCTAGGAAAATATTAGCAAATCCTCGAGTCATTTCCATCCAATATAAATTTCCTTTTTAATATCTAGACAATTTTCTTGCATTCCAAATAATCATCTAGGCAATCATAAGAATCTATACAATCATAGGTTCATATACAATACTAGTATATTTCTGATTTTATTTGTTTTAGTGAGTCAAAAGTGTTATCATTATCATATTTAAAATAGAAAATAATAACTTAAATTTGTTATTTCCATCTTATAAATTCATTCAAAATACTTGTTTATGGTAAATTAGAGAAGTTAAAAAGCTAGTCTGATTTGTTTGTGAACCAAAAAACTCAAAAGAAAGTGTTGTATTATTTCTTATTTAGATTAGATTTCTTGATATATTCCTTGAATACCTATATTTAATATACATAATTATTTCATCTCATACAAAACAAATAAAATCAAATAAAAACATCATCATCTAGTTTGCATACAAACAAAATTAAAAACAATCAACATCTTGCACAATAGTTTAGGTTCCTTCTCTTCTTTTTTGCATGCATTATAAACCTTGTAAAAATATTTTTGATTTCATCTTTGTCATTCTTTTAATTTCAGCATTTCATTTTCATCAAACAATTATTTATTTGTATAAAACCAAGAAAAGTAAAAAATAATAAAAACTTAACAAAAATGGTGTCAAAAAGTCTTGCTAACACATGCAAGCCCCCAAATTGTACCAAAATCCTTGCCAACATGTGAAATAAAACAAATCGACCCAGTTATTGACCATCCATACAAGCATCTAATACAAATCTTTGCTTCAACATTCTAGTAAACACACATTACAAACCATTACTTGAATATACTCATACTCTTTCCATTGGCTTCTACCTAGCCTCCTTCGAATGACTCTTTTTGAGACACTAGGTATTATCTATCACACTCTATTCCCTAGGGTTAGAAAAATTGGTCCAACCATTATTGCATAATTTGATATTAGTACTGAGTTAATATGTGAGGTCTTTCACCCCACTCCCATTCCTCATCTCATTGTAGACTCTTTACCTAAATTATAAGAACGAGAAGAAATTTATGATTCACCCATCATTATTCTCCCCTAAAATAGAGTCTATCATTTTAACATCATCCAAGCCTAGCTTCCCATCCACATCTCTGTTTTCTTCTTGAGTCTAGCCTCATCTTATATCATTCATACTTAGTGTATGATATTGATGAGATAAAGTCAACTCAATTGAGTAGGCCTTTTTCTATGAGTCATCCAACCTGATCTCCCTCATTTACCTAGTCTTAGTATTGATCAGGAGCTTCATCTTATTATGATATCAAAGATTGAAGGACCTTGGCATTTTTTTTCAACACAACTTAACACTCTAAAAAAGCATTGATATATTGTTGATATTTTTTGGATCTATCACGATAACTCATTACAACTGCCTATCCTATATCCCATTCTACTGAACAACCAACCAAACCCATATCCCAGCTATTGCATCACCTACCTCGACCAAAACTTAGGCAGTCGAGTGCTTATTCATGTGCATATAATTTTATAACTCTTTTTTGGTGACTTCAACTTAACCATTGGATTGAGGGTGATAAGATAATGAATTTATGTGGTTAATTTGATAGTGCTATGCAAAATATTTGATCATATTGGATGCTAATTAAGGTCCTTGATATAAAACTATGGCTCTAGGTGATCCAAAACATTGTAGAATCTATTTTTATAAGAAATGAATAACCCCTTAATCATGGGAAAATGGTAAA
This sequence comes from Torreya grandis, assembly GCA_037957365.1. Lineage (NCBI taxonomy): Eukaryota > Viridiplantae > Streptophyta > Pinopsida > Cupressales > Taxaceae > Torreya > Torreya grandis. Next base: position 4,496,974 of record JARHVA010000605.1, on the reverse strand, counting down.
TCTTGAGCTTCTATGCATTTGATGACTTAATTAGTACATACTAAGATGTACTCCTTTTATTGAGATGATGTAACAATGAAACCAAATAAATCTAACCCTCAATTCTCAAATGATCCTAGTACCACTTGAGGATGGAGGTGCATCTCATTGGATAGTGTAGGTTCCCCATCCTTTGACAATGATCACATTGCCAAACATAACTCTTCATATTTTTTTGAAGTGAAATCCAATAGTATCCAGCCACTAAGATCTTATGAATAATTCTTTTAGATGAATAATGGCCTCCTCCTAGCTCATCATGGTAATCTCTCAAGATATCATAAATCTCATCTTCACAAACACACCTATTAAGCACCAAATTAGGTCCACATTTGAATAATATTCTATTAAACCATTTATAATTAACACTATTTATGATTAAATTTTTCCTTTATTTATGATCAAAATCACAAGGGAAATTATTAATAGCTATATAATTAGACATATCAACAAACCAAGGTGAGTGTGTTGAAAATGTGAATAATTGTTCATCCAAAAAATTATCCTCCACTGATTTGTCTTCTCCTAAAACATTCAATCTAGACAAGAAACTAACTACATTAACTTTATCTAGCTTGTCAATGGTTATAATATCAAATTCTTATAATATTATTAACCATCTAATCATTTTACCTCATACGACTATTTTTCTCATCATATATATTATGGCTATATGATCTATATAAATGAATATTTTGTATCTCATTATGTAGTTACATCATTTTTTCATAACATAAATGATAAGAAGAAACTCTTTTTAGTGATTGCATATTTTCTCTCAGTAGGAGTTAAATTTTTAATATGTAATAGATGGCATACATCTTACCTTCTTCATCTTTCTTCTAAAGGACTACCCTCATAAAATTATTAGAGGCATTAGTGTGTATGGGAAAGGGATACTCCCAATTAGGTCCTCTCAAGACTGAAATATAAATTAAATTATCTTTTATTATTTAAAAATCCTACTACCATTTGTTAGTCCAAAAAAATTCACTATATTTGGTGAGCAAGGAAAACATAGGTGCAATAATTTTACTAAAATATTCAACAAAGTGTTTATAATATCTTGCATGACCTAGAAATATCTTGATATCAGTTTGGTTTTTAGGTGCATATAATTTTGAAATAACTTCAATATTTTTAGGGTCAATGAGTATTTCCTGGGATAAGATATGATGACCTAAGACAATTCCTTGATGTGCCATCATCATACATTTTTCATGGCTTATATATAATTGATGTTATTTACACTTAGTTAATATCTAGTCCAAGATTTATAAAGCTTCATCAAATGAGTTTTCATGTACTATAGAATTATTCATGTATACTTCAAAATATTCATTAGTGAGATCAACAAAGATAACAAGTATTATCTTTTAAAAAGTGTCTGATGCATTGCACAACCCAAAGGCTAAAAAAATGTAAGAAAATGTTCCCTAAGAACATGTGAAAGTGTTTTTATCCTATTCTTTAGGAGATACTCTAATTTAATTTTATCCACTAAATCCATATAAAAAGAAAAAATAATTTTTCCCAGCTAGATTATCTAAGTCTTTATCAATGAACGACAGTGGGAAATAATCTTTCATAGTTACTTTGTTAAGTTCCCTATAATCTACACATATCTTCCATTTTCCATTTTTTAGGTATTATTAATAGATGTGAAACCCATTAAATATATAAGATTAGATATATGAATCCTACCTACTATAATGCCCTAAATTTACATCTCAAGCACACATAAAATCACACCAATTTTTTTTTCAAGCAATAATCAATGATACAACTTACTTAAGACTTGGAAATATGTAAATTGCAATTCACAGCTTCCCATGTGCACAACTCTAACTAACATGAATGAGCTATGATACAAACTCTCATATGAGAGTAATATAAGAGTCATGACCAACTATTCAAAGTGTCACTATATCAGCTACCCCGATAGAAAGAAATTAAAATATCTTTAAATTCTCAGGAATAGAAAAATCTTTCAAATAATACATAAGTGAGGTCAAATCACTTTCAATGAGAACACACTCAAGAATAAATTAAACTAAGGTATAATATTTTCCCTCAATGGAACTATTTAAGTAAGAAATCTCCTATGAGCACTTGGACGCAATATGACTAAAAGGTCCATATGACAATCTTAAAATAAATACCTGGATAATTAAATATAATTTTCTAAAGCCAAGGACTAATTTTATAATCTAATACCATCTCAAAAGGAGCATTATTTGAGTTCTAGGGTGGTCAAGATGAAGAAATAAACTACCAACCTGAACCACACTTGATGACGGAAAATGACTCACCTAGGAAAAACAATGGCAAATAGGGTTCAAGGAGATCTTTATCAAAAAATATCAAATGGGGTTGAAAAATAAATACAAAAGGTTAAACATAAATATGAAACTCAAAATGAGAGATTAAAACTTATTTAACACTACCTTGGAGAAAGAGATGTCAAAATAAACTAGTAATCCAAACAGGTTTTGACATTAAAAGCATTGAATAATTCAAATTTACAAAACAAATAGGGTTTGAAGTGAGCCTACCAAAAATAGAAAATGATTTTAAAAGAATAAAAAAGAAGATCCAAAAATCATATAAAGATAAATAGATTCAAGTTAAAATTTTATTTTTACATAAAAAATGATTCTAATTATTATTAGTCAATCGATTTCAAACTAACTTCACATAGCCAAACTGTTCTATCTCATAATTTTTTGAATAAATTGGGTTCGAAATCGAATCCCTAAAAAACAAGAAAAAGTATTCAAAACTGAGAAAAAAAATTTACAGTACAAATTTAAAGGTAAAAATAAAAAACTAACAACATTCAATTTACTAAAAGACTTAATTATGTATTCATGGCAAATTAATTTTGAAATGACTTTGCATAGTCAAGACAAAACAGTGTAGGCAAAAACCATCCAGTGTCACCTGAAAAAGGTTTTCCAAATCGACATTGAATCAAGTAGCAAAATTTTTGGTTGATGTTTTGTGCTCTCCTATGATTAGTAAGTAGTTCCAAAAACAAGATTTGATAAATATCCTAGGTCATCACTTAAACCAAGTCCAATTCAAAGCTAACTTGGAAAGATTTGCACAGAAATGTGAAATAAATTATCAATATAGAAGGGACTTCTAAAAATATGAAGCGATCTAACAAAATCTAAATAAGGTTACTCACACAATATCAAGCTACAAAAAAACCAAACACAATACTAGGTACGTTAAGTTTTAATATTAATTAATATTATTAATGGTCTAATGGGATATTACAACATCACATCAACACACTTATTCATAACACTAGAACACCATACTCTAATTTACTATTATTTTACCAAACAAATTACAATACACTTTATCAAATAAAATACACATGACTACTATATATCAAATAATCCACCAACATAATCTCCACAAATTATCAATTTCTTAGATCTCAAACATCTTAACTTGGTCCAAGGAAGTTTTAGATACAAAGAGGTTAAATTGTCTAACCTTTAAATATCAATTTTACAATACAAAAATATGAATTTGAGGTCACTTACAATCAATACAAAGTCATGTTAAAGCTCTCACTGTAAGGATTAAATTCTTACAAACACAAACAAGGCTTACAACTATATCTACTTTGGCTTATCAAAACAATTCTTTATGAAACCTTGAATAGGAAATTAATACAATAAAACAACTCAATGTTATTCTATAATCATATCTAACAATAGTACTAAATTATCTAGCTAACTACTATACTAGAACTCTTCCACTTGCATTAGAACATGGTCAACAAAGGGGTCAGCTAAAAATTTGAGCGAGAGATTTCTCCTTCCTAAACACCTCCTTTTTACAAATTAATAAACAAAGTAAATAAAGAATTGAGCAGCAAACTTCTCATATATCAACTTACAAATTATGAGACTAAAAGGGCTAACCTACTCAAGATAAAATAACTTGATGGTACACAAGTTCAATAACCAAGGAAGATAATTGACAATTACATTATGATAAAAACAAAATAAACTAATATGAAAAGATACCATCCAAAATAGTCTTATCATTACAAAGGTATTGTATAGAGATAAATTTCTAGACACACATCTAATTGTGACCTATAAAGTATATGAAAATTATATGATAGTTTATATTCACGAATTCCAGTAGTTACAATATAAATATGCTATCTTATTGCATACCTATAAGGTGAAGACCAATTTTATCATTGCATCCAAAGATCTCACAAGTATACTAAATCGAGAAGACTACGATTTAAATTTCCTACACTATGAAAATTGGTATTTATTTAATTAACGATTAACAAATTTCCTATCGATAGAGTCATCTAAAAGCAATTTTCACCAATCACATTCACTAGGGAATTTCATCAGTTCGAATATAAATTACAAGCCTCGTACTACCACCATACATGTATAAGTAATTTCCTAAACTTGTCTTTTTAACACAAAAATAAATACATTTCATCTCTATATACGGGTATAAAACCCTATACATATAATACTACATCTACTCATGTGTCTCGAATCATAATTATTAAATATGGAAAAAATATATGTATATTTAATATATAATATTCTTTAAATTATAATTTCGTAATTCATAAATTTCCATATATAAATTATTAACATCATCAAATGAGATACTGAATGACTCCACTCACGCATCTATACCTACTGATACATAATATTACCACTAATAGGAATAACCTTGAAAGATGAAAATCATCAATAAACTTATTTCCATGAATTCTATTAAAGGACCAAAGTGAATTTATGTATAAATAGATAATTTAATATTTATACAAATATTATATATATATATATATATATATATAAAATTTAAATATTTAAATAAATATATGATATATTTAAATATAAATCCTATCATTTCTATAAGTATAAATATTTATAAATATTAATAACTATAAATTTATATCATCTATATAAATATAATTATTTATAAATATTAATAAATATAAAATTGTTTCATTTAAATAAATATAAACATTTATAAATATTAATGAATATAAAATTGTAATAACTATCAATATCCATAAATGTTAATTAAAATAAAATTTAATAAGTTTACATTGTTTTTTTTTTAGTTTAAACCCCAACTATGTTGGGCGGTCGATGGCCATGGTTGCTGACCTGGCAATGAACAGGGTTAGGGTGGGTTGACTAGTCCATCCCTCCTTCCCTCCAAACATGGGAGGGGGTTTGAATGGCTCAGTCGCTGCCCCCTGCCCCACCTTTAACAAAATTTAAATTTAAACCTTTAAATTAAAACATTAATTATTATTATATATATATTTAGAAAGATCAACTTATAAGAAGTAATATTATCTCTAGAGCAACATGGAAGATTTGGAGTCAAATATGATAATTTGATAGAGGAACCCGTGCACCTAGGGTTTGGTATTCTGAAACCAAATATAATTCCTTAGTCCATCACAAGTAGATTTGATAAATTTAGGGGTTTTATTCTATTTTCCAAAGTTAAGAATTTTAAGAGAATAATTTCAAGGGAAGACATTAACTAAATATTTACCAAATTTTTAACCATCGACCCTACTTAACTCAAACAATAAGAAGGGATTACTACCAATACACACAACACATCTCTCATTTCTTGATTAATTTATAAAAATAATAATCAAAGATTTATAAGAGAGAAACCCCTTACCTGATTCTTCCTCTCAACTAGATCCTTCTCCTCCATCCATCCTCTCCATACTCCTTCCCACTAGGGTTTGCTAATAATTTCCTCCTCCTATTGTTGTTCTAGCTACCTCCTGACTGAGCCATTCTCCTCCTTGTTTCAGTCTTCATTCTAATGCTTCTAAGAACAACAATAATAGGAAGGAATTATCCTGGACAAAGAATGAGACTCCAAAATGGTGCATTGAAGATTAGTCAAGCACATAATTATTTAATTGATTTTCTTCAAGGGTAGGTGGGGAATTAATTTATCTACATGAGATTTGACACCACCTGCCAACTTTTATCCCTCTCCACTTAATTTCTAATGTACCTTGTCCCCCACTCAACATCCATTTAGCTTATTCAATTCATTAGACATTTAATATTTTTAAATTCATTAAATTCTCTTTTGAATTATAATTATATTATCATGTGTGTGTGTGTGTGTGTGTGTGTGTGTGTGTGTGTGTGTGTGTGTGTGTGTGTGTGTGTGTGTGTGTGTGTGTGTGTGTGTGTGTGTGTGTGTGTGTGTGTGTGTGTGTGTGTGTGTGTGTATATGTATGTATGTATGTATGTATGTATGTATGTATGTATGTATATATATATATATATATATATATATATATATATATATATATATATATATATATATATATATATATATATATATATATTGATGATGGAATGGACATTATTTATTTAACTTAAAATAATTAATTACATAAGTATATTTATTTATTTATTTATTTCTTTAACATTTATTTATTCCACTATTTATCTGTATATTTTCATTTAGCCCAAATAATTAATAAACATATATGCAAGTACAAATAGATGCATTTTTTAAAATTATATTCATTTAATTAATCCCTTTTAATCAACTATAAATATATTATTTATGTATAACTAAATATATATGTATGCTTATATTTATTTTGATTTAATTAATACTATTTCAATTATGTACACACACACACACACACAGATATTTTTATTTACATCACTATTAATGTTTTTACATGAAAAAATTGTTATCAAAACATATCAAAATGGTTATAAAGTTGATAACCAACATCTAAAGAGAAAAACACGACTATCAAATAAGTTCAAATGAAATAATTAAATTAATGAAAATTTGGCACTACACAAGTCACAACTAATTTGGGTCCATGCTAACATCACAACTAGATATTGAAAGCAAGATCTATTATAATCCAAAAGGCAACTTGCTCAAATGATGTGCACATGATACACATGTTATATTGGTAATCCAACTTATACTATGACAAGCAGAAAAAACTTTAGATATCGAGAAGGGTATTACATTCACCCCCTCTTGAAAAGGGCATCATCCTTGATGCTTCAAAAATAAAATCATGTAATGACATCCACCACATTCTTAAATAGTAATAATTTGTTATTGAGAAAATCCTTATGACAATATAAAACTCAAATACTCAATCTTCAAACAGTCATAAAAGTGATAACAATAAAACACTGCTATCAATACTTTGATATGCTAGAATATAAGTTTCTACCCAATAATCCCATGTACTATACCATGGTACAATAGAGATAAAAAGGATATTGTCAATACATGGAACCCATATAATTAATTTAATACCACTAAACTATGCAATGTTGAGTTAATTTCTAACTGAAACATACCTCCCTGAGGTTTCTACCAAATAAATATCATAATTAAGAAGAATTTTCATATGTCATATTTACTACCAATTGATATCTGTCAAAATTACTAAACAAGAGTAGAATAACCAATCCACCACAAATTAATATCATATCCACTATGCAACAAGTAATAATAAAAATGACTACCAAGTCATATAGGATAACATATAATGTTGAAATAATAATTTCCATCGAATGCATCACCAACATCATGCCAAACCTCCTTAGACCTCCCAAAACTACTTAGACCTCCCAAAACTACTTAGACCTCCCAAAACCTCCTTATTCCCTTCTTAAACCTCCCAATAAATGGCCATATAATGTATAAATATAGAATAATCACACCACGTATGGTGGTTGGGAAGGATGGTGTCATGAATATATTCTAAATAGATTCTCATCTCGACCCAATAGCTTTTAAAAGCTACTTCTTCTCCTCCACACAGTGGACATTGTACACATTACAACATATATAAAGGAAACACATGAGCCAACATTCATAAAAAATCAAAATACCATACAAATTAAAAAATAAAAAAAGGTTAAAATAATCAATTTAAGAGTTAATAATTCAATGAGATCAGAAAATAATTCAAAAAAAGTGTAACTCAAATTCAAAAGAAGTTGGCACCCATAAAAAAAAAGTCCAAGTCACAATAATCAATCCATCAAAATAGACAAAATTAAATTTAAATGCACTTCAAATGTAAATCTATTTACATCAAGTTCAATAAAATAATTTATAAATGTTTAAAAATCCAAAAGAATAGTTAAATGTATATTTAAGTTCAAGGACTAATATTGGTTATCAAAGAAAATCAATCAAAAAGATTACATTACTCGAACTATGTGACTAAAAAAGTCACCCAAGGGGATAAGGAATCAATAATACTCAATCACCTCCCAAAGGTGAGAGAATATAAGCAGCTCAATTACCTCTTATAGGTAGGAGAAAACATCACATCATCCTTTGTATACCTCCCAAAAGAGTAACATGATTACCTCCCAAAGATAATAAAGTAAGACTCAACTACCTCCTAGAGGTAGGAGAAATAAGAACAACAATAGTCCTCCCTATGCCTCCCAATAAAAAGTACTGATGTAATTGCATAAAATAGACCAAGTGTGAACCTCATGCTTGACACCCATTGCCAAAAGTACCCTATAAAATATGGTAACTATCTCAGAGTCTTTGAATCAGTGGATATTAATACTTCACTAACAATTGTTTTAATTAGCTCAAATGCTTTTCTAGAAAGCACTATGTTTATTTTGAGTCATTCATTTTAATGTAAATCAATAATATGTGTTGATACTTCTCATATAAAATCACTAGTGCAAATATATTGATAGTTGCACTATCATAATTGATTCACCAGGATAGACCATTAATCAATCTCAATTAACATGACCAAATAAGAGTAATCATAAATATTGGAAAAACTAAACTCATATTCACCACTGCTATTCCATGATAAATTGAATACTCAAGTGAACCGTAATCACAAAGCACATGGTCATATTAAGAGAAAACTAAATAACTTACTAATTCTCTCACATGTAGGAAGGTACATTCATTATTCATAAATAAGTGGGGGAACATGAAAATAATCTATCAATACTCTATCTGCATACTTAATTTTGAATCACTTATGATTTTACACAAGGTTAAAACTACACAACTCAAGAACAAGATCAAAATTTACAACACTCTTGTTTCAAATGTAAGATATTTCAAACCATACTAGATACCATTTGTTATATGACAATCAACATACACAAGGTTAATAATGCACTAGGATTAACTAAATTCTATAACTACAACATAATAGAGCAAGGCCTCTTTATAGCACCATGTCTTACTTTTAACCAAGATGAACAATGAAACATTATCTAAAGCATACTAACTTAGAGATACTGTAGTTAATAGCTGATTTAAATAAATATTCAACATTATTAAATTGTTAACTATATATATGTTCCATTATTAGATTCATATTCATTCAATGTACTAATAAATAATCATTAGAAGTATACATGAATATAGATTAAGGAAGGTATTTACCATATGCCACATAATTACATTCAAATTTTCTCTTTATATAGTATTTTTAGCCAAGAATGGCATCCTGATCATCAAAAACACCTATTATCGAGACACAAAATCAGAATAGTTAACCAAAATAAAAGTTTATTATCATCTCATTCTAATCACTTCAAGATCTAATGGTCCATGATGCCTAGATAATTTACCACAATAACATGTAAATAGTAAGGGGTCCTCTTTAACAAGATGCTTCCATCCCCAAAGGAGCAAATCCTACATCTAGAATTCAATGATTTCCAATGTAGTCTATGTCTAAAATTACATCCAATCTCATTATGTCATTACTCTTGTACATACATAAGCAAAATTTGTAGAATGTATATAATGGAACACCAATACTCCAGAGCTCCCAGTGTTTAATCGTGATTTGATACCAAAATGTAATGTCCAAAATTTACATCTCAGGAAGACACAAAATAAAACCAATTTTTTTTCAAGCAACAATCAATGATATAACTCACTTAAGACTTGAAAATACGTTAATTATAATTTACAGCTTCTCATGTGCACAACTCTAACTAGCACAAATGAGCTATGAAATAAACTCTCATATGAGAGTAATATAAGAGTCATGATCAACTATTCAAAGTGTCACTGTATCGGCTACCCCAACAGAAAGAATCTAAAATATCATTAGATTCTCAGGAACAAAAAAGGCTTTCAAATAATACACAAGTGAGGTCAAATCACTTTTAGTGAGAACACACATAATACACTCATGAATAAATTAAACCAAGGTAGAAGATTCTCCCTCGATGTAATTATTTAAGTAGGAAAACTCCTATGAGCACGCAGATGTAATATGACTAAAAGGTCCAAATGATGATCCTAAAATAAATACCTAGATAATTAAATATAATTTTATAAAGCCAAGGATCAATTTTTTAATCTAATACCATCTCAAAAAGAGCATTATTTTAGTTCTAGGGTGGTCAAGAAGAAGAAGTAAATTGCCAACCTGAACTGCACTTGATGATGGAAAATGACTCACCCAGGAAAAACTATGGCAAACAGGGTTCAAGGAGATCTTTATCAAAAAATATCAAATGGGGTTGAAAACTAAATAAAAAGGGTTAAACACAAATATGAAACTCAAAATGAGAGATTAAAACTTACGTAACACTACCTCGGAGAAAGAGATGCCAAAACAAACTAGTAATCCAAACAGGTTTTGACATTAAAAGGGTTGAATAATTTAGATTTGCAAAATAAATGGGGTTTGAAGTGAGCCTACCAAAAATATAAAATGATTCCAAAAGAACCAAAAATAAGATCTAAAAATCATATAAAGCTAAAAAGAATCAAGTTAGACTTTTATTTTTATATAAAAATGATTCTAACTATTATTAGTCGGTCGATTTCAAACTGACTTCATGCAACCAAACTATTCTATCTCGTAATTTTCTGAATAAATTGGGTTTTAAATTGAACCACCTTAAAAAAAAAAAAAAAAGGTATCCAAAAATAAGAAAACAAATTTGTAATACAAGGTAGAAATAAAACACTAACAACATTTGGCTTACTGAAATACTTAATTATCTATTCATGGCAAACTAATTTTGAAATGACTTTGCATAATCAAGACATAATAGTGTAGGCAAAAACCAACTAGTGTCACCCAAACAAGGTTTTATAAATCATCATCGGATCAAGTAATAAAATAAGTGGTTAATGTTTTGTGCTTTCCTATGATATATAAGCGGTTCCAAAAACAAGATTTGAGAAATCTACCAGTTCATCACTTAAACCAAGTCCAATGCAAAGCCAAATTAGAAAGATTTGCATAGAAATGTGAAATAAATTGCCAATGCGGAAGGGTCTTCTAAAAATATGAAGCAATCTAGCAGAAGTCAAATAAGGTCACTCACACAATATCCATCTATGAAAAAACCAAACACAGTACTAGGCACATTAAGTTTTAATATTAATTAATATTATTAATGGTCTCAAGGGATATTGTAACATCACATCAACACACTTATTCATAAAATTAAAAAACCATACTCTAATTTAATAGTATTTTACCAAACAAATTACAATACACTTTATCAAATAAAATACACACGACTATCATATATCAAATAATCCACCAACATAATCTCCACAAATTACCAATTTCCTAGATCTCAAACATCTTAACTTGGTCCAAGAAAGTTTTAGATACAAAGAGATTAAATTGTCTAACCTTTAAATATCAATTTTCCAAAACAAAAATATTAGTGTGAGTTCACTTACAATTAATACAAAATTATGCTAAAGCTCCCACTGTAAGGATTAAACACTTATAAATACAAAAAGGCTTACAACTATATCCACTTTGGCTTATCAAAAAAATATTTACGAAATCTTGAATAGTAAATTAATACAATAAAATAGGTCAATTTTACTCTATAATCATATCTAACAATAATACTAAATTATCTAGTTGACTACTGCACTGGAACTCTTCCATTTGCATTAGAACATGGTCAACAAAGGGGTTAGCTAAAAATCTAAGCAAGATATTTCTCCTTCCTAAACACCTCCTTTTTAAAAATTAATAAACAAAATAAATAAAGAATTGAGCAACAAACTTATCATATTGTATCAACTTATAATTTAAGAGAATAGAAGGGTTAACCTGCTCAAGACAAAAAAACTTGATGGTACACAATCTCAATAACCAAGGAAGATAATTGACAATTACATTACGATAAAAACATAATAAGTTAATATGAAAAGATACTATCCCAAACACTCTTTTCATTACAAAGGTATTGTATATACATAAATTGTTAGACACACATCTAATTGTGACCTATAAAGTAGATGAAACTTATAAGATAGTTTATATTCACGAATTCCATTAGTTACAATATAAAGATGCTATCTTATTACATACCTATAAGGTGAAGACCAATTTTATCATTGCATCCAAAGATCTCACAATTATACTAAACTTACAAGACTATGATTTAAATTTCCTATACTATGAAAATTGGTATTTATTTAATTAATGATCAACAAATTTCCTATCGACATAGTCATCTAAAAGAAATTTTAACCAATCACATTCATTAGGGAATTTCATCAATTGGAATATAAATTACAAGCCCTGTACTACCACCGTACATGTATAAGTAATTTCCTAAACTTATCTTTTTAACAAAAAAATAAATACTTTTCATCTCTATATACGAGTATAAAACCCTATACATATGATACTATATATATAAGACTAGATATACTCATGTGTCCCAAATCATAATTATTAAATATATAAATAATAACCCTATACAAGAATAACCAAAATTATGAATTAGGGTTTTTCATAATTTATTAAATCTATATATTATAATTTCATAATTCATAAATTTCTATATATAAATTATTAACATCATCAAATGAAATAATGAATGACTCCACTTTATCCACTCATGCATATATACCTATTGATATGTAACGTTGCTACTAACAGCAATAACCTTGAAAGATGGAAATCGTCGATAAACTTATTTCCATGAATTCTATGAAAGGACCAAAGTGAATTTCTATATAAATAGATAATTTAATATTTACACAAATATTATATATATATATATATATATAATTTAAATATTTAAATAAATATAAGATATATTTAAATATAAATTCTATCATTTCTATAAATATAAATATTAATAACTATAAATTTGTATCATCTATATAAATATTAATAAATATAAAATTGAATCATTTAAATAAATATCAACATTTATAAATATTAATGAATAGAAAATTGTAATAACTATCAATATCCATAAATGTTAATTAAAATATAATTTAATAAGTTTACATTATTTTTTTTGAGTTTAAACCCCAACTATGTTGGGCAGTCAACGACCATGGCCGCTAACTTGACAATGAACAGGGCTAAGGTGGGTCGGCTGGTCTATTCCCCCTTCCCTCCAAACATGGGAGGGGGTTGCGATGACTTAGTCGTTGGCCCCTGCCCCACCTCTAACAAAATTTAAATTTGAACCTTTAAATTAAAACATTAATTGTTATTAATACACACACACATAAATCTCAGCTTAGAAGAAGTAATATTATCTCTAGAGCAACAGGGAAGATTTGGAGTCAAATCTGACAATTTGATAGAGGAAACCATGCACCCAGGGTTTGGTATTCTAAAACCAAATATAATTCCTTAGTCCATCACAGGTAGATCTGAGAAATTCAGGGGTTTTATTCTATTTTCTAAAGTTCAAAATTTTAACAAAATAATTTCAAGGGAAAACATTAACTAAATATTTACCAAATTTTTAACCATCAACCCAGGTTAACTCAAACAAAAAGAAGGGATTACTACCAATACACACAACACAACTCTCATTTTTTGATTAATTTATAAAAATAAAAATCAAAGATTTAGAAGAGAAAAACCCCTTCCTTGATTCTTCCTCTCAACTAGATCCTTTTCCTCCATTCATCCTCTCCATACTCCTTCCCACCAGGGTTTGCTAATAATTTCCTCCTCCTATTATTGTTATAAATACCTCCTGACTAAGCCGTTCTCCTCCTTGTTTCATTCTTCATTCTAATGCTTCTAAGAATAATAATAATCAGAAGGAATTATCCTGGACAAAGAATGGGACTCCAAAACGACATGTTGAAGATTAGTCGAGCACATAATTATTTAATTGATTTCCTTCAAGGGTAGGTGGGGATTTAATTTGTCTACATGAGATTTGACACCACTTACCAACTTTTCTCCCTCTCCACTTAATTTCCAATGTATGTTGTCCCCCACTCAACATCCATTTAGCTTATCAATTCATTAGACATTTAATATTTTTAAATTCATTAAATTCTCTTTTGAATTATAATTATATATCATGTGTATATATATACATATATAAGTAGAATATTAATGATAGAATGGACATTATTTATTTAATTCAAAAGAATTAATTACATAAGTATTTTATTTATTTATTCCATTATTTATCTGTATATTTTAATTTAGCCCAAATAATTAATAAATATGAAGGTAGTTAAAATATTAATTAAATATATGTATATATATATATATATATATATATATATATATATAATTTCAAAACTAATATTAACACACACATGTATGCAAGTATAAATACATGTATTTTTTTACTTATATTCATTTAATTAATCCCTTTTAATCAACTATAAATATATTATTTATGTATAACTAAATATATATATGTATGATTATAATTCTTTTGATTTATTTAATACCATTTCATTTATGTATATATATGTACACACACACACACACACACACACACACACACACACACACACACACACACATTTTTATTTACATCACTATTAATGTTTTAACAGGTAAAATTTGTTATCAAAACACATCAAAATGGTTATAAAGTTGAGAACTAACATCCAAAGAGAAAAACATGGCTATCAAATAAGTTTAAGTGAAATACTTAAATTAAAGCAAATTTGGCCCTACATAAGTCACAACTAACCTGGGTCCATGCTGACATCACAACCAGATACTGAAAGCAAGAACTATTATAATCCACAAGTCAACTTGCTCAAATGATGTGCACATGGTACACATGTTATATTGGTAATCCAACTTATACTACAACATGTAGAAAACACTGTAGAGATCAAGAAGGATATTACACCTATAATAGTTTTTTAATTTTAATTTTGACAATGTCTCTTAATGTTGGATTTATTTCTTTGAGGTTATCTCATTGGTTTTATTTTTTCAATATAGATGTGATGTGTACATACACATGGATGGATGCCTTGCATATCAATGTATTCCCAAGAAAAATATTTTATATGAATTTTTAATGTCAAAAAATCTTGGTTTCTTGTTCATCAATTATCCAATTTTTTATGTTCAACATTTTACCTAGTTGCTTTACAATTTATTTTATTCCTAGATAGATTAAATTTATTTGACTAAATTAACTCATTAAGGAGTTGAAGGGAAAAGGATGAGGTTTTAACATGTGAAAGATGGTTATGTATTTAAAGGAGGACTCTCTTATAATTACACTTGATAATGGGCAACAAAATTTTGAAAGGATCCCTGACTATTTTGTGCTCAACTAACAATACTCTATTGGAAGGTTGTGTGATCATAAATTTCATCATGAGTGTCCTCATAAATGCTTTTAAAATATTATACATATGGTATATAATTTTTTGGCATTGGTCTAATGATCTCTAGAGTCAGATTGGTGATATCTAGAGTTCGACTGGTGATCCATGGTGCCATACTAACTATCTCCATATAATCTATTAATTCTTCTTCTAGCTCATTTGCATGATTTTTAACTACCACCATTGTAGATAAGAGAGACTATTTGCATTTTTTATTAGGTTCATCTACACATATGTGATCTAAATACTCGAGAGATGGTTTTGAAGGTGGATATAAACTTATTTTCTTTACTTTTAATCTATTTAAGATTATCATATCTTCAAACCTGCAATCTATAAAAGTTGTAACTATAACCAACCATAGCCTTCCCAGGATTAGTGGATAAACCAATTTTTTATTATTTGAATATATTATCATAAATCCTATAGAATATTCTCAAGACTCTACCATAACTGAAACATCTTCTATAACCCCTTCTAGTTTGGTAATTGATTGGTGAGCTATCTATAGGACTATAGTAGTTGGTTATACACTAGATAGGGAGAGTGATTTTAATGTGTCTAATGTCATTAAATTGATATCATCTCCTAATTACACTAAAAAATTAGGTATTTCCTTATTTCATATGGCTATTGTGATGACTGAACTTCTAGGGTCTCCATAGTTTGGTAGAAACAACTTCCTTGTTAAGAGGTCAATAAGCTTACAATATACTTTTATAGTTTTTGAATATTAATTTTTTTCCTTAATTTTTTTAACATAATTTTTTTTATGATTATATTAAGCTCATATATGTCATTTCTAGGTTATAGCAGTGGTATCTCAATGCTCAGTTTCTTCATTTCTTGGACTAAGATTCACTTTTTGTTTGTCATTTCTTTGAGCCTTTCATGAAATGGTATTGGTTAATGAACAATAGGAGTGGTTTATTGAGATTTTTTATTCCATTGGATATTCTATTTTTTATTGGGTTTATTTATTAGGAAGGTTTTGTTCTTCCTTATCATTGGGAATTTATGTGGTGGTTGGAGGAGATGGGTTGGTCAACGTTCTTCCTGAACATAACTGAACATTACCATAGTTTATGGAATTTAATATTATCATTTCTTCTTATTTTATACCATATATAGGGGCTAATTTTTTATTCTTATGGTTGTCCATAGGTTTTGAAGGTAATTGGGGTTGATTTGCTTTTTCATCTTGTTAGGTCTAATTATTAAGAGCACCTATTGAATTAGAAACCTCCTTTGTTGATTAAATGTCTATTGAGGTACCCATTATTATTTTATTTTTGAAATTCATGATTGTTAATTTTTATATGATACTCATGGTTGTGGTGATGTACATTCCTTTGGATACCAATTTGGTGGCCCCCATGTTTATGGAGGTGTTAGTCTAGCCCATGTCATTATCCATGGATTGGAAGGAACTCTAGGAATAAAGTGATTTGGGTTTTGATTATAAGAAAAGTTGTTCACTTGTCTTTGTGAGATCTAATTGAGATATTCCATAGGTTAGATAATTTATTTCAATTGATTCTTAAGGACAAGAAGGATGATGCAATTCTTTGTGTCATGGTCATTTTTATCACAAATACCATAGTTTAGTTTTTTCAAGAGGACAATCTCAAAGAGCATATTTCAACCTACATTTTGGGTAGTGTATAAAAAAAGGTTTAGTAGTGGAATTAGCTTTGGATTGTAGGCCATATATTTTCATGTTTAATTGAATAAAGATATCTATTTAAATATTTTAAATTTCTTCCATGTGTTGTCATACATCATTGCTTCATTTTCTTTTTTTCAACTTTATAATACTAGCCCTTGTTCTTGAGTAGTTCCTACATAGTTCAAAAATATCATTGAAACCAAGTTTATTTATATATATTTTACCTATTAGGTAGGATTATCAAGAATCATCATTTAATCCTTCAATAAAATTATTTTCCTTAGATCTTCATTCAACTCATATCCACACCTTCTATGTATAAAAAGGAAATGGGTTAAATAGTCTTCCATGTTTTCATCTTCCTTTTGTTTTATGTGAAATAATTCTTATTTTTTATATCATACATTAAATTAATCTTGATATTTATCCAAGAATCCATTTTACAATTCACCCATGTGTGGATATAATTTGGTTCTAAGCCCATAAACCACTTCATGGTTGAATCCTTGAGTGTGGAAAGAAATAATTTCAATGTATGATTATCAATTTTGTAATCACAAGTTTGACACAATACTTTTAACTCAAAGATAAATTGATTAGGGTCTTCTATGGACAATCCCTTAAAACTAGGTAGTATGGATGATAATATATTCTTCATTTTAGCATTTTCATCTCGATATAAGATAATAGGGTAGGTAAATGTTCTCCCTATTGGTTGAGCTCTACATGCTTCAACCCTATTTTGTATATTTAATATGTTTTCTAGATTGTCTCCCATGTTTTTCTAATATATGTTTTAAATATTTATCTTTAGAGGTAGTAAATTATCATAAGTGGATGGAAGACTACTTGATTAAGATTTAGTACTCTAGTTTACAATATTTTTAAGCCTTGATTATTTATTTTGGAAGGATGCACCTATCATACTAGTTTATTGGAATTAAAATTGCATTAAAGTAAATACACAACTGATCTATTTGATTTAAATGGAAATTATTGAAAGAGAAAGTAAACATTTGGAATGTAAAATGTTTAAATCAATATTTCTTGAACACACACATTAACACATAGTCTTGGAGGTGACACCCATAACACAATACTTTGCATGAAAATTAGATAACAAACTTAAGATACACAACAATACAGAATAAACATATAAGTACCAAATAGATATTTCATATTTGATTAAGTGGGACCTTGATCTTCCTCAAAATATGATTGTAACACTCTCAGATTTATAGAAACTTCATGAACTTAACTTCTCATTACTTTTGGAAATTTGATTACAATACTAGAAATTGTAATAACAAAATTAATATTCTCTATTAGCTTATTATCCTCTACTTATATCAACATAGGGATGTTGATTATATATTATAATGTCTTAAAACAACTTACTCAAGTTATAAAACCAACTTAACAAGATCAAATCCTAACTAATATCTTGATTATTCCATAAATAACATCATAACAACATTCTTTCCACTTTCTAAGGAAAACATGTGGAAAACATTGGATTTAGTTTTATACGTGATTCATTATCTGTTGTCCATTACAATTATCTTCAATCTGGTAGGTAGAATAAAACATAATATTTACAGTTTCCTATAAGAAAACTTCCATAAATACTATGACTATAAATAGATATATTATTCTTATAAATTCTATATATAACTTTCAATATTGTTTCCAAAAATATACTAGATTGCTTCAAATCATACATTCACGTCCTTGTAACAATGTATTATCCTTTATGTGATCTTGCCAAATAGACTTGAGGTTTCTAAAGCCAGTCTAGTGATCTCCAGAGCTAGTCTAATGATCTCTAGAGCCAGACTGGTGAACTCCATATCTAGGCTAGGTTGGTCCTTAGTAGTTATTTGTTGTCAAAAACATGCTCTTTGGCTATAGTACATAACATGTTTATACAAAAATTAGTATCTTTCCCCTATAAATGTTAAAACAAATTGGTTAAATGGATAATGACTCACACAAAATAATTAAGGTAAATAACTCATTTTCTATTTTGAATTAATAATAAGTTACATTATGAATATTTAAATCCTCTCAAAAGGAAGAATTTCAGGGCGGGGGGGAATAAGGTTATTACTTTGATATAATGGTCCATTTTATGGGCTCATCAATGAGCAACATTCTAAATCTAGTGATTAAATAATAATCGAAGACTAGTCAAAATACTTATAGATAAACCATACATATTAAAATATTTTGTTTGATAATAAAGCTTGTTATATTATTAGTGGATTTTTAGCTTTGTTACTCTTGTAGTTTGTTATTTATCTAAGATTAGTTTATAGTTATGTTAGTTATACTAGTTTTTCTTATTTTTAGCAGTTCTCCAAGTTATTGATATAGCTCATATTATGTAATAAACTATATATATTATATTTCAATAAAATCTTATATGGTATTTAGAGCTAACAGTTGGGTAATCCTAGGAGAGACATGGAGGTAGTGTGGTGTAGCCACCTATCCAAATACAATTAATCTTTTTTGTTTATGTTATATTTTTTACAAGGTGTGGTTTGTTAGTATTCTGATTTGTTTTAATTATTTTAATTTACATTTACATCTATTACACCATTTTAGTATTTTATAGCACACAAGAGGAGTGTGATCTAATTATTCTCATTGTGTTATTCCATTGCCCAACTTGTACATACACAGGTGAATTCTGATTAGGTGAAGGAGATAAATAAATTTTAAACTAAGTTTATAAGTTTTATGAAAATATAGGGAAAAATATTTTTTTATTCATGATAAACTTTAGAATATTTCACTTGACTTAAAATTTTCCAAGGAGATCAGCTAATTTTGATTCACAAAAATCCACATTGTCTGGTTAAGTCAACCACATCGTATCCAAAAATAATAATAGTTAGAAGTTTTTTAAAACTTGAATTTTTTTTTTTCATCTTTTTTAGGCAATTTTGTGGAAGATGGTTAATTTAATTCCTCATAAAGTGTTAAGAGTTTGTTGTAGAAAACTGATAGTTTTGTCTATTTTTAGTGTAGGATCAATGCGTAATAAAGTTTTGCAAAATATTTATACTTTTTTTATTTAATTATTTTAGTAAAAAAATAGGTCATAATGGCTAGTTTACAACACCTATTATTCCCAGATTCTAAAAAAATTATATGAAAAAACTTTAGTTTATAGATCCATAAGATATAATATGTGAGTATCAAAGTCTTGATCAAATAGTGCTTTCCAAGGAAACTAAACCAAATGATAAAAATGAGTACTATGTTAAACATCATCAAGAAACTTTGATGTTATTAAAATTTTTAGTAGCTAACAATTTAATATTAAAATTTAGGAATATTACCATTATTTCTAATATATGGGAAACATCTTACAGTTAAATACCAAGATTTTAAAACTAAAAGGGTATTGTATTTTAAAAGATTATAATTTTTTATTAAGATATAGGAAGGTGATTCTATCTTTGATTTATTATTATAGTTAAAGGACATATGTGATCAACTGAAAGTAGTTAATAAACTTGTAGATGAGAAAGACTTGATTTCTCTAGTTATGTAGATTTTTTTTCCATCGTATGACTCATTTGTTGAGTCACTTCACATGATCATAGAGACACAAAACCTTAATTTTGATAAGTTGTATACATTTCTCATGTATAAATAAATGAGGTAAGAACATTTAGTTGATTAAACATCAGTTTCTACGGAAAGTGTGTTCATGGCATGGTTAAAGGGCAAGGAAAAATAGTGGAATACAAGGTGTTCTACAAAATACACCTCATAAATCAATGTAAGTACTTCTAAGAAGTTTAAATGGAAATGTTTTTATTGTATGGAACCGGGTCATTTTAATAAATATTATTTTAAATGATAACAAGATATGGATAATGTATGAAATAAGCTTAGATATGCTCATATTATAGAAGTTAAAAAGGAAACACGTAATAAATTTGCATTTGTAACATCACATAACCAATCCATTGAGTCATGTATTTGATACTTTGAGTCGAGTTATTCTCGACACTACACATGTCACAAAAATTGTTATGTGAATTTCATTAAGGATAATATTAGTAAATAATATTTTTCATTGGGTGATGGGTGGATTCATTTTGTTAAAGATAGTGGGGATGTCCATATCACTTTAAACAATGTTTTTAGATATACATTTTTGATGTTAAATATGTACATGATATGAACAAGAATATAATGTTTACAAGTGAGATAACCAAAAAAAAGAATCTTGTTGTAAATTTTTAAGGAAACAAATTTATATTAATTAAACTTAATGATAAGGTAATACAAGCTTATAGATATTAAAACATCAAAATAACATGCATTAACATTAGTTGAGAATATTAACACTCTTTGGCATGAAAGATATAGTCACCTTAGTTAGCAGTATTTGAATTTGTTAAGCAAGACTAAATGGTGAATGGACTTCCATTCAAAAATGTTAGAATGTTTGCACAGGGTGTCAATTTGGTAAATAAATTAGACATCTATTTCCTACTAGTAAATCATGGAGGGCAAAAAGGGTATTCAAATTGATTCATGTAGATTTACATGGTCTAATGAAAACTTGTGTAGTATATGGAGCTTGTTGATGATTTTTTGATGAAAATGTGGGTGTATATCCTAAATAATAATTCATATTGATTTTTCAACTTTGTTTCATGAAAACCATCAGGTAAACAAGTTAAATCACTCAAATATGATGATGGAGGCAAGTTTATCTCAAAATAGTTCAAATCATACTTCAGACATGAAGGTATAACAAAGAAATATACAACTCTTTACACTCAACAAAAATGTAGTAGTGGAAAGGATAAACAAACTAAACAAACTATCATGGAGATGGCAGGTTGTATGGTACAAAGTAGGAATATACATTTTTGGTACTGGGTAGAAGTTGTTAATATTTTAGTGTACATTATCAATAGAATTCCATATAAGGCCATGCAAATCATCACTCTTGAAGAAGTAGGGTCATGTTTAACACCTGCTGTAAGTTATTTCTACATTTTTGGTTGTGCTAATTTTGCACTAATTCTTAAAGAAAAAACGAGTGGTTTAGATGCAAAAAATAAAAGATACATGTTTATTTGCTACATTAAACAATCCAAAAAATATTGATTAATATATATTTATTGTAGATAGAGATGTCACAATAGATGACAAAATAACATGTTTCTCAAGTAATATTAAATCCATAGACCTATTGTAATTTTCATTTCACATTGATTGTATTTAAAATGGAAAAATTATTAATAAATAACCTGCACTCTTTCAATTGTTAGAGCCAACGACAACACTATTGCATTTTCCATTCACACTTTTCTTTTAATTTTATCACCTTTCATCCTTATTAATTGGTAGATACATCCTTGAATCACATTGAGAAACTCCATAGAGGTAGCATCTTGAGGATAAATAGAGTATAACATACATCTAATCTACCATCTACACGTGATAGTTTGAAGTTTTCTTTGTTTCATTTTTATTATTCTTTTTCTTAAATTATATTTCTCTATTAAAGGATTTTTATTAAATGATAAACATATAAAAAAATAAAATATCTTTCATAAGCTCTTCTTTTGCATGCATTGGATTAATATAATTTTTTTGAATTGGATCACCATTTGCTAAATCAATGGACTTTAGAAGTCTCAAAGTATATTTATCTATAATTTTAACCCTTGCTTTTTTATCCAACATAAATTTTTCAATAGTCTTTTAATTTATTTTTGAATGTGTATTTATTTTCTATTTATTCAAACTTATACATCCTCTTGCTTCTTTTTTTATTTTCATTTATTCACAACCATCCTTTAAGAATAAATGTTGCCTTAAAATAAATTATCTCTGTGAGTCCTTGTATATTTCCAGTCTTCCTGATTGTTATTTTCTTCACCATTTTCATTTGTAACTAATTATTTCTTGGATATTTATTATTTTTATATCCTCAAAAGACTCACCAATCATATCTAATTGCTTTCATGCCATTCATATTCAATTGTTTACCCTAAATTGCTTATCCACAATGTAAAATTTTAATTTTTCCTCTCATTTCAAAAAACTTATTAATTTTATTGTTTTGAAATCATTGATCTATTTGTCTCTCGATCAAACTATATCAGAGGATTAAAATAATTCAAACCATTATAATAACCAACACAATCATTTGCATTGAACATTTATATTTATATGTTTAAATTATTTCCTTTTTAAAAAACATTCATTTTAAAAACTTTGAAAAATCATAGAAGGAGCTCAGTTCTCTATTAATTTTAGTATTCAAACCATATTCAATGTGCATTTATTTAAAAAATCTAAAAACACAATAACACAATAACATTTAGATCATTTATTTTTTCATTGTACATTTTAAATTTGAAATTATAGAAAGAAAACACATTTTCATTTTTATAAATCTAGTTAGCTTCATTTGTATTTTTGGAAATTAAAAAATATGCCCAATTGATCACATTTTCAGCCATTAGATCATTTCATTTGTGCATTTTAATATCTAAAAATTTATAAAAAATAATTCCTTATTACATTTTCAATCAATTTAGCTAGTTTTTAGTTTTGTATATTAATCAAAAAATTATAAAAAGAAGCTTAGCCTCTCATTTCCAGAATTTAGATTAGTTGCACTTGTATGCATAACTCATTTTGAAAAATACAAAGATATTTTAGTTGTGTATTTCCATCATCTAACTAGTTTGCATTTGCATTCTTAAAACATTGAAAAAGTAAGAAAATAGATTAATTAATTTATTTCAACATTGCATTTATTTTCAATTCATTGGCAAACATTAATTTTAATTTGGTTTTGTCATTTTCAAATTTAATCTTTACTCTCATATCAAGCACATTTTAGTTTTATGTTGAAAATATTTCACAAAACAATAGTTAAAAAAACCACATACCAAGCAGTTAGTAAAAATAAAAAATACGTATTTAGTTTAAACATCACTTAACACATTTTTTCTAACATCTTTATATTATGCTTGTAAAACAAATGCATCCACATAGGATATGAGCATTCCCATGTGCAACTACTCCCATTTTAGAAGAAAACATAAAAATTGTAATTAACTCTGATCATTATCTGGAAGTCTTTTTCTTAAACCCGCTTCCATATTTGATAATAACTCAATTTGATGATTTAGATGAGAAAACCCAACTAGCAAAAGTATAACTAGCCAAACATATCCACTTTTTATCTCACAAACAATCAAACCTCCATATTTGATTTGACATCTTCAAACTCAAGTCTAGTCGCATATCATTTTATCCTCTTTAACGAATGACATTACTTGGGAAAGACCAAACCGATTGAGTCATTCAAATACTACGTGTGATTTATTTAAGTTATCTCTATTTATAAAAAACAACCTTGATCAAGATTTATGCTACCTACTTCTTAGAGTCAATACATTCTATATCCCTTTTTACTAGACAATTCATTACCTTAAATGAACATTAAGAAGTAGCTAAAGAGTATTGACACATAAAAGAGCACCCTTTGAGGAATAGAGTTCATAATCCCAACATGGTAGCTCAACAATTTTAAAATATTATTGTTCAATGATCTCAACACATTCATCCAAATCACTAGTTACATTGTTCATCATTCCTTACCGGTTGTCTTAGGCCAACCCTGGGAAGTCATGTGGATAAGGTTAGTGTGTTACTTTCTGTGCATAAAATTATGGTGAACCCAATGTGAAAGGCTTGTCCTTTCACATTTTTCCCCATTTTTTTATTTTCTTTAATTCATCCCTATCCTTTTCTATTTATTTTTTGGGTGTCCATACACCCCATGAATATGTTTTATGATAGTTTCAACATGCCCTTAGGCCTAGATGCCCTTAGAAACAATGTTTGATCCCAAGATGAACCCTTGTTGTCTAGTTGGGATAATTTCAAAGACCAAAACCATCAAAGGATTAAAAACACGTTTCCCTCCTACAACTCTTCCTCTTTAATTCCACACACCAATTGAATGTGGTGATAAAGGAGCTAGAAGATTCTTCCAAAATTTATGAAATTTATCGTGACTAAAATGACATGACTTTGATTAGTGGGTGTCATTTATATGCACAAATTCTAACCAAAACCCACATTAACCTGTAACCCCTTGATTTTGAGATAATCATAAGATTTTATCAGTAAAATGAAATGATTCTAACTATATAATAGGGATTAGCTAGAAAGTAGTTACCTCCCCTTCTTTCTAGCTCAAACCTTCCAATCTAACGTGTATAAAATAATATAATGTGATTTGCCATGAATAAACAAATACAAATCAATTCATCTTAGGCTATCATTCCCTTCCTTCTAAACCTTGTGTAAGGGAGGTGATTAAATCAATTCCTTATACTAATATGAATTATCTCATCTCCACCTTGGTGGGACACATTAAATTCATAAAAAAAATAAAGCTTCCTCTCAAATAGGTCTTATTAAATCAACGATTTTCTCCAAATGTTAATAACAAAATTCATCCTCATTTGACCTAAATTCCTTAAATCTCCTAACAAAATTCTCTAAATCAAATCCACCCACTTCAAAACAACCTTCCATCTTATCAAAGTTAGGGAGGTTGTTTCTCTTATAATACTCCTAACATTCTTGTTGTCATCTCGCTTCTGATTTACACTCATTTAAATTACATTCTTGTTGGCACCCCTCCATCATATATCACTCATAACTATATGGTTTCCAACATATCACCTTATTTATTTCCTTAAATATTTACACCCACTTATATGCCACCCCATATGTTCCACCCATCTATGTTAGCTAGTACAACTCCCCCATACACTCTAACTAATCACACACCAACTGACATGTCTCATTTAAATTATTTTCCACCATGTTATTATATGTTTTCCAATTCCACATAACCATATAACTAATTTTTGGTTTATTATCTTATGCCAAATCAAGAAGGAACATCTACCCCATGCAAAATCACTCTAACAAGTTATCCAACCCTCACTCTTCCAAATTATCTTGGTGCCTCTTCTATAAACTTCAACATAATGGGAAATTATGCCTAATAACTTAAGGAACCCATTGATCATATGATTTTAGGAGTCATTTTACCTCATTCATTACTTGAACTTATATATTAAAATTTAGGAATATCCAAATGCTCACATTAAAGCTTATGTCACTACAATCACAAAGTTACTCCCTTGGGATGCAGTAGTGGCAAAAAAACTTCCCAATAATGTCGATAACATCATTCTAAATTGGTACTATCATATCCCAAAAGATTTTATTCATTCTTTCTAATATTGTATCAATAAATGTTTTAGAGCCTTTGACATGAACAAATTACTTTGCACTGACATATGAAAATTTTTGTTTATCAAACAAGATCCTAATGAGTTTGTTACCCACTTCATCATGAGATGGTATAAAGTATTCTAATATTTCATCAATTCAACCAATATGGACCAAAGAGAGCTATGTGATCTTTTATTCATTAACTCAATCATGAAACTAAGTAAAACATTCAAATTTTCCCTTAGCGATCATACGAGGAAGTACTAGAAAGCACTTTAAGAATCTACTAATCAACCATAGATAGTGGCTACAAGAATATAAGCCTAATGGAAATATTATTACTCACAATCAAAATAGGGAGAGTTATCAAATTAATAATCACAATGCCCAAAATAATCAAAGGGACCAAAATGTAAAATCAAAACTGTAATGCCACTATTAACGACATTATAGACCATGCCAAAAATAATAATGTCATTAATAACAATCAAAACCAAAATAAAAGTAGTAACAACAATGAGATAAGGAATAAAATAAACCCCAATCCCATTAATATTATTCATGTTGTGGATTTCAACCACCCACCACCACATGAAAACTAACATCAAAATTAAAATCAAAACTTGAGCGTCTAGTATCAAAGCTAATGTTTTAACCAAAATTAGCCTTATTAGAAAAATAACCAACATCATAGTTTCAATCAAAACTTTAATCAATAGAATAAAAAAATGAATACTGATGGATTGCGATCCCAACATTTATTAATTCTTTCATATAGTTATTGGTCATAATACCATACTTTCAAGGAGTACAACAAGTTCATTAAAATACTCCCTGAAGATCATGGGCAATTTTTTTGTAATGAAATTACTTCAAGAATTAAGTATAACAGAAAATTATATCCAAATATGACTGAAATATATCCAAATATATGATAATAGATAAGCCACTTTGAGGGGGCAAACTCCACAAGCTTCAATAAGAGCATAATTCACAATATGATGATAAATGATTACCCACTACCTCCTATATATAGTCTATCTAGGCCATGGTTACTCCATAGGCTGACCTACTAATCAAAAGAAAGCATAGATAAATGTAATATAATGTCAAAGAGGGATAAGTAAGCCATAAGTCAGCTAATACTATCCTCATACATGTGATAGGTTAGGGGCGTAGCATGCCCTTCCCCTTCAAACCAACGTTGTCCTCAACATTGAACAACTCTGGATGTTGTTGTAGAAAATCTTCACCTTCCCAAGTTGCATCTTCACTACTTTGGTTTTTCCACTTGATCAAATATTCCCTAATCTCTCTGGTTCTCAACCTCTTAGTACGTGTTTGGAGGATCTTCTCTGGTTCTAAAATGACTTGTCCTTCTTCATCTAGTTTTAGGAGCTCTGTCTGGGCAGAAACTTTCTATCCAATGACCTTCTTCAAACAAGAAAAATGAAATACTGGGTGTATGTGAGATGAATGAGGTAACTCGAGCTTGTAAGCCACACTTCCAATTTTTTGTAGAACCTGATAAGGGCCATAATACTTAGGAGCAAGTTTGTTGTCCTTTTTTTGTTACTTCAAGGACATCTGCTTGTAAGGCTACAAACGAACAAATACCTAGTCACCCACCTCAAAATTTCACTCACTACGGTGTTGATCTACTTGTTGCTTCATCCTATTTTGTGCCAAGGCCAAATTCTCTCTCAAACTAGCCAAAATCTCCTGTTGATGTTGAATGTGCTCCTCCACATCTTGAACCTTGGTGTGCACCTTCAATGAAGAAGTGATGGAAGGTGGATGGTAACCATATAGTGATAGAAATGGAGACATTTTAGAAGAGGTATGGAAAGATGTGTTATACCACCATTCTGCAAGTGGTAGCCATTTAACCCAATGTTCCTATTTATCTGATACAAAACAACAGAGATACCCCTCTAAACATTTGTTAACCACTTCAATTTGTCCATCAGATTGGGGGTGGTAAGATGAGCTATGAGATAGCTGAGTACCCAAACAAGAAAATAGTTCAGTCCAAAAATTACTAGTGAAAATAGGATCATGATCACTTACAATTATTTTTGGGGTTCCATGTAATTTGAGAATTGCTTCCATAAAAATAGCCGCTACTGTACTTGCTGAAAATGGGTGTGAGAGAGCACAAAAATGGGCATATTTTGTAAGCCTATCCACAATGAACAAAATAACATTCTTACCTTCAAAAATAGGCAACCCAGTGATGAAATCCATGGAAACCTCCTCCCACCTTTGACTAGGAATTGCTAATGGTTGTAACAAACCTGGGGTCTTAACTGTTTCATCTTTATTTTGTTGGCATATCAGGCATTCTTCTAAAAAAATTTGTACATCTCCCTTGAGTCCTTCCCAAAATAATTATTTCTTAATTCTATGATAAGTTTTCAAGAACCTTGAGTGTCCCCCAATTGGATATGCATGCTACTCTGCAAGAATCTTATGCTTAAGCTTTGAATTTTTGCACAAGTATAACCTACCCTTATACCATAGGACATTACCTTTCCATTCAAATTTGTCAGAAGATAAATTACCTTGCTAGAGATTCTAAATTAGAACCTGTGTATCCTTGTCTTTCTCCCATTCTAACCTAGCTTCATCCACCCAATCTACTTTCAATATGGACATAGCACAAAGTAATGCTTCTATGGATGCATCCCGTCTGGATAGTGCATCTGCTACTACATTATCTTTACCCTTCTTGTAGATGATTTCAAAATCATAAACCAACATTTTGGTTACTCATTTTTGTTGTTCCTCAGATGATAATCTTTGCTCCAAAAAGTATTTGAGACTATAATGATCCGTTTTCACCTTAAAGTGTCTACCCATCAGATAAGGCCTCCATTGTTTAACTGCATGAAGAATAGCCATCATTTCTTTCTCATAGATAGGTTTTTGTAGATTCTCACCTTTGAATTGATGACTTTCAAATGTAATGGATCTTCCTTCCTACATTAGTACTACCCCCAATCTAGACCCAGAAGCATCACAGTCAACAGTGAATGTTTGTGAGAAGTCTGGAGTAGCCAAAACTGGAGTGGTGCACATAGTTACTTTTAGTTTCTCAAATGCTTTGGTGGCATCATAATTCCAATGGAAAGCATCCTTCTTTAGCAACGTAGTGAGTGGGGCTGCTATGCTACCATAACCTTTCACAAATCTTCTATAATAACCTATTAGTCCAAAGAACCCTTGAAGGTTTTTGAGATTTTTTGGCATGGGCCATTCCATTATCACTTTGATCTTCTAGGGATCAACTTTTACCCCTTCATGGGAAACAATGTGACTAAGGTACTCTACCTCCTATACTCCAAAATCACATTTAGATGGATTCGCATAAAGTTGGTGCTTCTCTAAAATTATCAACACCTGTTTCACATGTTGCAGATGTGCTTCCCATGTCTGACTATAAATCAATATGCCATCAAAGAAAACTAGCACAAACTTCCTTAAAAAATGCCTAAAAATAGTGTTCATCAAGCTCTAAAAAGTAGATGGTGCATTTGTAAGACCAAAGGGCATTACCAAAAACTCATAATGGCCCTCATGTGTTCTAAAAGCAATTTTATGAACATCTTCATCCTTGATTCTAATTTGATGGTACCCTGAGCGAAGATCCAATTTTATAAAATAATTAGCACCATGTAACTCATCAAGTAAATCATCAATTACTGGAATAGGAAACTTATCTTTGATGGTGTACTTGTTGAGTTCCCTATAATCTGGGCACATCCTCCATGTGTCATCCTTCTTCCGCACCATGACCACTGGTGATGAATATGCACTTTGGCTATGCTTGATGATCCCTACCTCCAGCATCTCATGGACCATCTTTTCAATTTCACTCTTTTGTGCATATGGATATCTATATGGTTTGATATTTGGTGGTTGACTACTTGGAATTAGTTGAATGGCATGATCAAGTTCTCTTTTTGGTGGTAGTCCTTTTGGCATGGCCCCAAAATTAGATGAGTGGTCTTCAAGAATTATTTATAGATCAGGATGTGTAGATACTTGTATGGGTTGAACTTCTATGGAGCATAATCATGCAATAATTCCATCTGCCCCCTTTTTTAGCATCTTGGTCATCTGATGTGAACTAACCAATTGTGGAGATTTTGCATGTAATCCATGTAGTTCAATTTTCTTACCTTCAGAATGAAAGCGCATGAATAGTTATTAGAAGTTCATCTCAATGGTACCTAAGGTTGTGAGCCATTGGACTCCCAAAACAATGTTTGTGTTACCCATGGGAATAGCAAACATAGGAGAGTCGAGATTGTACCCACCCATAGTAAGCTTAATACTATGGCATTTGCCTAAACAATTAATTGTGCCACCATCTGCAATCATGACCTAAAATTCTAGTGCTAGGTAGATGAAGCAGTTCAATTGAGTGGCCAACTTATGGTTTATAAAATTATGTGTGCTCCCTAAATCACTCAACACTGTCACCTTCTATTTCTTGAGGAAACCCACCACCTTAAGAGTTTGTGTAGTGCTAATACCTGCAAGTGCATGATAAGAGATTGTAGGTTGGGAATCTTCAGGTACCTCTTCTATATCCTCCTCATCATCATTGGAGGCATCCTCTGCTTCTTCATCTTCATTTGGTCCCTCAATGTAGAATAACTTCTTCTCAACACATCTATGTCCTTTACTCCACTTGCTATCACAACCAAAACATAATCCTTTTGTACACTTCTCTTCAATTTGTTGAGGGGTCAATCTAGTAGGTGGAGGAAATGTTGGTGACGATATGCTATGATCTTTGAAGTGAGTGAATGGCTGCTTCTTGTTGGCTATGAATTTTTCCTTAGCTCTACATGCTAGGATAATAGATTCAAAAATATTAAGTGGATTAAACATGCATACCTCATGTTGAATGTGGTCCTTGAGTCCACCCAAAAATAGGTCATTCAAGTTTGCTTTAGAAATTGTCTCCACATGTAAAGATAGGTTCTGAAAATGATGAATATAATCCTTGACGGAGCTAGTTTGTCACAATTTTTCTAGTTGGCTGAAGTAATTCTCTGTCACACTATTGCCATAGTGTAATTGTAGCTCCACTGTAAAAATTGACCAAGTGACATTGAGAGTCATCTTTTTCTTTTGAGCACACAACCATCGATACCAAATGAATTGATCAAGTTCAAGATACAAAGATGCCATGGTAACCTTCTATCCACTTGGAATCTGATGTATGTCAAAAAAACTCTCCATTTGGTTGAGCCAATTGAGTGGATCTTTTCCATCAAATTTGTGCATATCCACCTTTGGTAATAGGTTCCTCTGTGGCCATGGAGTTGGTTTTGAAGTAGACTGGTTAGGAAAACCACCCTGGTGGGTTTGTGAAATAGAGTTAGATTGATGATTTGACTGATTAATGTTCAAATCCATCATGATATCTCCCAAACTATCTTGTATGGATTGCATATTAGATTGTATGTCTTGCACCTCACTCTGAATGCCTTGCACACTATAGTCAAGCTGGCTCACTTTGTGATCTATGTCAGAAAACCCTGGTACAAAGGGTCTATTACATCCCCCTTTTGAATCCATCTCATCCTTTTTAGGAGTTTTACTTGGAGTTTTAGCACCCTTTCCTTGGCCCCGAGTTTGTGGACCTGCCATAAAAGGGTTTTACGATGTTGACCCTTATTGACACTTTTGACCCAACTTTGACCAAGCAATTTTGGAATTATTTCAGCCTCAAATAAAAATATATGAAGAACAAACCATAGCCAAATTTTTATAATATTTCCAAAAATTTAAACAACTCAGAAAAATTCTTTGAATTGTGCACTATAGAGCAATTTTCTGAAAAAACATAAAATAGCGATAACTTTTGCAAAACAGATCCAAATGAGCTAAAATTTTAATGGAGTCTGAATTTGATTATTTTTCACCTCTAGTAAATTTTTTTTAGATAAATTCACAACCATTTTTTATATATCACAAAATTTAAAAATTTAGTGTTTCGCCCACAAGATTGCCCAAATCGTAGCTCTGATACCACTTGTAATAAAATTACTTCAAGAATTAAGTATAACAGCATAATTATATCTAAATATGACTAAAATATATCCAAATATATGATAATAGATAAGCCACTTCGAGGGGGAAACCTCCACAAGCTTCAATAAGAGTAGAATTCACAATATGATGATAAATGATTACCCACTATCTCCTATATATAGTCTATCTAGGCCATGGTTACTCCATAGGCCGACCTACTAATCAAAATAAAGCATAGATAAATGTAATATAATGTCAAAGAGGGATAAGTAAGCCATAAGTTGGCTAATACTATCCTCATACATGTGATAGGTTAGGGGCATAGCTTTTTTATTGTTATGTTATTATAAAGTTTCAATGAGAACCCTTATCCTTCCTAAATAAATATAATAGTGACATATAATGCCAATATACACATTTATCAAAATCCCTTTCTAATCACTAGCATCATAATAACTAAATTACATAACATGTTAATCTAGGTAGCCGACCCACATTGGCTAGAACTCATGATGCAAAGGCTACGATTTATATAAATCTTAATGTCACCCCTCACCTCAATCCTTAGGAGAAGACTAGACTTGTATTCTTGGTATTATTAAAATCCAATGAAAGAGCCAACATTATTACTCTCACTAGGGAGTATTAACCACAAACCCCCTTGACAAATGCTCCAGATGTTAAAATTCAAGGAATGCTCAAATCAATTGGGACCTATGATCTTGTTTTGGACCTCAACAAGACATTTTACTGTATTTCATACATGGACCTACTGAATAAATCTCTCATACATTAGTTAGCACTACTTTATTTTTTGGGTCTTCATCATTTGACAAACATCACCTTGCTTCCTAAAGCATAAATCAATCACATCGACCTAGATATGTACCCTCTTGGGAAAAAAATCAAGGATGCTTGGTGTTTATTTGATCTCACATGTTTATCTTCTAACACTAATATGACTAATACTTTCAAGTGTGGATACATAATAATTATGTTAAAATAACTATGATTGATGATAGATCTATGGTTAAGATAGTCCCCTTCTCTTTTTTCCAATAATTAGGTTATGGCAAAACTAATTTTTCATCTACCATAAACACTCTTCGAGGTTATTCTAACCTCAAGTATTATTTTATTATCTCAATAGTTTTTCCTATTACCTTGGGGCCCAAGATTGTGCTTGTTGATTTATACATTATAGACAATGACAAAAATTACAACATGATATTAGGAAGGTCATGAATTAATAGGATGATATCCATTCCCTCAACTTTGTTTCAAGAAATAATATTTCTATATCTCAAAAAGGTTTTCATCACTCAAGGCAATCCTAAGTCATTCAATGTATATCAAGCCAATATTAACAAAAATTTGGGACTTCACACAAATTGTCATTTCCATGACAATCAAATAATTAAACCTTGTCCTCATAAAAAAGAAAAAGACCTAGTTACAACTACTTAATGGGTTTCAAAGGCAAAATCCAAGAATCTTAATACCTTATCTGGGAAGAATTTGGATGAAAAATATATTGAAACCATAGAAAATTATTTAAAAGGAGTGAATAAAATCCCACAATAGTGGTATCTATATCAATAAGAATCAATGGATGAAATTATCAAAATCTTGGAAAAAGACAAACCTATCATGTTTCTTATTTATGTTAAAATCTATAAATATGAAAACAATTAGCAAAAAATTAAGCTCATACTCTAAACCAAAACACAACCTTAAATTGAGAAAATGAAAGAGAAACACAATTACCTTCACCTATCAAGTGAAGATCTTTCTCGTTGCATGTATTTTCTTGAGATCAATGATTGTGGTTGCTCAAATATTCATGCAAGATATCAACAACATGTACCTATTTTTGATGATAGATATTTCCCATATTTGATGCTATGATACAACATTTTATAATGATTTAATTAAATATGAAGGGTGAATTTATATATTTTTGGATGGGAGGATGAATCACTGAGATTTACTTGATCTGATTTGGAAACTTTGAGTTTGGATAGATGAGATTAATTTAGTTGATCTAAATTTTGCATGCTTTGATTGGTATGTGATTCATTTGATTTATTTATTTTTAGATGAGAAAACATAAATCAAAGAGTTAATTAATTTGATGATGGATTTAACTAATTTAACACAAGAGTTAATTGCTTTATTTGAGATTGATTTGGATGAGTGTATTGAGTTTCGATTTTGATCAAAATGTTGAATATGTGAGGATAATTAGTATTTATTTATTAATAATGTATGCATGAAATTAGTTATGAATTAATTAACTAGTTATTAATTAGTAAATTATCCATGGAGTGATGTAGTGAGATTAAATGGGGTTAATTAATTGACATAGTGAAATTAAATAGTTGATGTTAACTGATTTATTTGAGATTGATTTGGATGAGTGGATTGAGTTTCTATTTTGATCAAAGTGTTGAATATGTGAGAATAATTAGTATCTATTTATTAATAATGTATGCATGGAATTAGTTATGGATTAATTAACTAGGTATTAATTAGTAAATTATCCATGGAGTGATGTAGTGAGATTAAATGGGGTTAATTAATTGACATAGTGCAATTAAATAATTGATGTGGCGATGTTAGTGTGAGTTGGTTAGTATGCATTGGTGATATAATTAGGGTGAAATAATATGGTGTCTAAATGTTCACCTCTTTGAAAGAGCATTGTGACTAAAAAAAGTAGTGGCTTTTCAAAGAATAGAGAAAAAAGAAAAATAAATGCAAGAGGATGCCTCTAGTGATAAAATATAAGTGCAAGAGGATGCCCCTAGTGGTAAGGTTGGTAGGAAAATTCCCCCTTGAGATAGCGTGTGAGGATGAAATACATGGATGGTCTCTTAAAATAAGAAGAGGGGTTTCAATAGAAAATTTAGGGATAAAATGGAGGGGCAGGGAATGAATAAATAGAAGGAGGTGGGGGAGAATGAATGTTAATGATGGATGGATAATTAGAATGTGTATGAATGTTGATGAGTGAATTCCAAATGTCTGAGCAACCTAATATTTACTATATCATATAACATGGTGCACCATTATATGGAGAATCATGATGAGATTATTTTAATATACAGTAGGACTGCCATATATGTATTAGATGAGAAAAACATATAAACAATGAATAATTAAAAAATATAAACATATTATGTTTTTTTCCTTTCTCAAGTTAAAAACTAACTATGTGTGCTCGATGATAATGATAGATTGGATGTGCCCAAAGTTATGATATATGTGAGGGGGTTGTATGCAAAATGATATATCCTGATAAATCTACAATGATTTATTTAAATTTGAATAATTATTTTAACAGGACTAAAGACAAGACAAATAGATTTTGTTTTTAGGGGGATTTTGACTTTTTTTAAATTTTTTTTGACTAATGACAAGGCTATGAACAAATGTTAAACTATTTATATCATTGGGGATGAGGTGGTAGTAAATGGAATGGTTGAGGGATTCATGATCATATCTCCAAGGTCTACGTCACATAAGAACCAAGTGCCCAAAAATCCATGTGTCATTTTGATGTTGTGTTATAGTGTGTTTTGAATAAGATATAATACACCAAGATATTTCTCAAAAATGTCTCAAGAGTTTTTCCACATCCTTATCAAGGTCAAAAGTAGGAATAATTATGGGCATGAAGATAGGTTACATAGATGATGTAGGATGTCCAGGGTTGGGTGGAGTGGGTCTTCCCCCAAGTGTAGGTTACTTGTAGACAACAAATTTATACATGGCATTATAAATTAGTTTTCATCATGGTAATTTCCCAAGGTGGCATAAAAATGATTTTCAACTTAGGATGATTTTTTTCTCTATTTTTTTCTTTTTCTCTATTTTTTTCGAATTTTGTAAAAAAATATTTTTTATGATTTTTTTAATTTTTTATGATAGCATTAGAGCCTTCAGTATGAAATCATTTGATATGCATGATATTCATTAGTTCATCAATCTCTTTTCCATATTATGTGTCCAACTTTTGTTCTCTTGACCCAAATTTGGTGATGACAACATAGGGACCTAACTAATTGGACTCAAATTTTCATAGTCCTTATTGGTGTTTTTTTTGATTTATTTTAGGATGAGGTCACTGATTTCAAACTCTCTAGATTTGATACACTTGTTTTATCTCCTTTGTATCCTATTTTTATATATTTTAAAGTGATTTAACTCATTGAGTCATTTTTCATCCAAAAGTTCCAATTTATGAGGACTCACGTGTAACTATGTATTCTTCATCATCAATCAGATCTTGTAAAGAGATGTGTAAAAAGGGTAACACAATCTCAATGAGTAAGATGATTTCAAATCCAAATACAAGGGAATAAGGTGTTTCCACTATGGATGTGTGAATACTAGTATAGTAATCCCATAAGGTAGGGTAGATTTGAATATGCCAATCCTGACCAACATCATTGACAATATTTTTCAATATTCTAGTGAGATTTTTATTGGGAGCTTTAGATTAGCCATTACATTATAGGTAATAGGCTATGGACCATTTATGTTTGATATGGAATTGGTCATAAGGGGTTTTACTTATTTGTTTTTATAGGACTTACTATTGTCAGTAATGATGGTTGAAGGTATATCATAATGATAAATGAGGTAGTTAATGATGAACTTAGATATTTGATTGCTAGTTACATATGTGATGGAGATGAATTTTAACCATTTTTAAAATTAGTCAGTGGCTGTGATGATATGTTTGTGTCCATCAGAGGAAGAAATATTTATTTTACCAATGAGATCAATCCCCCAAGTAAAGAAGGGCCATGGAGTGTGATTGGATACAATGCTTGAGAAGGCGCATGGAAGAGGTATTTGTGCTTCTAATAGGCTATATATTTTCTGACATATTGGCAATCAATGTTTTCCATTATAGACCAGTAGTATCATGTTATAATAATTTTATTTGATAATACCATGCCAATGGTGTGGGCTCCATAAATTTTGTCATAAACTTATTTGATTTATAAGTTGGTTTCTTTCGATTTTAAACATCTTAACAAGGTACTATCATAACTCCTACGATAGATGGTGTCATCAAGGAGGGTAAAATGGAAGGTACATTGATGAAACCATAATATGGATCATTATATCTATAAAATAACATCCTTTTTCTTGCATAGAAATTGAATCTAAATGTAGTCTCTAAACTTATGGTTTATTTAGAATAAAACAAGTATATATCATGGTTATGTCTTTAAAATTCATTGTTATCTATTTGTTAGCTATTACTAATGATTATTGAGAAAAATATGTCAATGAGTGTATACGTAGTTCATATTAAGCTAATAATGATTCAAAGTATGAAGATTAACCATTAAATAATAGTGTTGGAGTAGTGTTAGAGTCTTCTATAACAGATCCAACATTTTGGTCAAGTTATAATAGCTATGAATTACATCATAGACTCCTACAAGCTTACTACAAAATTCCACAACATCTACAGATTACATCATAGACTCTTACATGCTTGCTACAGACTCCCACAATAGCTATGAATTACATTAGAGACACCTACAAGCTTGTTACATACTCCCATAGTAGTTATGGATTACATTAGACTAGTTATAGATTTCAGTAGGCTAGCTATGAATTTTAGCAAGTTTGCTATAGATTTTAACAGAAATACTAAAAAAAAAAAAAAAACTACTATATACTTGTTTGTAAAGTATTTATAAATGTATTTTAATGTTCCATATATCACAAAGACTACTTTCTATTTTGATTCTTTCTATATATATATATATATATCTTTCTATGTATGAACTTTACATTAAAGATTATATTCGAATAAAGATTTATGTAATTTTATTCTAATAAATAAATATCTCCATATTTGGTGAAGATCGAGATTATGCTATATTAGATTTCATTCTTATAATAAATATCTCTCTCCATATTTTGTGAAGATTGAGATAAGATGAGATATTTAGGTTGTTACTCCTAAATAAGATGTTGGTTGGAAGCATAAAATTATAAATGCAACCTTCCATACCTGAAATCAATAATTAATATACCTTTATTTACATTATTCTAAGTAGTCCATCTAAAAATTTTGTTCTAAAAAAATCCTCTTCTGAAGAATGAGTTGGCCACTCATTTCAAGAAAGATGGATTAATGTATTTTTATTTATTTTGTAATTATCACTTTACTGCAAATTGTTATTTTATTTTGTTATTGTTGTAAACATTTATTTTTGTACAATTTATGTGAACGTTTAGGTATTTTATTTTTTTATCATTTATTTTTAATTTAACAATTTACCTTCTACAAGTATGCTTTAATTTCTGCAAGTGTGATTTACTTTCTGTAAGTGTGTTTTGATTTTTGCAAATGTGATGTGTGATAGAAGGAATCATTTACCAAAGATTCCTTTCTCCAATTGCATACAAAATTTGGACGCCAGTCCTGGATTAAAAATATTAAATTAATGGGATTGATGACTTCCATCATACATTGGATGAATTATTTTATTTGAATTCATGAAATATCAAGAGGAAGGATGTGGTTGTGAAGGTAAGTGTAAATGTCTTGATACCAAGGGGAATTGGGACTAACGATCTCACATACCATTTTAAATTTGGGGACATCATATGGTTGGATCATTAGTTATTCAACTAAAAAATAAAATTTTATAATATCCTTGTGCATATCCAGGAGAGAAATAATGGTAGCCATGGCAACTGCAAATTTATTTCTTACATATGGGACTTGATCAAATTGGATGTGCTTAAAGTATTATTTTAAGCTATCAACCATTATATTATATGGGATGAGTTTTTAATATTTATCCAAGTACTAATTTTTAAATTTTTTGATGAGGAGTTGAGAGTCACCATAGAATTACAAGTAATGAATGTTCCACTATATTGCTAGTTTGAAGCCCAAGATGAGGGATTCATATCCAAAAATGTTATTAGTGTAAGGAAACTTGATTATGAATGCTTTAGGTATGATATAACCTTGTGGTGTAAATATAAATATACCTTCCCCCAAGCCATTATTGGTGAAGGATCCATCAAAATAAAGTTTCCATTTAAGTTATTCATCAAGAGATAAAATTGATTCATCCAGAAATATAATGATCAAAGGTTGATTATATGATAGTGGTGCTTTTGTTAGATGATATGAAAGGAATTTTCCCTTTATAGATTTATAATTTACATATTCAATGTTTAAGTCACTCATAAACATCACCCATTTTTCCATTCTATATGTGAGATCTGATTTTGATAGAATATATTTTAGAGGATCAACCTTGGCAACAAGTTTGGTTTTGTTTTTTATTTATAGTGTCATAGTTTTTGAGAAGTAAAAACAATAGATATACATGCATTATTTATTGGGTTTTAATTGAGTTCATATGATACCAAAGTTATACTTAGGTGATAAACATTTTTTTATGTTCCTTGATCATCATGTTGTGCCAAGAGGGCTCCCAAGGCAAACTATGTTGTTGAGATGTAAAGTAGCAAAGCCTTCCCTAGAGTAGGAGAATTAACATTAGTGTATTTGCAAGGTATTGTTTAAGTTTTACAAATTCATGTTGAAATCCTTCATTCCAATAAAATACAATTTAATTTTTCAATAGATGTGATAATGGTTGACATTTATCTGCACTCTATGAGACGAACCTTCTGATTGATTAGCTTTTTTCTTGTAAATTGCACAATTGTTTGAAGTTTTTAGGAAGAGGCATTTATATGATGGATTTGACATTTATTGGATCAAATTAAATAAATCTTTTGGATATGATAAATCAAAATAATATATCTCATGTGATGCCAAAGACACTTTTTAGGATTCAATTGAACATTATATTCTTTGTAAAATGGTAGAGTGTTATATTATCATTTTCAATTTACCCAATATGTCATCTATGTAATCCTTGAAAATATCATGAAACATATCATGGAAGATAATATTAATGGATATTTAATAGGTTGCAATGGCATTTTTCAAGCCAAAATTCATGACTTGGTATAATTTTTTTCTCCAAGGTGTAGTGAACATTGTTTTGTGTTGATCTTCGGGTGTGATTTTAATCTAATTATATGATGAAAAATTATCCATGAGAGATAAAAATTCATGTAAAGATGTGGATTCAATTTTCATGTCAATATTTGGTAAAGTAAAATCATATTTTGGACATGCCTTATTGATATCGTATAAGTCTATACACACTCATATACTTGATAGTTTCTTTTTGATAGGAACAATGTTAGATATTCATTCAGAGTAGTCAATTGGTTATATAAACCCAACATCCAAGAGATTTTTTAGATATTATTTGATGAGGAGGGATACCTTGGGATGATTTTTTATAAATTTTTATTTAACTATATTAACATCGACATGTACAACAAGGTCATGCACCACAAGGGATGGATCCAAT
The DNA here is from genome assembly GCA_037957365.1 of Torreya grandis. Classification (NCBI taxonomy): domain Eukaryota; kingdom Viridiplantae; phylum Streptophyta; class Pinopsida; order Cupressales; family Taxaceae; genus Torreya; species Torreya grandis. The sequence continues at coordinate 4,455,793 of JARHVA010000605.1, read as the reverse complement.
CTAGGTATATCAACATATGACTAAGCAAAGATGTTTACAAATTATTTTAGGAGGGTGACCAGAATTTATTGTTCCTTGGGACTAATATTATTCCCATGTTAAATAATTTTAGGATTATCCTCTACTCCAATGCTGACATCAATATCTTCCTCAACAAGTTATTTAGAGTCATCTTCTAATTATGTTGGCATAAGGGAGGTTGGGTTCCTTGTTTTTAAGTGTCATAGAAAGGTTTTCACAAATAGACTCATCTTTATTTTATTGGTTTTAATTTGTTATCTGATATTGACTCAAAGAGGTTTTTAGTGGGGGATTTTTTTAGATTTATTTTTACTAAGAAACTCTTACTTCTACCCAAAATATGCTGATTCATCTAGGTTAATTTCAAAACCCTTTTTGTGATCCCCTGATGGGATGCCATCTCGAAGTCCCATGAATTATATGATATATTCTTAATTTTGAAATAAATAAATTGGTATGTGATCTTATCAATCCTGATTAATGATTTTAGAGTATTGGAGGTCAAGATTAATTTTAAAGATAACAATTTCATTAAAAATATTTGTGGTGGAAATATATTTGTAATGACTATGAGAGGAACATTTTTCAATGTCAAAAGAAGCTTTTTTAGATATTATGGAAGTGTCACTAGTATTTCGATATTGATCACTAGGGGTTTTATATTTGATGCCGTGAGATTCGATATTTGCACAAACTTGTATAGATTCTCGTATTCCCTGTTCATGAAGGCCTAGTCCTTTTATTTTATAAGTCATGATTTGAAACATCTTTTTTACTATGGGATACTCATTAATTTTAAATTAATCTACTACTATATCATCATATATCCAAGAGTCATTGGAGATTTCAATTTTCTCATCTATGAGAAATCCTAATTTGATAAAAGTGGTTGTGTCAAACTAATAGGATAGCAATTTTATCTTATTGTTTATGTTAGACCTATAGAAAATTTTAAGAGAAATGGGGATTTTACCCACATAGAAAGCACCTTGAATTTCATATTCTCTAAATCCTTTGTCAAGGATATTTAAATAGGATTTAGAAGGTAGGATTTTATATGTAGATGGAAGGTCATTTGGATGTATGTAGGATGAAGTATTTATCGATTAGAATGTTATGGATATATATATTTAGAATAGGTGATGGGACAATAATTGGTTTGACAATAACACCCCTATAATATTTTGAAATATTAGAAAGGTAAAATATCACTAGGGATGGTGATTTACTTGCATGAATGCATAAATTTGATGCATTTGTGGAAGGTGGATGGGATGAATTGTAAAATATGAATCCATAGTCAACAAAGAATTATGTTTTAAGGGATATAAATATTAATGACATATAATAATGTTTGTTGCATGACAAGCCCAACCGTGATAGGAAAATGTATAGTGTCTAGTAATTCTTTTTCAGCATTATCATATGCATTGTTGGTGGTGGTGTTTAGGTTCAATATTGATTCAAAGTAACCAAGATGTTTGATTATTATCAAAGTTTAGATATTCAAACCCAATCCATTATCTACAAGTAACCTTTTCACTTTATGTTTTTCAATGAAGTCCTTGATAAGCAAAGGTATATTATGTGATGGGCCAATGAGAGGTATGTCATTGTCATCAAAGATGAGTTAATGACTCGAAGACAAGTTTACAATAAGTGATTGAAATTGGGATACATTAATGTCATTGGGGATTACTGACTCATGAAAGACTTTTCACATGATGTCCTTATGAACAGTGGATGTTTTTAGATGATCCAGGATGGAGATTTGGGAAATCATTTCAAACTATTATATAATGTTGTATTTTCCTTCAAGGGTAGGTGGATGATGTCTTTGGATAGTGATTTTATTACATCGATTTGTGGAAACGTAATATATGGATTCTAATTTAATTATTATGACCCAATTATTTGTATATTCAATGTGACCAACAACTACATCATAAGAATGGGATTTTTTTTATAATTGACATTATTAGTTTGGACATTTTGACATTCATTTGGTTGTGGATGAACTTGATCATATTTTATAAAAGGGTCTTTATATATCCATAATTATTACTTATTTTATGTGGATGCACTTCCTTTGAATTAAATATCTCTATTATCAATAGATATTGGACATAATTATTCAATGTCATACATCGATCGGTTGAATGTCCTTAGATCTAGTGAAACTCACTATATGCATTATATTTGTACCATGTGGGTTTAGTTTGTTTTCATCAAAGGGATTTATTTGTGTAAAAATTATCATGTCTATAATGATGAATTAATCAAAGACTAAAGGATTATAATGCCTTCTTTTGGTTTTCTATTTTGTACGACCCTTAGGAATGGTAATGTTGGAAGTGATTTGGACGACATGGATGTGTTTTGAATCAATAAATCTATCACTGATAACATTTTTTTCTAAATAATTTGGATTTTTTCATTACATTTAATTGTGATGATCCTTATAGAAAAGTTTCACTAATCCTTTAGCTATAATGTCCTTTTCAATTTGAACTCCTTTTTTGATGATCTCATCAAATGTAGTGGCACAATAAAATGTTAAATGAAAATTCATTTATTGATTAAGGTTGGTGAAAAAATGGTGAAAAACTATTTCTCAGGGATTTACCAAGGAAGTATGCTAGCTAAGTTTCTCCATATTTGTAAGAATGAAGAGAAACTTTATTCATTCCTATGTCATATGTTACATAAGTCCATCATTGTAAGTTCATGTTCAACATTGTAGAAGTGTTTTTAAATTTTTTTAGATAAATATACAAAGGTTGTGATGGATCCATTAGGAATATTTAAAAATCATTCCAAGGCTTGGCCTCCCAAGCTACAAGGGAATAATCTAATTAAGTAGATGTCACTATATGTAACTTCTTGGCATGCATAAATAACTCTTTGACATGATCTCTAGGATCGTATTTTCCCTTGTATTTTTCAAACTTGGGTGGTTCAAAGTAAGGGGGAAAGGGTATTAATAACATTTATTTATCATAGGGATAAGGGCACAACTCCTAAAATTTGTACTTTGTGTTATTATTATGGATTCCATCTTGTTATCATTAGAGAGCATCCTTCATAGCTTATCATTTTTGTGAAAATGACATACCCTTAAGTGGTAATGAATGGGGTAGAATAAAGTTAGGTTTGGGTTGCTTAGGGGCCTGATTGGTATTGAATTAGTGGTTTTAAAATTGTTGATTATGTTTTGAAGGTTTTAATATTAAAGGAATTACATGGGAGGCTAATTTTTCCAACTATTTACTTAATTGTTGAAGTTGGTAAAAAATAACTTGTTTTTTTTTTTTATCTTGAGGATGTTGTTGTGCTATAATTGATTTCACTTGCCAAGGTTGACATGCGAGACATTTATATTAGGGTTTGCATTAGTCAACTCTATATTTGTTTTATTTTGGCCAATGGGACTACTAAAAGTATAATGCTCTAATTCTTGATGGGTTTGATCTCTATTTCTTATAATGTGACTCATTTTTTCAATATTGTAATCTAAAAGAAGCTTGGCTCCTAATTTTATGATTTGCATGAAGATATCATTTTTTTGCAAATGAGAACTATTCTACCTAGGCTCTACCTTGTTTTGTTTAAACATATCATTGGTTTCATTGTTATATTCATTATGATTTACAAGGCTATCATTATCACCATCATTAGTTTGATCCTAGTTAAAATGCTCGTAAAAAAAATAGGTTTTGATTAAAAGGGTTTTTAGTATTAAAGTCTAGTCTAGATAGGTATATCATTTTAGGTGCCATTTATTTTGTTTAGGTTTGATTTTTAGATAGGTTTTTCACAAGGGGGAAAACTAACTCACACACAACAACACCATATAATAGTCAAGTGGGAGTAAAAATGAATAATGGCCCATAGATATATCTCAAGGGTAAGAGTGGGTAATTTATTGGAATGTTGTGTTTCTGGCACCACTAAATGAATATGGCTAGATGGCTCCTAAACTAGGTTTACCCATGCTCATTAAGGGAGTCCTTGATATACAGTTTGGTACATGAGGCATATATATGTGGCATAAGGGTGTTGTCTCAGGCCTAGTTATTGGTGGTTAACCACCTCACTTCATAGAAACTAGGGAAAACTAAATTTATGGTTAGTTAATAAAGACATCCACACCAAATACTATTTATAGTTTTTTATAACATGGACTTTGGATAGAGCTTGGTAATGAAATCCAAGTTTCTAAATACCTTAAAAAATAAAAAATAAAAGGCATAAACCATTTATAATTTCCAAGATCATTTTACATCGCAAGGAAAGAGCATACATGGGTTGACTTAGGAAGTCATAAGTGACATAACCATTTTTTATTCTCAATATTTCCCTACATCACAAGAGAAGAGCATACATGGTTAGGTCATGCATAAATAGAATAGTAATAGATAAATAAAAATATTTATTTAGGATTTATTACTTTATATGCTTAGTTTGTCTGATTATAAGTTTTATTCTAGCATAACTACATGACATAAGTTATTAGTTTTGAATTTTAGGTATTTGATATATAATTTTTACTACAAAAAAGGATTAGTATGATGTAAAATAGCAAGCACAAACCCTGCACATCATAAAATCAAAAATTTCAAATGAATAACCCAAAAAAATAAGCTTAAAAAGAAAAAATATATTATACCCTGATGCAAAAATACCATTGTGAAAATTAAAAATGCCACTCTACATGTAGAAACATCATTCTTCAGTATATGAATGCCGCTAGCCAAGAAAGAATGACATTAATGAAAAAACATTGTTTAGTTATGTAAAAATACCATTCCTTAGTATAGAAACATCATTATTAAGAATAGAAATGCCACTACCCTACTTGGGACCTACACAGAACACAAAAACACTAATATTGAGATAAAAAAGGCTAAATCTTATCTAGGACCTACATTGAACACATAAATGCCAATATTCAAAACACATAACATAAATGTTAGTATTCAGGAAAATGAAACTTGACGTAAAAAATGACAAATATGCTTGTATTTTAAACTAAAAATAACTCAAATATGATTCAAGAATACTAAACACATTATTAACAATAAAACAAGTTAAAATTCCACCTAAAAATAAGTAAAAATTGAAATAGATTGAAAGGGGAAATTCCCATTAGGCATGCCAAAAATCTATATGCTAAAATGTAGAGCTATGAAAGAAACTAACAACAAAACTAAGATCGTACTCTAAACCAAAACACAACATGAGATAGAAACACAATTACCTTCACCTACCAAGCAAAGATATCCTTTGTTTCATATATTTTCTTGAGAATGATGGATTATGGTGGCTCAAGGATTCATGCAAGATATTAGTAACATGTACATGTATTTGATGATAGATATTTCTCATATTTAATGCTATTATCCAATATTTCCTAATGATTGAATGAAGAATGAAGGGTGAATTTATAAATTTTTGGATGGGAGGATGAATATTATAGATTTAAATGATCTTATTTAGAAAATTTTAGTTTGGATGGATGAGATTAAATCAATTGATCTAAATCTTGCATGTTTTAATTTGTATTAAAAATAATTTGATTGGTTTGTGATTTATATGAATTTTTTTTGGATGTGCAAGCATAAATCAATGAGTTAATTGATTTGATTCCATTTGATGATGGAGTTAACTATTTTAATTAGTTTAAAACTATTTTAATGCAATATTCAATTACTTTATTTGTAATTGATTTAGTGTGTGGATTAAATTTATATTTTGATCAAAGAGTTGACTAGGTGAGGATAATTAACATTTATTTATTAATAATACATGCATGGAATTAGTTATAAATTAATTAACTAATTAACAATGATTAATTAACTTATTAATAATGATTATTAACTAATTATCCATGGAGTAATGTAATGAGATTAAATGGGGCTAATTAATTGACATGGTGCAATTAATTAATTCACATGGTGGTGTTAGTGCAAGTTGGTTAAGATGAATTGGCTATAAAATTAGGGTGTCTGCACTTCCATTTGACCCACATTGGGTTGGGAATTACAACCCTCATAAGCTTATAACCTTGGAGGCTTTCAAATAAGTGGTGAAAATTCTCAACATTTACATGATATAAATATCTGAGAACAAAGAAAGGCCCACTACATAGTAAGATGCATCTTTCCCTTTAGAAAATCAATGGACGCTATATTATGAAGGGGGAATTTTTCATTTTGTCACTAGGTTAGGAGTAATTTTGAACTCCCCTGAAAGAAGGATCATGCATTTTGGATTCAAGCTAAAACTAGAATACACCAACAATGTGGTTGAATTTGAAGCCCTACTTGTAGGTCTTATTATTACCAAAATATTAGATGTTAAAGAACTTGAGGTCCTATGTGACTCATAACTAGTTTCCAATTAGATTTCTAAAGTTTATCAAATCAAATTAGAACACCTTCAACACTATAAAAAGGTATTGTATGAGATTGCTAAATATTTTAATTTTATTTCACTAGAAACCATGCCCAAAGAGGATAACCAACTTGTTGATTCAGTAGACTCCTATTATCAAAATTGTCATTATCAAGATATTCTAGAATATAATTTGTTTATGTCTATAAGACTTGAACCATTGGTCTAAAGGAAGACAAGAAATGAGATTATTGTTTATGTGCAGAAGGAGAATGAGTCTCTTACCATGGATTTCACTATAAATGAAGAATACATCTTCAAATTTTTGTAGGCTTATAATAAACTCCCCAATGTGCATCATAAATGGGGTTTCATCTTATTCCTCACCCTTCATCCTACTTTGGATTATTTTATTATGACTCGTACTATAAAATTGAGGACTATGAATCCTTTGGGGAAGATTATGAATTTTTTGAAGCAAATGATGAGAATTTTTATCTCCCTCCTACCCCTCAAGAATTTGAAGAAGGGAAAACCTCTCTCATAGAGGACACTATAGATATTAACATCAACACTGAAGAGAAATCTAAAATCCTCAAGATTGGAAATTGTCTCTCTCTAGAAGAGGTATAATATCATAAAACATTTCTCATTGAGTTCTCAAAAAAAATTGCCTTCTCTTACTCAAACATGATGGTTATCGATCTTAAAGTAGTGGTCCAAAATCTAGTGACTAAGCTTGATTCAAAACCAATCAAATAGAAACTCAAGCCTTTAAATCCAAAAATTATGTTAATGGTGAAAGAGGAAGTGTTTAATATCCTTAATATATGGTTCATTGAGCTAGTGGATGCACTATGTGGTTGTTTAATATTATCCCTATTCTCAATAAAAATGATAAGGATATGTACTGATTTCAAAGATATCAAGGAGACATGTCCTAAAGATAATTTTTATCTACCCTTAATGAACTTATCTTTTGAGTTGTCAAGTGACTGCATAGGAAAATAGAATGCACAAAACCCAAAATTCTCTTGAAGTTGTGTACGAGTGCCTTGATAGATAGGAACACCTAGTGAGGATAGGTGTGACTATTGCTATTATCCCTATGGGTCAATTCTATTTTTTGAGGTAAAATGTAACTTCCAAAATAATCAAGTGTGATAGTGATAAGTATTTTTATCATGATTTTATCTTTAGAAACTATGTAGAGACATATATATGTCTTCTTGAAGTTGTTATCCATAGCTTTATGCCACAAGGAGACAAAAAAATGTGGAGTAAAACAGGTTTAACGGTTGGAGTTTTGACTCAACATTCCACTATGTTGAGCATTGCCTAAATAGCAATACTCCGAAGAGGGTTTGAACTTTGATATAGTTTTCCCACTTAAGTGTTTTGTGTAATTGTGATCATTAGAATATATGAATGTGTAGACACCAAAATTGTGTCGACTCCCCTTGGTCCCTTACACACTTATTAATTTAAAATAGACTACTTATTTTAAATTAATGACATCACCTAGACACCTCATCTAAGACACCTCGCCTTGGACACCTCACCACTAAGACCATTTCCTACCCTATGAGTCACCCTATGACTAAGTCCTTCATATCATAACTACCTAAGACCCATTCCTAACCTGTCTAACTAACTCTCGTGCCTAATAACCCCATCCTTCGACCGTTCTCCAATGGCAAATGCACATGGTAGATGGAGAAATGGGCGAAGGGCTAAAAATAGCCCTTTTACCCATTCTCTAGCCACTGACATCGGTCAACTGTCAGCCGACATCAGCGGAATAGCCGATGTCAGTTACTTAAACCGGGTTCTAACCTTGAGCTAGGGTCTAATCTCTCTCTCTCTGGCTCTCTCCCCCAGACTCTGAGACATAGACATGCACACTCTGAGACCAAGCATCAGACTTCGACTTTCACTCTCCAAGCTATAGAAACTCTACAGAATCACTCCAGACATTGGATTGGAAACATTGCACGAGATCTTTGAGATCAGCCACAACCAGAGCTAAGTATTTTCTGTCTTATTTTAGTATTTAGAATACATTAGTAATTAGTTTCTATTTACTATTTTTGAATACTATCAACTAGACCCAACTTATTCCTGGAGAGGCTGAAAAGCCTTCCCCATATCCTTATCCTCTTTACACACCAACCTTCTACCTTTGTCCCTTCTCAGACCCTACTCACTGTCCTACAACCCTGCACAACCGTTAAACTCCCAGACTCCTCTGTCGACCACAGACATAATCCTAAAACCCATCCAATGCCCATTTCCCTGATCGACATCGACCACAACCCTGATCGACATTGGTAACATAACCGACGTCGACATATTTACCAACCAATGTCAACAGGACTATTGACATTGGTAACTGTGCAGACTGATTACAAAGAACAAGTATGCATTGTCTACTTTCTCTTTCTTAGTCTTTCACCATTTCTTTTCATACAAACACTCTTTTTGTCAAATAGTGGACTATCATCCCTTAAGGAAGTTTTTACGCTTTTGGGACTGAGCGTGTGCTTAGCAGTCCACCATATATTTGTCTAACATTCTCTTGGTTTGAGTTTCTTTTTTATCTATAGGTGTCTTTCTCCACAACCAAAGAGGAGCTCCTACATTGCTTGGATACGGTGCGCAACTTAATCCAGGTAACATACAAACCCCTAACCTTTATCTTTAGTTTCTTCTTCTTCTGAATGTAATTAGCAAAAAAGTAGAGAAACATTTTAGCACACTTGGTGGGACCCTAGAGTTTTCCTTGGGTTCATTTCTTCTAAAAGCAAATTTTCATATAGATGCATTAGGAAAAAAATTCTCTTCTTGCATCTTTTTCTTCTATCTCTTTATTTCGAAAAGAAATCATAAGCGAAAGTTAAAAAAGAACATCTTTCTTTTTCTTCTTGTCATTTCTTTCTTGCATCTTAGAGTAGTGAAATTCATACTCTTAACCTTTTCCCCACTTGTTTACATCTGAACAAAACATTTCAGTTTGGGTTAAAAATATATTGCATTTCATTCCTGCATGAATGCATACTTAGCCCTCTCATCTAGTAATTAAAAATGCATTATGAATAAATCGTAGTGCACATATGTTACACAACTAGACCAAATTCACATCAAATCAAACATTTAAACATACCTGAGACAAGGCCCGACTAGGATTTCATCACCTAGCGGATACCTTACCCTTCCTGGTGATCCTACTTGGAATTCACCACCAAGAGGAGGACCCACTTTGTTCTTTGGCAGAGTATAAACTATAGGCAAAGTATATATTGGCTAAGTGGCCCAGCTCGGCTCTGGGTTTGTGAAGTGAAGGGAGCAAGCCCCCAGCACCAAGCCACGTATAGAACCTAACACAGATTTTTGAGCACCAAAACATAACCCAAAACCAACCTTAGACTTCCTCTTTAGGACCCATTCTAAAAGCCAAATTCCCAAACATATTCTTCTAAGTCATAAGCCACCACAACTCTAAAAATTATTCTTAGGAATTTAACATTTAGAGGTTACTTTTTGTCATCTATTTTTGCTGTTCTTATCTTGTTTTTTGAGCTGGTAAGGTTGCATTATTCTGAGGTCTAAAAACAACTCAAAATTTTTCCTTTATTCCAAAAACTTTCAATTTTTTAAGTTTCTAGAAATACATAGACACCAACATTAGTTTTTCCATCTGACATCGGCAACATATCATCATTGACATCAGTTTTTTCACCGACGTCAGCAACATATCTTCACCGACATCAATTTTTCCACCAACGTCGGTCACTGTCAACAAATTTTCTTTCTAAATAGCAAGCTTAAAACCTGACTTTTTTGTTGTTGAACAAAATTTTGGGTTTTTTGAAACTGAAACACATAGTTTTTAGAACCTAAACACATTTTGCCTTGGATAGTTTTGACACGTAGTCAAGCTAAAACTCTTGTTGACCACGTGAGTCAACAACCACTTCCACCCTCGCCCTTTATACCAAGTCCCCTAATGGAGTATACTTCAGACACTGAGCGTACTCCTATTCAACCAACCCCCAATCAACCTCCAATTGTTCCCGAAGGGGATCAAAATTTTGAGAGATTCCTTGATCTCAACATTAAGGCTCTCCAACACTATCTCGCAAGAAGCCAAACATGAGACCCTTTAGGTAATCCTATTTTTGGGATGCCAACTTCCTTAGTTGAAATGGCAATAATATCAACCGCATCCATTACTCAACCCATGGTCACTCAGGCCATAGCTTCAACTAATAACCCAACCATGGCCAATATTCAAGATTTGGCCTCTCCTTCTATTTTTGGACCTACTTCCATCGGGGTTTTTGTACCCCCTCAACCAAAAATAATCCAAACAAGTTTGACACCCTTTCAGAACTTGCTTGTTTCTATCCCACCCACTCTTGCACCCATAAATACAAGAGTGACTACCTATACTTTTACTAGTGTCACCACCACTCAACCACTTTTGGTGACACCTAGTCAAATTGTGCCCTCCAACTTCATGGCACAAGCCCCCTTGACCTCAACATCAGTCCCTATGATGAACTATCAATATGTTGCACCTATACAAACACAAACAAGTACATCATACACCCCTCCCAATGCTTCCAGGTACCCTATAACCTAGGGGGTGCCCCACCTACCAATCCATCAGCTGATCTAATCAAGATGCTGATGGATAAGATGTCTAACCTTGAGACATCCATTTTCGGTTCAAGCAATGTTCTTTCATATGAACAAATTTGTAATGAACCCATCCACCCTTCGGTCCCTATTCGACCATATCCTAGCCAGTGGGAACTCCCAAAATTTACTCATTTCTAGGGTAAAGAGGACCCACAGCAACATCTATGAGCATTTAGACACGCTTGCTACCTTATAGCACATGATGATGCATTATTACTTCGCACATTTCCCATGTCACTTTCTGGTGCTACCCTTGATTGGTATAGTTCTATTACCAGTCATTCTCTATTTACCTTCACTCAACTAGCTCAACTATTTCTTGACCATTTTTTGATCAACATCACTAAAAAATTCTCCATTACAGACCTATATTCTATTAGATAATTCGACGATGAATTAATAGCTGACTTTGTTGCCCATTGGAGAGGTTTAATCAACCAACTCTCCTTTTCATTACCTCAACCTGAGCTCATTGAGCTCTTTTCAAGAGCATGTGCCAAGCACATCTCATCTACTTTGTGGGTCCAAACATTTCGCACATTTGACGAAGCTTTCACCATGGCCCAAAATCTTGAACTCCATGCACTGTCGAAGAGGATAAGAGTCAAATTGCGTAGTAAAAATACCAATGCAAAAGCCAATGACCCTTATTCCTCCAAATCTTCTTCTTCCCTTTCCAAGTCTAAGGGATCAGCAAATGTTGTGGTCGTTAGATCATCATCTACCACAACGAACCACTCTAAGCCTTCTACATCACAAAGCATCACAAAACAATTCCAACAATAGTATATACAGTGTCAATACACTCCAATAGGAGAATCATATGCTTTCATGTTGGATAAACTAGTGAAATAGGGAGTCCTCAATCTTCCTCAAATACAACCACCTCAATTTGACCCCTCAAAAGCCATCCCTGCATGGTATAGGGAAAATGACTTTTGTAATTATCACCGTGTCAAAGATCATGACACAGACAATTGTAAAACCTTCAAAAACATTGTTCAAGACATGCTAAACAAGGGGAATCTTGTTTTGGATAACCCAAATGTTCCGGTTAACCAAAACATATATGTCTTTAGACAACCATTTCCTAACCATCTCCCAAGTCAAAATAACATTTAGACCATGGCTGATGACCTTCAAGAGTGCAATATATGCACAGTCAACATGGTCTTTCCTGTCATTCCTGACCAACCTCTCCCATGGTCTGAAGAGGTTAGTCAACCCATTCCTCCACCATGGGTAGAAGAGCCTATTTTACCCATATCACCCCCACAACATCAAACACCTCATCTTCTCATATTTGTCTAACCACAAGTGAGGAACCCATATTACCTGTTCTTCTTACCCCTACCTTCCCTCTTCATCTACCATTGGTAGAAGATACCGTTCTTACTCCACACCCTCATGTAGAAGGGACCATAATCCCTCTACTTCACCCTTTAGAAGAGCCTTCTTCTCTTATTTGTCCTTCACTGATGGAGGATAATCCTTCTATCCAATCCCACTTTCACATGTAGGAGAGTCTACCTTAACCTCTCCCATATTGGAGGATGCTTTGATGGATACCAACGCCACTGTACCATCACCCTCATCCTTCCTATTACCAATGGAGGATCATACTTTTCTCCACTCTTCAACCATATGTGCAGAAGGCTATGATCATCCCTACGCTCTATCCTCTTGAAGAGCCACATTCTCCAATTCCTTCTCCATCGAGAGAAGAACTTGCCACCTCACCCACTTTGACCGAAGAAGATCAAGTGATGGTTTTCTCTTGTCTTTGGCCTGTGATTGCTATGTCTAACACATTTCTACTCTCACGATCACCTAAATCCTCTAAAAGACTGACTGTAAGACCTCACATGACATGTCACCTAAACCCTTCATCTCAATTGGTAAAAAAACTTAGGATTTCTCCATTTGAGGAACTTAAAACATGAGGCATTATGGGAGCGACCTTAATTCTCCTTATCTTACACATCCCACTTCATCTTACGACTGCCAAGCCTTTTGTGACTACTCACCCCAAAATCTCTAACAAGGATTAGGTTTCTACTTCCAAGTCATTAGAAGCTCAACCTTCCATGTCTGAACCCAAACCCTCACAGGCGTCCACCATGTTGAAGCAGATTAGATCTCTCAATGTTTGCCCTACATCAAACTTCACTCACCCACAAGTGAAGGTAGACTTGAATCTCTCCCCACACAATAATGGTCCTCGCACCAAACTAAAGAAGGCTGCTAAACCATAGTCGGAGAACTCCTCCCCCACCATCACCATTGTCCTCTATTTTGGGTCCACATCCATTTACTTTAATAGGAGTGCTCCCAACACCAATACCTAACAAAAGGAAAAATTGCCTCCATTACTCCCTTTACCCATCACAAATATACTTCCTCCAAAACATCCAACACCTCTCACCACAAAAGTATCATCTATGCATGTGTGGTCACACCACCAAACAAAAAGATGGTACGAAAAAGCTCCTCCTAACAACTCCTAAATAGAAGTTGTCATATCCCTACTGCAACAACATGCATGTAGACCCATTATCGGGTTCATATGATTTACTATTATGCCAATTGTTATAGTCTTATAGCATCATTCTCCTGCTAATTAAATCATACCAACCTCTTGGACCAAAACCATCTTGGTTTGATGACACTAAAATCTGTGTGTATCATCACACACTTGGGCATGATACTGAAAAGTGTTGTGCTCTTAAGGTTGTCATTCGTCAACACCTAAAAAAAGGCACCCTTCTCATTAAGCACCCCTTTGACAAACTACTGACATTATCCCATGCCTCCCAAACCTCCTCACCTTCACACTCATCAACTCTCAAATCAAAACCATCTTGGTTCGATGACACTAAATTTTGTGCATATCATCGCACACCTAGACATGACACTGAGCATTGTTACACTCTTAAGGTTATCATTCATCAACACTTGAAAAAGGACACCCCTTCTCATTAAGTATCCTCTTGACCACCATTTCAACAAACCACTGACACCATCCCATGCCTCCCAAACATCTTCACCTTCATCGAGGATCCCATCATCGAGACTATGGTCCCTCTACCACCTTCTCCCCCTTTGTTCAAAATCAACACCATCAATGTGGCCTCTAGGTCACAAACCAGGAAGGATAAAGGAAAAGAGAAGGTTTCTATCCCTTGGACATATCCATTTGTCAAGCCTTCTCAACCACCAAAACCCAAGATTTCTATCTTTGGCACATCTCAAACAACATCTTCGAGAGACCAATTCATGACTCCATGGTGAAACAACTTCACCAAACCCCTATTAAGATATCTTTGTATGACCTAATACAAAGCTTTCTACAACATCACCAAGCCTTAATTAAAGCTTTATAGGCAGTGGAGGTCCAACTTGAAGACCCCCAACCACTGACTGCTTTAGTCAAATCATTACCCACCATTGCCTCTATCACCTTCAGTGATTCTGAGATTCCAGACTACAACTTGGAAGATCAGGATTTTGCCCTCTTAAACTAAGCCTGTCAGGTAAAAGCTTTGCAGGATGCATCCTAGCATCACACTCCTTGTCAAAGAGGAGCTTCAACATCTTCTCTCCATCTCATTTATCCAACCCATTGATTATCTACAATGGGTGTTAAACATTGTCCCTATCACAAAATCAACTGGGGGAATTTGACTTTGTACTGACTATCACAACCTCAACCAAGCATCAACCAACTTCACGTCTAACATCGACCAAAACGTGCCTACAACCAAAATTTGAAAGAGCAAGATTTTAAAATCAGAGATCTCATCCTTAAAGAAAACCCACATGTAACCAATATGGAAAGAAGCAAACGAGGCAAGTTTTCTCCTAATTGGCTTGGACCTTATATTATAATGCATAGGTATGGATCAAGGACTTATTGTTTGTCTTCTCTTGAAGGCCGGCTAGAACCTGAGCCCCTTAATGCCTTACATATGTGACCATTCTACTGTTAATCAAGTAATCATTCACTTGATGTTTAACTTGAGCTCATCCCTTGAACAACCTCCATCATCCATATTCCTATTCCTTTCAACCCTTTTTCCCTACAAACATTAGTTAACCCTTTTGTCAAGCATGAATGCTTTGTCCTAATAAAAGGGAACCCTTAAACATCTATAGTCTAGTCCATGACCAAAAGTTTAGTCAATAAAAAAAAATAATAAAACTGGGATGCCTATTCAAAGGTCATTAACTATAAATGTATAATTGCTCCCTCGAAGGACTGCTGTATAATTGTTGTAATTAGTAGACTGCTCCCTTGAAGGACAGCTATTCAAAGACATCAAAACTTATAAAGCAAAACATAGACCACTACCTTGAAGGATGGCTATGCCCAAATTTTGCTACATACACAACACCTTTTTAGAAGCTTCCCGCATCGATCATCTTCAATATGACCACAAATCAAAACAACATCCCCAAGTAGACTTCTTGGATTGATCAGTCTACCAAAAAAAATGACTGACAAACTATTAAGTCATGGAATTGCCTATAGTCATTCTCAGGGTCACCTATAAAAAGGGGCAAAGTAATCCCTGCTAAAAAGGGTTATGCTATCCTCACATATCACCTAATCACACCTATTACCCCAATATACTCAAGGGATTTTGAGCTCACTTAATGTCAAGTGATTAGAGTACTTTTCTAACACAAACCAATGGTTAATGATGTAATACATGAACGGGGATTTTGTTTGCACAAACCCCTATCTATGCTATCATTATGGTCCTAGTCAATGAAAAAACAATGCGCCTTTCACTTCTTACACCTTCGTCACATACAACCAAACCCAACCAAACCAAACCAAACCAAAACATTTTCTAACCAATAACATAACCTCATGATTTATTTTGTCAGGATGCGAAACACCGAAAGCACGCAATTTGATTACCAAATACCAAGCAACTTAATATGCAGAAATAAACCAGATTCACCAAGTAACTGGAATTCAGAATAACACATATATGAGAGACAATACACAACTTGTATTAACACTTTATACAGAAAAGAATACAATAAAGAAGATGCCACTTCTTCTCCACCACCTCTTCAGAGGCTCGCCACACCTCAAGTGAACAGTAATTCTTCTCCCCAAAGCTCTCCCTCTCAGGTCCCAACACCCAACTCAAATACAGAGTTGGTGTTCACCTCCCGTGCTCCACGCACACCACAAGTGCTCCACGCACACCACAAGTACTCAAGGTACTTCAAGTAGATCTCCCATGAATCTGCAACAACCTGCAATTCAACAGACCATACTTATGGAAGGAACTCCCTTGCCTTCCTCTCTTGTTCTATCTGAGTACACACCTGTACTCCAAGTAGATCCTACCTGATACTACTCCCTGTTGTGTTGCTGTCTATATGATCTTGCACACCTGCAAATCAAACAATGGTTCTGCTCACCTGTGAACCTTGACCTTGCACACACATACACCTGCAGATCAATGATCTTACTTACCATGTATATCTCCTATATAGGCCATGCAACTGTGACCAAGATCCTACACACCTGAAGAATCTAGCTGACTCTCCAAAACTAGCACCTACACCTGGTACTGTGGAACTAGGAGGAACACCCTTGCTCACCTCACACATAGAAGGAACAAACTTTGCTCAACTCAAACTAGAACACTTTTCCAATACAACCATGAGTCTATTATATAGATCTCATCCAAACAATAATTAGACATCTAATTACAATAATTAGATCTGCAGCTCTCAGTCTATAATTAGCCTTGACCATGCAAACACTTGGTTTGTCAACCAACTGCCCGTAATTAACTCGCAGTTGAACCACACAGGAGACCGACATCGGTCCCTGTCTGCCTGGAGGTGACCGACGTCAGCCGATATATGACTGACGTCAGTTGCTTCTCTCTGCTATCCTGCCAACGTCGGCTGATCAGACCGACCCCAACTTCTCTGCAACTCAGCAACCTTCAGCAACCTCCTCTCCTGTTTGCATCAGTGAAGCTTTTAGCTCCACAACCTAACAATCTCCCACTTGGAGATAAATAGCTGCACTATACCTGTACCTATACCCTGTCTAATTTGTTTCCTGGTTTGTATCCCTCTTCAAGCTCCCACCTGAAGACAACCCACCACACATCCTGTGGTGTACCACCTGTCATTCGAGTACCCTGCCACATCCGAACCTACAACACCTGTAGTGAAGTCCTGACCCTGCATAGCAACACCTACTGCCGGTCCCTCTCAAAAAACCTGAGAACCCACTTCCCCGAATTGGCTCCTAACTCTGATAGCTCCCACTGCATGGGAAAACTTAGGTCTATACCAGACCTCATGTGATTTCGGACACTGTACCTATCTAGCTCTTAGTGTGCTCCAGCTCTACATCTCGAACCTTGCCAACACCTGATTCACATCAGCTCCCACTCGAGACAAAATCAACCTATGATCTGCATGCCTCCCATGTCAAAGAATTCCGCTACTCCAAACTCCTCATGACATGCCACTAAACTAATCTTACCCTTAGCTCAGCAAAACCCTATATGTACTAACCCTGCTAGCAATATACCATCCACATACAGCAACAGAATGATGTCGCGACTCATCATCCTCCTGGTAAGACAAACCACAGTAGTTACCCTGACATTGACTGAAGCCATGCTTCGTCCTCCACCTGTCAAAACCTGTACCACTGTCCTGCAGCTCCTCAAGACCATATGCCCTGGTCTTCCGTCTCACATATCCGTTCTCTCTATTCTTCTACTAAGGTATCCATTCGTCTCTATGCTCTCATCCAGCTGGCAAACCTACCAAAACACTCGTCTGGTTCTGCATCATAATCCTGCCTAGCTCCCACCTGTTTCCTGGATCCTTCCTGCTCTACAATCAGCAACAAGTATAAAGAAGAGGAACACAAATTTGAGGGCCTACTTATGCCTTCAATCCTCCGTATGGGTGTTTGAGACTCCTTGATAGCATGCTGTCCACCCAAAATCCGTTACAGTGACCGACCTCAGCCACCCCATAGTCTGCATCCGATCGACATCAGTTCTCATGCGTCTGTCCCTGACTACCAACCTGCCAGCGTTGGTGTCCCTGCTGCCGACATCGGTCCTCCTGACTGACATCGGTCTTACCTACTGCCGATGTCGGTTTCCTGACCGACGTCGGTCTTACTCTGCCCGACACTGCCGGCTTTGGTCTGCACATGACCAACATCAACACCTATCTATTCGACGCCAGTTCCTCCTGACCAACATCGGTATTTGTGTTCACCTGTGAGTGATGAATTTTTACCTATGAGCTTCTTTGAATCAATCCCCATGTCCAAACTACCTTGCTCAGATGTATCCAGCCTCATCCACTGAACTCTATCCACCATCTCCTCCAAGAACACCAAGGCTTTCTAGTTCTTAAGCCTGTCAAATATATCTGTCTTCCGCTTAAGAACATGCATCTCCTTCCTGCTCATGTGACCAAGCCTACGAAGCCACGTCTCCGCAATAGAAGAAGAATCAGTAATATAAACAAGTAGATAAAGTATACCTGTTTTCTTACCACCAGCTAATTCAAGTGCTACCGCTGTGAGAGTTCTTGTGCATCTCTCATCACCCAATCTTTTTGAAGAAATTAGCCATATCTCCAGACCTGGGACCTGCATGACCTTCATCAACACCTGTGTGTTGGCCGCCTGCAATTTCAGCTTCACTTCCCCTTTGCCAATTCTTTGGCAAGGCTCACCAGCTCCTCTACCTAGGGCTGCATGGAAAGAGGCAACCGAATCTTTTATCCAAGATTCAACTTTATCCAAGAAACCTGCAAACACATCCTGTGCAACAACACCTGCAACATCTGTATCTTTAGTTTCTTCATGCTGATCTGCTATCAACTAGCAATGTTCTTTTACCTGCTCTTTTTTTCCATCAGACCGTGAGTGACCGTTTGTGCTTTTCAACTCCTCCATCCTTAGTTTACTTTGATCTGCCGTTGCTCAACTCCCACTCGATCAGAAACCACTGAGAGTGCCCTGTAACCAAACACAACCCTGCTTCTTGCAACCTTAGCTCTGATACCACTTGTCAGGATGCAAAACACTGTAAGCATGCAATTTGATTACCAAATACCAAGCAACTTAATATGCGAAAATAAACCAGATTCACCAAGTAACTAGAATTTAGAATAACACAGATATGAGAGACAATACACAACTTGTATTAACACTTTATACAGAAAAGAATACAATAAAGAAGATGCCACTTCTTCTCCACCACCTCTTTAGAGGCTCGCCACACCTCAAGTGAATAGTAATTCTTCTACCCAAAGCTCTCCCTCTCAGGTCCCAACACCCAACTCAAATACAGAGTTGGTGTTCACCTCCCGTGCTCCACGCACACCACAAGTGCTCCATGCACTCCACAAGTACTCAAGGTACTTCAAGTAGATCTCCCATGAATCTGCAACAACCTGCAATTCAACAGACCATACTTATAGAAGGAACTCCCTTGCCTTCCTCTCTTGCTCTATCCGAGTACACACCTGTACTCCAAGTAGATCCTGCCTGATACTACTCCCTGTTGTGTTGTTGTCTATATGATCTTGCACACCTGCAAATCAAACAACGGTTCTGCTCACCTGTGAACCTTGACCTTGCACACACATACACCTACAGATCAACAATCTTACTTACCATGTAGATCTCATATATAGGCCATGCAACTGTGACCAAGATCCTACACACCTGAAGAATCCAGTTGACTCTCCAAAACCAGCACCTACACCTGGTACTGTGGAACTAGGAGGAACACCCTTGCTCACCTCACACACAGAAGGAACAAACTTTGCTCAACTCAAACTAGAACACTTTTCCAATACAACCATGAGTCTATTATATAGATCTCATCCAAACAATAATTAGACATCTAATTACAATAATTAGATCTGCAGCTCTCAGTCTATAATTAGCCCTGACCATGCAAACACTTGGTTCGTCAACCAACTGCCCGTAATTAACTCGCAGTCAAACCACACAGGCGACCGACGTCAGTCCCTGTCTGCCTGGAGGTGACCGACGTCGGCCGATATATGACCGACGTCGGTTGCTTCTCTCTGCTATCCTGCCGATGTCGGCTGATCAGACCGACCCCAACTTCTCTGCAACTCAGCAACCTTCAGCAACCTCCTCTCCTGTTTGCATCAGTGAAGCTTTTAGCTCCACAACCTAACATATTTAATATATAAATTATCATAGCCCATGCACATTAGTTTCTATGGAAAACAATACACATGGAAACTACCAACCCAACATAATTTATGTCAAGCATATACCATCACCAATATGGAAAAGTGTTGAAGCATAAATACACTCATTTCATTTTTAGCATACATCCAGCACTAATATGGAAAATTGCTAGGGATGAAAAGCCACATAACCAATGTTATAGAATACACCATCACACAATATGGAAAAGGCTATAACATCATTATTCATTTCATTTTTAGCATACACCATCACTAATATGAAAAACTACTAGGGATGAAAAACTATATAACCAATGTTATAGAATACACCATCACATAATCTGGAAAAGGCTGTAACATCATCATACACTCATCATTTCAAGCATGTACCATCACACATATGGGAAATGCTAACAACACTAACATGACCAAAACAACTATCAACTACTTTGACCCTCTTCTTCCTTTTTGGGTAGAACTACATTGGCTTGAGGCCCTTAAAATAGGGGCTATGTAGGCAACACTCAGTTGACATGAAGTCTTCTAAGGTTAGCTCAGCCATTTGTTTGTTCATCTACTTGATGGACCAACCATATAACCTTTAACCATGACCTAACCTATTCAAACCCAATCCATAACCTACTCTCTTCTTCCCTTTTGGGGAGAACTACATTGGCTTGAGGCCCTTCACAGAGGCTATGTAGGCAGCACTCAATTGACATGAAGTCTTTTGAGGTTAGCTCGGCCATTTGTTTGTTCATCTACCTGATGGACAAACCATATAACCTTTAACCATGACTTAACCTAGTCCAAAATCATGACCAAACAACCAACCTTGACATTGCAGAAGTCACCCTAGACTTCTCATGGGGCACATTGGAGATCACATATATCTCCCTGACCACAACAAACAATGCTTGAGATCACTTATATCTCAACCCGACTCGACCAATGACCTTAGAGATCATGACTATCTCCTCTGACCACGACCACTTTTGAGACAACTTTGCCTTGGTTATTTTGATTGCATATATGCTACCTCATGGATAGTTAGTAAATTATATGCACCTCACATTACGACCCTCACACCTATTGTCAGATCATGCTCAAGTTGATCCCCAATATTTGTGACATTTTTGTGTTTTTCAGGAGAACTTCCTAGCCTAAGATACTTGGAACACGATGACCATTAGAGCTACAGCTTTGATCATTTAAGCCAATCAGCTACAACTAAAAAGTTGGGGCCTAGTTACTTCAATTTTAGCACTCCTCGACCTTACCTGTGACAATTTGACCTACCTATCACATGAAGTGGTATATGCACAATCTCAATTATTGTAGCATTCACACTCCAACTTCACCATATCCATCCACTATCTATCAAATTAGCAACCGATTTCAGATTGCCCTCTCTCAATTCCCACTTTGAGGGGGAATACCTCATCCCACACCTGGGGCAACCTACTCTTATTTTTGTCTTGCAGTTCGTCAAGAACAACCAACAAGACAAAAAGGGGCAAATGTAGACACCAAAATTGTGTCGACTCCCCTTGGTCCCTTACACACCTATTAATTTAAAATAGACTACTTATTTTAAATTAATGACATCACCTAGACACCTCATCTAAGACACCTCGCCTTGGACACCTCACCACTAAGACCATTTCCTACCCTATGAGTCACCCTATGACTAAGTCCTTCATATCATAACTACCTAAGACCCATTCCTAACCTCTCTAACTAATTCTCGTGCCTAATAACCCTATCCTTCGACCGTTCTCCAATGGCAAATATACATGGTGGATGGAGAAATAGGCAAAGGGCTAAAAATAGCCCTTTTACCCATTCTCTAGCTGCCGACGTCTGTCAACTGTCAGCTGATGTCGGTGGAATAGTCGATGTCAGTTACTTAAACTAGGTTCTAACCTTGAGCTAGGGTCTAATCTCTCTCTCTCTTTGGCTCTCTCCCCTGGACTCTGAGACATCGATGTGCACACTCTGAGACCAAGCATTAGACTTCAACTTTTGCTCTCTAGGCTACAAAAACTCTATAGAATCACTCCAGACATTAGATTGGAAACATTGCATGAGATCTTCGACATCAGCCACAACCAGAGCTAAGTATTCTTCTATCTTATTTCAATATTTAGAATACATTAGTAATTAGTTTCTATTTACTATTTTTGAATACTATCAACCAGACCCAACTTCTTCCTGGAGAGGCTGAAAAGCCTTCCCCATATCCTTATCCTCTTTACACACCAACCTTCTACCTTTGTCCCTTCTCAGACCCTACTCATTATCTTGCAACCCTACACAATCATTAAACTTCCAGACTCCTTTGTCAACCACATACATAATCCTGAAACCCATCCAAGGCCCATTGCCCTGACCAACATCAACCACAACCCCGACCAACATCGGTAACATAACCAACGTCGGCATATTTACCAACTGATTCTGGCAGGACTACCGACGTCGGTGACTATGGAAGACTGATTGCAGAGAACATGTACGCATTGTCTACTTTCTCTTTCTTAGTCTTTCACCATTTCTTTTCATACAAACACTCTTTTTGTCAAATAGTGGACTGTCATCCCTTAAGGAAGTTTTTACGCTTCTAGGATCGAGCGTGTGCTTGGTAGTCCACCATATATTTGTCTAACATTCTCTTGGTTTGAGTTTCTTTCTTATCTACAGGTGTCTTCCTCCACATCTAAAGAGGAGCTCCTACATCGCTTGGATATGATGCGCAACTTAATCTGGGTAACGTACAAACCCCTGACCTTTGTCTTTAGTTTCTTCTTCTTCTGAATGTAATTAGCAAAAAAGTAGAGAAACAGAATGCATCTAGAATTGACTTAAATACTTGATCATGATTGGATATGGATGTATAAAACTTAATTGAGACTTGGCTCATGCTTTCTTGAATGATTTAAAACTGATTTGGGAAGAATGGGATTTTTTTTTTAATGTAAACTTGTGTAGATAATATCTTATAATATAATTTATAAGATTGCCAAGATGTTTAAAATAAATGAATTGAATGTGATTTTATAGTGATTCAAGTTGGAAAAATACTTTCTAGAGAGTTTAGGAGTCTCAAATCTGACCCTAAGTATACTTTCCTTTTTAAAATTTTGACTCTTTTGAGGGAAGGCCATGATCGATAGACAAAGATAGGAATTTTGAGTCTTCCTAACTTGTTGGGTGTTCATGTCCTATTAGGCATTCTTATCCCTTAAGGAGAGGTACTAAGTTTGGGGTTTGAGTCAAATCATACATTTTCATAAAGGTTTTTTCATAAATAATATCATTTATGTAGGTGATATTAGATGGTTTTTTAGTGAAATATGGTCTCCTCTTATGCTTAGGATAGGTCAAATGGGTGAAATAAATGTCAAGTGTACATATCAATTAATGGTAAAAAAGGATAAAATAAGCATCATCAAATATTCATGACCAAATTTAGATTATTGCATTCCTCTCCCATCCTTTTTAATTCTATAAATGCAATTACTAGATTAAAAGAAAGCCATACCTTAGTGCATAAGACACACTTTGTCTTTGAGTTACATAATTCAATCATGCAAGGCATTTTACAACTTGGAAAACCCTAAAAATTACATGAAGTAGTTATTTTGTTCATTTAAAAATTGTAATTTGAAAATTTGTTTTCGAGCATTTGAAACTTTGTTTAAACTTTGACAATTTGTAATATGAAATGAAACTTGATAAATTGAAAATTACTTGTATTTGAGTAATTTGAACATTAAAAGGAGAGTATGGAATGAATACACCTATATGTGTGACATCCATGTTGTTTTTATGACTTTTCTTGGTTATTGATGTTATCTTGAAGCATTAGAGAATTGGTGCCTCCCATGAAGCACTTGGAGAAGATTGTTTCTTAGCCAAACCATTAAATAAAATTAGGGGTGATCAAAACCCAACTTGCATTTTCTCTTTTAAGTCAAAATATTATTCATTTAAGGATGTTGAAACTTTATTAAATTTTTCCATATTTTTAACCCCAAGATGTAAATGGTTTAGAATCCTAATAGATTCACGTACATAATTTTGGATTGATCAATGACTCCAAGTCATGCACTATGCAATTAAATTGAATCAACCACTGCATATGTCTTGTAGACTAAATTGCAAAATCTTAGTATATCCTAGTATTTTAAAACATAATCACAAGAGAATATGGTACACCCATGTTCCTACCATGTCCATGAAATAAAGATTGTGGCATAAAATTATAATATTCCCCCACTATAACTTTAGAAGTTGAAATTATTTGTGAATGCACATTGAAACTGTGCAAATTTTCTCCTAAAATTGGAAATAGGAGTGCATATGTGATGGAATATACCACCATAATATGTGCCAATAACTAAATTTTCAACATTTAAAAAATTAAAACTATGATTGATCTCTTGGAATGGCTTATCTCATGCATGAAAATCCCACTGAAATGCCTCCCTTTTGAGGTGAGGAAATTTACTCCTGAAAATTCATTGATCTCAAAAAAAAAATGTTAACTTGAAATATATATAGTAAGATATTATCATTGAATATTATATAATATGAAAATGTGTTAGCATAATAAGACTTGAAATTTGATTAAAACTTAAGAGGCGATGCCTATATAATCTATTAATGAATCTCATGGAATTAGTATGTTAATATGTTAGGAGTGCATGATATGGATCATGGCAATTATCAAACTCATCAATCTCAAAAAAGCACACACAAAAAAAGCACAAATGATAGAAAATTGAAATAGATGGTCCAAGGGCCAAGAGCAAGGACATGTTCAAATTTTCTATAGAAAACTCATAAAAATGAAAACTATCACAAATAAAGGACATGCTCAAATGTTTCACATGCATAGGCTCAAGGGTCAGATTTCGCAAACCACACATAGGGTCAAGGTCCAAAGAAAGGACATGCTCAAATATCACACACAAAAAGATCTCATAGAGATGCATCAATCAAATATTGTCACACAAGGAAAAAGGACCAACATAATATAAAATCAAATTTATAATCTATTAAACACAAGTAAGTAGCATCAATGAAACATATTAGCAAAGGTAGTCTAAGTTATGCATATGTTATGTGATCATATCCTAATAAATAATATGTTCATATACACTATGTAAGATATAAATGTTATAAATACATTTGTAAATAATTGAAAGCTCAAAAATATATGGGTTATATAATTATAACACCTACATACTATCACATGTAAGTAAAATGCCCCCAACTTGGTAAGGCCAATGGGTAGAGGAAAGTCCAACATCTTAATTTGTGAAAATATTTGTATTTATTGCACAACAATTCATACATACCCATGAAATGCATGTGTTATATAGATAGAACATTTTATCTACTAATCATGATATAAACAACATATTTAAAAAAGATGTAAACTAGATTTATAACCATGTTTAGGACCCAACTTTGTATTTTTTGATGATATTTGAATCTTTTTGTATTTTTTAAGATACAAGAATTATTTTTTGTACTTTTTCAATATGTAAAATAGCAACATTAGATACTGAAATGAAATAGAAGGTGTCCAAAATAGATAAAAGGAAATCAAATCTGGACACTTTGTAACAAGTGCTAATGAAGATGATGTACTAGCAAAGATTTGAATGGATCAATTGAAGGAATTTCCCCCCTATGGAATGCGAATTGGAAGTGTTGGAGACTTATAGGATACTATAAAATGCATGCAAGTAACTAATTGTACATTCTTATTTTATCAAATGTACATGTTGAAATATGTTGCATGTATGGAGAAATTGAGCTTGAAACCAAAAGATTTTGTATCAGTATTGCATGAATAATCTAGAAATTTAAAAAAATAAAGATTTGTGTTATGGAAATGTAAGTTATTGATATAAAAAGACATAGGACATGATATAACAACTAGGCTAGTAGTGGGTGGTGTTTATGTCTAACTGGGTGATTTTTTCCTATAGGCAAGATGACAAAATTTTGATGGAAAATTGTGTAAAAATATAAATAAATATGAATTTTTAGTAAAGTTGATCATTGTTTCCAAATATCTAGATTCAACAAAGAAAAAGGAAGGGCTAAGAGGCCAATAATTAAATCAAATCCAAGGGCATGGAATAATGGATCAAATGACTAGAAATGTAAGTAAATAAAATAAGATACAAAAATAAAAAACTATGTACAATTAAATTTTTATGATCTTGAAGTTTATTTGAATATTTTTTTATTTTATCAATGGACAAGTTAACCAGTGATTCCATCAAGATTATAATTGACATAATTGGTAATGAGTAGTAAATGTCTTATCTTAGTTGAGCGAAAAGTATCTAGTGTGCCAATATCAAAATCTGAACATGTATCATATTCAATGATAAATCTATATGAATGACCATTCATGTGATCTTGAGTAGGATACATGGATCTAACAGATTAATACCATATAAAATCTCATGATATGATGTAGAATATTATCTCAATTATTAGACCTCTTGAGATACATGCTTAGGAGGTGATACAAGTGTGTGTGATTGTTTTAAATGAGATATTTTTCCTATTAACTTGATATTTATTTATTTTCACTTGAACCTTTTGCACCTGTTTATTGGGAATATTTTACTTGTATACCAGAATCATGATTTGCTTATGATTATATACATAATTAAATGGTGGTGGTGGATGGGGAGGAGGAGATAACATAGAATTTATAATATGCTCATATTTAATCCCTAAAATAGTCAAAACTTGATTACATTAAATATATTTCAAACACATATGAACCATATAAGGTACAACACAAATATTTTGTAACCCTAGGTTCCCCAATGTCATTTCAAAATTTTGATTTTGTGGTAAAAAAACAAATGGAGTGGATAGTATAATAGCTCCCAATTGAAGAGGTAACATAATATGGCCAAAGTGGTTTGTTTATTACCATTGAAAGCTTAACACTTTTAGAAGTTTCTTGTGTGTTAATTTGTGTGTAGCCTAATGAATGAAACAAGGTAATTGTGCATGCATTTTCGCTTGATCCATTATTGATTAGAAAACATTGAATAATTTGTTGATGAATATGAGATCTTATATACAACACATGAAAATCAAAGTCATCATAAATTATTTCACTATCATAAAAATAAATCATAGGGCATGATGTAACATTTGAAGTAATTGTACTAATAATACCATCTAAATGATTATCATGTGATGCAGGAGGTGGATAAATATTGTAAGTATGATGCACATTTAAAGTTTCCTTATTGGTATCATGATTGAAAATGAATATTGAAAATCTTGAGCTTAGCATTGTCATTTTATTGAGGTTATGTTTCTTCTATAGGTACATCTACCTAAATGACAATATTGTCAATAAGATCCTGAATAGATGCTTAAGTTTGAAACATTTGTTGTTATAATGACTATTACATCGATGATAATCACAATAGGGATTTTTATCGAAGGATTTGATTTTTGGTTTATTCATGTCAAATTCATATAGTGGAAGAGAAGTAATTAAGTGACATTCAATCAACTTTTGTAGTAATTTGTAAGATAGTTATGGTAATCTAGAAAATTGGCTTTATGGTTTATTTGATTAAATAACTCTATTAGCAATTTGAGAAATAATATTGACTTGTATCTTTACTTCTGATTTAATATCTTATGCATTGGCTTTATAAGATGGTTTTCTTTGAAATTTGTTGTTAGCAATTGCAGTATGTGTCGATGTGTACTTAATCTTTTTCAAAGTAATAATCTTGATTTCACTATCTCTTATAATATAAAAAATCTCTTCGAATGATTTAAACTTATTAAATATTATTGACTCGTGTAAGGGTACAAGAAAACTTTGTTTGAATATGTCTTGTAATTAATTATCTGCAAGTACATTAGTCATTATATCCAACATAGTCTTGTAAAACAAACATACTCAATTATGGATTCATTAATTCATAGTTTTAGCTTAGTAATTTATGCATACAAAAGTTTCTCATCAATGTTTATATAAAAGTGTTTGAGAAATAAATACACTAAAGGGTTTGTAAATGGTATTTTTTGATTATGTATCACCTCAATATTGTACACTTGGCAAACTCATGACCTTGGCTGTTCTTCTTAGTTCTACACATGAATTGATTTTGCAAGCCTCACATCTGCTCTATCTTGTACCCCTTGACATATCTCTTAGTTAGATAAATGTTATATTGATGACACAAACATCCCATATTTCCCATAATGCCTAAAAAGTACTTATCTTATACCTCTACAAGTTCTAAGCCTATGCTTGATCTGCTTCTCCTTGGACACTAACATTTGGGTTAGATAATAACACTAATGTTACTATTCTAGCTTGATGTAAGTGTCCACTACCCTAAAGTCATCCATTATTTAATGTGAGTTATCTCTTGATAGGATAGGTATAAATATAATATCAACCCTTGTTCATTCCTCACCTAGAAAATATCAAAGAGACCAAGGCACTTAACAACAAGCACTCTATCAAGCATTCAATTGATATAATTTTCCTTATTTCCAAACTAGTAATAGGTACAACACATATATAGGTTTGAAGTACTAAAGGAGTAGTCATAAGGCCATATTTTCTAAGTTATAAGCTAGGTCACTCTTATATGTGTTTTACACATTGCATGATTCACACACAAGCCAACACATAAGAGATAATTACATGATTCTAAGGCCTTATTCTAAATTATTATCTATGTATGTAGTGCCCTTTTATAATAGGGTCATTACAGGCCATCTCGACACTATATGCCCACTAACCCATTTTTTCCCAAGGTCATATTGAAGATGCAAATCTAGAGTTTTGTCATTTCACTAGGAGTGACAATCCATAAATAGAATTTGAATGCACTAGAATGAAGTTAAAGCCAAAAATAAAATCATCCATGTGGTTTCATATTGTTTGAGTGCATATTATGTATAAGACACTAGCGTCGAACCCAAACACTAACATCGATACAACCATCCTAAGTTAACGCAAGTGTCCATAGAGTTAGAGGCACCAAATATAGAATATGATGACTGATCCATAAATATATTAACATAAAAAAAACTAATTACTTTATTTTATTTCATTTATATATCTATCATAGTTGTACTTTTTCTTAATAGCCTATCTTAGCTTTATAAATTCAATATATGGTGCATCTGAGTTTATCACATTAATTAGCCTATTGTAGATATGATATTCACCCTTCTTCCCTATAATTTATGTATCCTTAACCCTATCTACCCAAGTAGGATACCCTCTTATCCAAATTAGGGTTAAACATTTGATAAACCTAATGTTTTAACATCATTGTTGCATAAGCATTCTCTTGTAGATGCTTATCTCTTGCCTTGTCCTAATATTTGTGTTCTTTCTCTCTTTTATCATGGATAACATTAATTGCTTTGATGATTATGACTATGAAACCATTCAAAAATTTCTCCAATTAGGGATCAAAATCCATTACTCTTTTATTCCTCTAACTTCTAAGGCAAATAATATAAAAGACTTGAATGGTGGTAGTTACTATCCCTCTAATTAGGTCCATGCTCCCATCCTTTCAATACATTATGTGATCCATCCCAAGGAGGATCCAAAGCATATTACCTTATCTTATATACCAAAATTTATCCCCCTTAGAGATAAGGTAATTTAATTTAATTGTGACAATTTATGTCAACTCCATAAGGAAATCATGGAGGATTTCCAAATCATTAATAAAGGGGATGTTTTTTCAAGTTCATTGATTAAAACCACTCTTATTCCTAATTTTCCAAAAAATATTCCCCATATTAAGGGTGATAGTATTTCTTGGCCTTCATTTGATATTGAAAATTTTCAAAAGGTTAACCAAGAAATTATGGAATCTTTACCAAGTCATATTAAGCCATCAATAAAAAGGAAGCATCTTACACCTATAGAACATTACAAACATAAGATGCCAAAACTTTCCAATATGATAATGGTAGATGCATCACATTCTTCAAATACTTCAAAATCTTCAAGTAAAATAATACATAATTTTTGCCTTTAATATTTGCTCAAATATGGGTATCAAGGACAAGGATTGGGCAAACATGAAAAATGTATAATCCATCCTATAGTTAGCAATTGAAATTTAAATCGACAAGGCTTGGGGTATTCAAAGACAATCGTGGATAATCAACATCCTATTAACAAATTAAACATTTAGGTACACATAGATGCACATAAAAATTAGGAATAATCACAAGGGGAACCAATGTTATAAAAATTCCAAGAGAATAAAATAGTTAACCTCCTTTTGATGATTCATCCTTATGGCATGAAAAAAATGGATACAAAATTAGATAAAAGAAAAGGTATAATATCTAAAATTAATGATCATATAAAGGCACATTATTTTATACCTTACTCTTCATTGAACATATTGGATCAATTGTATGAGAAATAAGTTCCATTAAGTCATATCCACTATGCAGTGTCTTTTCAAAAGGCTTTACAACAAATTTTACAAATCACAATACAACAAGGTAACACTAATACTATTTTATCCATGTTACTTGAGTATAACATGATTTCTTTAACTTCTACTTGACACAGATCAAGTAGTCACCTTCTTCCTCAAGAAGGATTTCCATATTTTAATTATCATCATATCACAGGTTAAAATGCAAGTCAATGTGGGGATTTGAAGGCCAAAATTCAAGAATACAAGAGTATGGGACAAATAAATTTTTTGTGCCCACAACAAAGCAAGTCTAATAGTTCACATCTTCCCAAAGAAGAAAACCTTCAAACATGCCTACAGGTGAACATATAATAGTTTCTATAAATATTGATGGGTTGTTATGTACCCATATTTCAATTGACACATAATGGGACTCACTTTGTAGAAGTATATGTTTTGAACAAATGTGACATCATAAGGATGAACTAAATAAATATCCATTAAATCTAAACTCCCTTGGATACATACTATTACCTATAACATGCAGACCAAAGATTATATATTTTATGATATGGGTAAAAAATCTAAAGCTAAATTTCACCTTACATCTAGGTCAGTCTTGGTTGGCTAATATGGAAACAAAACTCGATATGAAAATTAGGTGTATTACATTTCCATTTAAAGATAGAAAAATGTGTGTACCACTTGATGGGTATATTGATACATCTATGATAACATCAAATGGAATATGTTTACTTAAATGTATCGTAACATGTGCCATGATAATTCATAAGACACGATGTCGTATGAATAACCAAATAAAATTACCAGATAATCCTTTGCTTAAATTGGGAAAATGGTTATCTCTTTACATTAAAATTAGGTAAATGGATATTTTTTTAAATTTTCCAAAATTTCTTTCAAAAATACCTAAAAAAATAAAAAACATTTAAAATCCAAAAACACTTTTGGCACCTACATGTTTTATTGGATCCTTGGCATTTATGTGTTAGTTCCATGTTAAGGACTAACATATCATTTACTCATACATACACACACATATGAAAACACAAATACATGATAAAATCATGGGTGTTGGGTCTTCTTTTTGCTCATGTCATCAGGTTGTTGGGGGCATCCATTTTCTTTGATCTTGATCCACATAGGTTATATGATTTGATGATAAATCTACACTATCATGTTTGAGCTTACATATGTAATTACACATGCCTATTATCCATGATTATAAATTACACAGGGTACTTGATATGCTATGTATTTGATTTTTTTTCTAACACATTTAATCCATGGGACACTATGACATGTTTATGTTGGTTTATTATGTTTTATCCTTTACACACTTCCTTGAGTGTTTTGCCTTGCTTTTTTCCTTAATTTTTCAAGCATTTGAATATGATCCATTATATGCATCCCTTTTGCCTATGTTTACTTGAACATTTGAATATGTCATTCCTTCCTTTTATGGACATTTAACTAAGTCATGTCCATTTAATTTCATAGAATTTGAGCATGCCCCTTGTTTGTAGTCTTCTTGGACTGTTGCCTTTTGACTTAATTTTGAGTGCTCTTGTGTGTGTGTTTATTTACTTGTTGATCTTGTACTATTAATATCTAAGCATTTTCATGATATGTATTATGCATCTTAGGCCTACATGTGATCACATTGGTTCTATGCACTTCAATGATACATTTACCTAGACATGTTTCCTTCTATATGCTACATGGTTACATTTGTAGATTTACAGTTATCTTGCCCTTTTGTAGTGAGCTAACTACCAAGTACTATTTTTCCATCACCTTAAAGGGGGAGTATATTAGTGGGGGCATGTCATGGTGACATGGGCTTCACATTTTTCATAGTTTCCAAATTATAGTGGGGGCATGCTTTGGAAGCATGTTCTCCACACTCACATAGTATATGGTACTTACATTAGTTTATAAATTTAATGGGGGCATGTCATGATGACATGGATTTCACATTTTCATAGTTCTTAGATAGTATATGGTACTTACACCAATTTGTAGTTTCGATGGGGGCATGTCATGATGACATGTCTTCTACATATTCATAATTTTCATATTAAATGGGGGAATTATTAGGAAGCATGTTCTCCACATTAATTTAGTATGGTAATTATGATTCATAGATTCAGTGGGGGTATGCTTTGGAAGCATGTTCTCCACACCTACTCAATTTTAAGAATATCTAGTTTATAGTGGGGGCATATTTTGGAAACATGTCCTCCACATTAGTACTTATATCAATCTCATATTTATCCATATATAGTGGGGGAATGCTTCAGAAGCATGATCTCCACACTTATATAGTTTTATAAATTGGCCAAAACACACAATTATATGATTTTGATACACATGTGTGGAAAAATTCTATACATTGTACCATTGTTACACATAATTTTAGCATGAGACAAATCTAAGGTGCATATGTTATGCAAAATGTGCCTAATATTACAAAATTCAAATCAAAATCAAATTCCAAAAATATTAAATGTACTGATACTCAATAGAATTTCATGAACTTTAGTAAGCCAATATACTACAATAGTTGGATCACCTTTTGGTATGGTTGAGGTGATTAAATCACTCAATCTTTTCAAGCTTTTCATTTTGGACTTGATCATCCAAACTCACCTGGTTACAAGTATCATTGGGTTGCACAGTTGAACTAATATCAATTGCTAGGTAGAAACTCACTTTTGATCCATAATTAGGGGCATCTCTCTCTCTCTCTCTCTCTCTCTCTCTCTATATATATATATATATATATATATATATATATATATATATATGCATTTTTAATAATCTATATTTTTTCTAATTTTAGTTTTAGAGCCTTACAATGATACATATTTTTAAAAATCAACTTGCTAATAGGCAAGGTGGTTACATTGACACATAGATGTACTCCTAAATCTTGCTCTTTCAATTTCAATCTATTTCAAGTATTGTTGACCCATATTATACACTATAACATGTTCTTAGTTTTAGGTCAGTCACAAACAAATCACTCAAACCCAATTCCAACAAATCACTAAAATTGAACTCAAGTAATTACAAGGTGTGTATACAAACCCAAGTACCTACTCTTTTCCTTTAAACTAGAAATTTAATTACTACATTAAATTGGGGGAAAATTTAGATGATATTTTGTGATTATGTATCACCTCAATCTTGTACACTTAGAAAAATCATGACCCTAGTTGTTCCTCTTAGTTATACACATGCCTTGATTTTGCAAGCCTCACATCTATTCTATATTGTGCCCCTTGGCATATCTCTTAGTTTGACCAACCTTATATTGATGACACAAACATCCCATCTTACCCAAATGCTTAAAAATTACTTATATTATACCTTTGTAATTTTTAAGCCTATGCCTACTCTCTTTCTCCCTAGATACTAACTTTTGGGTTAGATACTAGAATTGATGTTACTTTCCTAGCTTGATTCAAGTGTCCAGTGCCCTAAAGTCATCCGATTTTCAAATGAAACATATTACAATGGTCAGCCCTAAGTGATTTTATGTGAGTTATCTACTGATAGGATTGGTATAAATATAATATCAATCATCATTCATTCTTCACCTATAAAATACGAAATAGACCAAGGCACATATCAGAAAGCACTCTATTAAGCACTTGATTGAGTAAAAATTCCCTATTTCCACACCAATCATATGTATAGCACATCTATAGGTATAAAGTAATAAATGACTAGTCATAAGGTCATTTTTCAAGTTATAAACTAGGTCACTATTGTACTTGATTTACACATTACATGATTTACACACAAGATAACACATAGGGGAGAACTACATGAGTTTGAGGCCCTCTTCTAGAGTATTAGATATGTAGGTAGCACCCTTTGATAGTAGGGTCATTACAAGTTATATTGACACTATATGCCCAATAATCTATTTTTCCCCAAGGTCATATTGAAGATGTAAAGCTAGGGTTTTGCCATTAAACCAGGAGTAATAATCCATTACCTAAATTTAAACACACTAAATTAAAGGTAAAGTCAAACTTAAAAGTATCTAAGTGGTCTCATCCTATTTGAATGCATATTTTGTATAAGACACTAGCATCAAATCTAGATACTAGCATCAACACAATTATCTCAAGTTGATGTAAGTATCTAGAGAGTCAGAGCTACCAGATCCAAAATTGTCTTCCTACCTACTTCCTACATGTACCAGATCTAACACTATAATATCATTATAAATAGTTAAGTACTTTATTTTATGTAATTTATATATCTAACATAGTTTTACTTTTCATTAATATCCTATCTCAATTTTATAAATTTAGTATATGGTACATCTGAGTTTAGCACATTAATTAGCCTATTGTAGATCTAATATTCACCCTTGTGTTTTATCATTTATATATCCTTAAACCTATCTACCCAAGTAGAATAGCCTCATAAAATCAATTCAAAACATATTTTTAAATCTCCTTGGAAATATTTTAGTTAGTAATTTATCATTAAATTTATAATCCAAATATGTTACATGAAAACATCTGAGATATTATTCATGATCTCATTTACCATCATATATAGGAATCTTAGGAGCTTAAAATTTGGTGGGTAAAGGATATGATTCAATATCATGTGATAATTTATTATGAATTAAATCATGGGAATTCAATTATTTTATAACTTTGGGTATACTTTGTTCTAATTGAAACACCTTAGCTTGCATAAATGTAACTACTTGATCGAGGGACTGTGCATCAAATGAGGTATGTGGTATAGTGTGTGTACCTATTAAAGAATTGGAATTGATTCATTTTTTAGGAATATGCATAAAAATCTGATGCAAACCATGGGTTTTCCCCAAGCCTAAATATGTGGATGGAATAAAAATATCCATTGTGGCAATGACCACACCTATGGTAGGGTTTACAAGGAGTTGCTCAATAGAATTGTTTTATTTTTGAGATGTAGTTGCATCATCATGTTTATATTATTATTATTATCATTATAAAAATAGGAATGAATCAATTTACTCTATATGTGTATCAATGTATTGACTAAACTCTTTAAAAATTGTATTATCAAAACTAATTTCTTGATAAACTTTAGATTCATTGGTTATATCACTTTTTATGGCCATAATAGCTCCAAGAAGAGGGTGTGAAGCAATTGCCAAGAAAATGAAAATGATCAAACTAAAAAAAAGGTAACTTTTTAGAATCCCTAGAAGGATATAACCCTCAGGGATACCTAGGGTTAGATAGGGTTCAAAATAATAATCAGGTTCACTAAATGTTATATCTATTTTGAATTAATGTAAAAATATAAATCTTAATTAGATAAATTGAATATAATTATGCAGGGTGATATAAACACATATTTAAATAGTAAATTGGGGATAAATGATTTAAATTATCAAAATGGAAAAAAATAAGTCTAAACTATGCAAAAGAGAAATGAACTTAGCTTTTTGATTCATCATGTGACTGCATGGGAAAATAAAATGTAGAAAACCCAAAAATCTCCAAGAAGTTATTTATGAGTGTATTAACAGTTATGAATGCCTAATGAGTACATTAGTGACTATAATTATTGTCTATGTGGATCAATTATGTAATTTTATGGGAAACTATAATTTATAAAACAATTAGGTGTGATAGTGATAGTTAGGTCTTTTTAAACTAATT
This sequence comes from Torreya grandis, assembly GCA_037957365.1. Taxonomy (NCBI): domain Eukaryota; kingdom Viridiplantae; phylum Streptophyta; class Pinopsida; order Cupressales; family Taxaceae; genus Torreya; species Torreya grandis. The sequence continues at coordinate 4,419,240 of JARHVA010000605.1, read as the reverse complement.
TTATCTTTGGAAACTATGCGTAGACTTGTATATACTTCCTTGAAGTTATAAACCCCAAATTTGTACCATAAGGACACAAATAGATGTGGAGTAAAAAGAGGTTAGTGGTTGGATTTATGGTATATCTTAACACCCCATTATATTGAGTGTTGCCTACATACCAATACTCTGAATAGGGATCAATCTCCATGTAGTTCTCCCACCCAAGTGTTTTGTGCAATTGTGTTCATTTGACTATATGAATGCATCTATAATTTTCTTTAATACTTTATCATTCATAGATATGGATGCATAAAATATAATTAAAATTTGGCTTATGCTTGCTTGAAGTGTTTGTAAGCTTATTTAAGAAGAATAGGGATGTTTTGTTCAATGTGCATTTGTGTAGATAAGATATTATATAGAATTGATAAGCTTGACAAGATGTTTGAAATGCATTAATTGAATTTGATTTTATATTAGTTTAATAAAGAGAAATATCCCTTGGAGAGTTTAGAGTCTAAAGGATGACCCTAAGGATATTTTCCTTTTTGAAATTTTGAATCTTGTGAGGGAAGGACATGATTGGTAGACATGGATAAGAATGCTAGGTATTCCTATCTTGTTGGGCATTTTTGTTGCTTTAGGAAAGGTATTGAGTTTGGGGTTTGAGTCAGATCATATAGATGCATAAATGTTTTTTTAGCATTAATATCATTTTTATATGTGAAAATAGATGGCCTTGTAGTGAAAGGTCTCATATTATGCTTAAGATAGGTGAAATAAGTGTTAATTAAGTACCCATGTCAATTAATTATAAAAAGGGATAAAATAGGCATGATCAAGTATTCATAAATAAATTTAGGTTACTACAACCATCCATAGATGTTATCATAGATGCCACAACTAATTATGAGTTATTATCTCTCATGGATGTCTTTTCATGTAATAACTTAATCTACATTTTTAAACAATATCAAACAAAAACCTCTTTCACCATGTCGTGGGGGACTTTGTGATATGTTTTCATGTTCATTAATCTCAATCACACTGACACAACTTATCAAAGGGGCATGACTCACATTTTCCATGACCTGATCCACAAAATGTTGGAGGTTTATATGGACAATCTCCTAGAAAAGGCCAAAAAGAGAGAAGGTCATCTTGAAATATTATGTGTCATTTTTACCTGCATTATCAAATGTGATGTCACACTTAACCATAGAAAATGTTTTTTTTGGTGTTATGGGTTGGAAAATTTTAGGCTAAATCATCTCTAGATGTAGGATAGATGTTGATTCTACCAAAATCCATTCCATTCTTGAGATGTCTCCCCCATGAATAAATTAGGGATAAGGTCATTCTTAAGAAATTTAGGGGTAATTCAAAGTTTTATCCTTAACCTCATGTATGTGATCCAATCTATAAACAATTTTCTCAAAAATAAGAGTGGTCTAACTTGGACATAAGATAGTTAGAACACATTCAATTATGTAAATTTTTTTCTCATGGATATACCAACTCTTATACCACCTAAATCCAATTGACCCCTAATTTTATACTTAAGAGCAACTAAATTGTCCCTCACTTACATGTTGGCTTAGGAGGAAGAGGATGGGAAAGAAAGAGAACCATATAATTTTTTAATCCAAGTCTTTCTTAATTACAAAACTAGGTATACTCAAGTGGAGAAGTAATCCCTAGCTATAATTTTTACTATGAAACATTTGAGACATTATATGTTCAATCAAGAGACTAGGGTCATTATAAAATCACAAGGTATTTGTACATTTTTCATCAACTAATGCTATCTAAAAAAGTTGGTCATTTCATTGCGTATTGAGTGAATTGAAATTAATGTATGCCAATCAAAATTCCATTAAGGGACAAATTATTGCCAATTGGTTGGTTGAATCCTCTTTAGATAACGATGACATTGTTGACAATGATTTCCTTGATGAACTCATTTATTATGTTGATAAACCCATGGTCACTTTCTCTTCATGATATACAAACAAAAAAACCTAGTTGATTAACCACACCTATCCTAAGGGTACTAATTCTCAACAAAGGTAATCCCTTCAAATTCTCATTAGTGAGTATGTTATCCTCAACACAGTCTTATATCAAAGATTTTTCTATGGCATGTTCCTTGAATTGATAGATTAATAATATTCTAATAAATTTCTATATCATTTCCATAGTGTTGTTTTTTATGGCCACTTTGCCAATCATCAATTGCCAAAAAATCCACATAATGAGTTATTTTTAGCCCATGTTTGAGCATAACATTATGGAATATGTAATAAAATGTTTGAAATGATAGTAATTTAACCACAAGATCCATGTTCTTAATCAATCTCTTCAACTCACCATCACATCTTGGCCCTTATCTACTTAGGGTCTCATCTTTATTGGAAAACTCTTGTTTGCCTCTTTTAATGGTTATCACTTGATTATTATGGTCAACAAATACTTCACCAAGTGCACATAGGCCATGCCTTTAACCACAATCATTGGATTTGTCATTGAAATTTTCATTTCAAATCAATTAATCTATATATTTGAGGCCCCACAAGTCATTATTTTTTATAATGACTCCCTGTTAATAATCTTGAGGTATGTGAATTCTGAAATAAGTTTTCTATATCTCACCACACTGCCTCCCTCTATTACCATCAGGACAATGGTCAAGCTAAGGTGACAAAAAAAACATTGAAGTCTTTACTATTCAAGGCCATAAAATATAATAATAGGGATTTCCACCTCTATCTATATCCCACTTTGTGGGCCTATAAAATGAGTATATGCAAACCCACATGGGAAACCCCCTATTCCTCAACATTTGGTACAAAGATTATCTAACCTTAATAAGTGGAACTTATAGTCACCCACATTTCCCTCTAGAGCCTCATGGATAAATAAGATGTTATGTCCATTTTTATCATCCCCTTATTTTTCTAAAAGTCTTTATGTGTTTTCAGTTCTACAATATCGATGACATGAGTCATGAAGTTTAAAATTGTTAGTAGGGGCCAACTCATTTGTATTCATTTAAATATTAATCCTTTCTATACATGTGAAATCATGAAATAATTATGACTATGAATAATATTTATTACTCTTGATGTAAATTAATTGATTTTAAATAGCATAAGTATCATGTTAAGTAATAATGTTTGTTGTGTTAGCATGACACTCTCTGTAATAGTTCTTAATACAATTAGTAATTATTTTTAGATTTGACCATGTTATAAATAATGATAGTTGTGTAATTATTGATTTGATTCAATTGTAGACAATATTATCCCATTCAATATGGTTTTAACATAAAAAAGAGGTGACAAGATAAATACATTTTTTAGTTTTTTGATAAATACTTGACATGTTTCCAAGGCAATGAAATCATCACATAAGAATTTGAATTACAAAGAAATCATGCATACATAATTCATTAGCACATTTCTAATGATATTGTTATAGTTCCTCTTTAATACCTTACCACGTATTTCTAGGCACATTACTCATGTTTTTTAAAACCTTTTAAAAAATATTTGATATAAGTAAAAACTAAATATATTGATATCTAAGTTTCATTTTTATTAAGAAAACCTAAAGTTCTAATGGTAACATGGCTTAGCTCATGTATTGATACATTGATTTGGATTAATATGAATTTAATGGTCATGAGGATGTGTTAAGATTTAAAATGAAACATTATGTTAAGATGTTGAATATTAACCAAGGTGGTAAGCTTAGAGGCACAATTATGGTAAGTAGGGTTTAAAGTAATCCTAGGGTATTGAAAATTTGGCAATTGGTGATACACCATAGAGATTGGAAGTATATGAATTAAATAAACTTAAATATTAATATTTTTGATTTATAAATTTAAGGCAATTGGAAGTAAGGTTATTTGTAATGTTTGGTACATGTCTTGATTCATCTTTTAGGGTTCAATTTGGTTATAAGGATAGTTAGTTTTCTATTCAGATAGTGAGATCACTAAGGTTGGCCAAGCCACTTTAGTTTAATGGTGAAAGTTATAAGCTAATAGAATTTGACCACATCATTACTAGCATTTAAGTTGGTAAATTGGATATTAAAGTGATGATTTTTGTTTATTCACTATCATTTGTCAAGCTTTATGGTGGAAGTGAAGCTTTGCTAGTAAAAGGATAGTTTACCAAGAAGGATAGAAAGAGAATGAAGAGGGATAAATAAGTTGACTTTTTTTTAGATTTGATTAGCAAGTATGTTAAGAAGGACCCTATATTTACATGATTTTGGTAAAAATGTTTAGGGTAGAGGTGATGACATACATAATGAGGGTACTCATTCACGTGGTATTTCTCGAGGTTGATTCTTTCATGGTTGTAGTGCTGATAACATTTTTCCTTAATCATTTAATCATAGAACCTGAGTATCATTTCACTTTGATGTCACTAATATTATTTTATATAATGTACTTTATTATTTGTATGTTATTTCCTTAAATTTACATGGTAATATAGGTTGGAGGGGAGCACATTGGAGAACTCATCCTCTAAAGTACATTATTATACAAATAATCAAGTACATTATACAAAATAATATACTTGTTCTATTAAATACTAGAGTTCCTTTAGTTGAGTTTGATATACGTTCTTCTTCTAGCAAGAAATGTGTTATCAGCCCTATAGCACAACCTATGATAACTCGGATTCTTAAAAAAGGTGAAATTAGATATTGATGATAATTTTGAAGGTACATAGTTGATTGAGATTCCCACTAATTCTATGGAGTACATAGAGTACCAAACTAATAAGGGTGCTCTTTTGATTGATATAGTTTCAGATGTTGAGTGTTAATAAACTTTTATTTGACTATATGATCATGGTTGATACTTTGACTTGTTGTAATGATAATGAATTTTTGAACTTGTGTATATTAATTATTTATGGTGTTTAGTGTGTTTATATGATAATGGTTTAATTTTATGTATAAATATTTATTTGGCATATTTACTTAATTTTATATAGTTAAATATTTATGGAATTTAATATTAGGAGTATTTAAATTTATTTAACTGCTAATATTTATTTAATGTTTGGATATGCAAAGTTAAATGTTTATTTGAATGTTGTTAAGTAATTCAAGGACCCCCACCCATTAGAAATTTCATTAGTCTATTATATTTTAAATTTGATCTATTAGGCTTTTTTTAAAACATAAACTTATAAAGTTAAGTCATAAGTCAATTAATTGACTTAAAAAGTCAATTAAAGTTAACAACAACTAACTAAAAAGTTAATTGTAATTTTTTTACTATCTTTGAGAGGGGCTACTTTTTAAGGAGATAAAATATACATTATAAAGGGAGAAACATATACAGGTGAAGAGCTATCTTTAAAGTTTTGAAAGTTATCTATTCTTATTTTATTTAATGTGCAAACATTTCTGAGATCAAAAGACTATTTACAAATAGACCAAATAATAAATTTTTTGGCGATGAAGTAATTTATTTGTTTGGTGTATGTATAACTAGGTTTCATATTTATTTTATAAATGATTATTTAAAGCTTATCAGGATTTAATATCTTTGATGATTGCAGATATATAGTCATATGAACAAAACTTCATATACTTGATCCAAATAATAATGAATACATCACATCTTGCAACATTTTATTGATCTTTTGATTGTAAATTGTCTTTTTTTCAAGACTGTTTGTACTTAGAATTTTTATTTCTCAATAAAATTTTATTTCACTTTATTTTATGTCAAAACTTATTTCAAAACTCATAAATTCTCTATTTATTTCAAGTGATTTTATTTTATTTTTATTTTTGTTTTACATTAACTTAGTTTTACATTAGATTAATTTGGATTTAAAGTTTAGATTAGATAGTTTCTATTTCTTTCAATTATCTTAATTACTTTTCTTTTAATTTTAATTTCAATTATGTTCTTTGTTCACTTTCACTACTTATTTTGTATCGATTTTTATTTTTCTTCTTTACTTGTTTTGAGTTAGTTTATTGATAACTTTTAATCCCTTTTAACTTTTTCTTCTATATTTATTACTTCTTTACCTTAAGACACTTTTATTTAGTTGTGGTTTGTTATTAGATTATCATACTTACATAATATTAGTATTTTTTAATTGAACAGTTTTATACTCTTATTTTAATTTGTTTCTCAGTTATTTTTGAAATTAATGTTATTAGTTGACTTTTTGGTTTGTTTAGATTAATAGTAGTTCATTTCTTTTAGTTTAATTATACTTTAATCTTATAGAATAGATGGATAGATCTTTATTTTATTTTGAGATAGTTGTAGTTCATTTTTATTTATCATTTAATTAGTATGTTAATGTTTATTTCTATTTTATTGTTTGATTTTTACTTCCATTTGTTTTGATTATCTTTTGGTTTGTTTCAATTCTCTTATTTTGATTTGTTTTGAGCTTATGAGGTATTAAAAGATTGAATACAAATATTTGACAAAATCATAAAGGATCGGAGATCTTTCCTTCAAGATATTATCTTTCTTATAAATTTTTCTTCGTCAGATAGGTTAGATAATATAGTTATGATCTTATTCATATTTTTGATATTAAAAGATATTTGATTTCTGAAATATAAATATGTATTGTTCAATATTTAACTTGCTCATTATTTCTTATAACTATTGAAAAATAGTTTTTACACATATTTAGAATTTATTTTTATTCTTTAAACCCTTACGATTAGACTGGTATGATTATATCTTAACCGACATGATAGGAAAAAAGATTGATTTGTTGACATGACTTTTTTCACCACCAATAAATTTGGCAATTCTGTTGAATTTAAAATTTTATTAATCTTATTTTCTTTTTCTATTTTAATCTTATATATTTTTTCTCTTACCCATGACCATTGAAGGTTAACCTCTTATTATCGAGCCTTTGATTGATATTTTTGAAGATCAAGTTAACATTGTTTTTAATCTTACTCATTTTTCTTGGCATAATAGAGCTTATAATTTACCTCATGTTCTTGAGGTTATAATCAAAGAAGTAGAAGAAGCAAAATTTGAAATTGATTAGTATGAAAATCTTAGTAGACTAAATCAATTCCATATTTTAGAAGAAAATTATTGAATTTGTCAAGAAATAAAATGGACTTTAATTTATAATCCTCTTCATATAATACATTATATTTATGAGGTTTTTATTTTTGACAATTTTATTATTCTTCTTATTTTAATTTCCCTACTAACTCTAATATAACTACAGAGTTAAAGCAAACTATTGAAATAGTGAATTTTGTTAAAAATTTTAATATAAAAATAAGTAGAACAAAGAGTTTAAGACATGATTCTAGCTCTATAGAACAACAAGAATAAAATAGAAGTAACTAATAATGAAGTAGATTATGATGAAAATGTTTCACAATCTTTAATAAATCCTTGGATTCATAGTAATCCTATTAATATTGGTGATCATCTTGGTCAATTACCTTCACTTAAAGGAATTAAAGTCTTTAAATTCTCAGGAAGCTTTGGTGAGTCTTGAGAAGATCATTTAGATATTTTCAAGTGTGATACATTCGGTATTATGAATGAAAATATTTTTCTTAGAGTTTTTTTACAAAATTTAGAAGGTAAAACTTACTAAGTTTTTATTAGTCTTCCTATAAGTGTTATTAATACTTGGAAAGATATAGAGGATTGGTTAGAACATTGTTTTAGTAAACTTAAATAAGATTTAGAATTAATTAATGAATTAGTGGATATATTTATTGATCCAGGTGAAATAGTTTACCATTTTATAACTAGATTCACTAAGTTACGTCAAAAGATTCCTCATGATGTTATACCATCTAAAAATTTGTCTAAATTATATTTTTGTAATGATTTGTCTCTAAAATATAAAATATATTTAGAAGATAGATATTGTGGATTGTGATAAAATTGTAATTGTATGTATTGAGCATGAAAATAAATTAAAATATGTTTATTTTAATGATAGAGCTACCACATTGTTAAATTATAATAATACAGATATTTTAAAAATCCATTCATAATCTTGGCAACAAGCTGGTCATTGCCAAGCAATAATTAAATGACAAACTATCTATATCAAATAAATCTCCAATTCCTCAAATTAAAAAAAACTTTATTATTGTTATGTTTTTGAATTAGATCATGATCCTAACACTTTTATAGTTTACAAAAGTTTAAAAAATTTATTCATGGAAATTATAGTATCTCTGTCAATTTAGATGATAATATAAATATAGATTTGATAAATATTTAGATCATGTTAAAACTATTAATGCTTATATTATCAACACTAGATAAAGAGATTATTCTACCTAAAAGATAATTCTAACACAAATAATAATCAATCATCATCTTTTAAAAATCAAGATAAATGTAATAATATATAAAATAATTTTGCATTTGATAATGTTGTAATTAGTTCTCAATAAAATAATTATTTATTAACTAGTTTTAATAATTTGTAGTATCCTCCTTATAAGCCCAAGAATTATACTCATAAGAAGGCACATGCAAAAGTAGATAAAACACGCATAATTTTTTGGTATTTCAATAACTTTACCTTCAACATGGCAAGAAGCTCATACTTAGAATATTTGTTGATAACATTGATAGTTTTAGGGAAAGAGTACAAATCACCATATCCAATAGACTTAAGTGAGAAGTTACTTCAAAATGCAATTGAATATGCAAAGTTAATTTTGAAAGATCAAAAGAGGTTGTGGCTATAAATGTAAATTTGATGAATCTTCCAATGATGTTAAAATTATCAATGCTTATAATATCAACACTAGATAAAGATTATTCTACATGAAAAGATAATTCTAACACAACCAATAATCAATCATCATCTTTTAAAATCAAGATAAATGTAATAGTATATAAAATAATTTTGCATCTGATAATGTTGTAATTAATTCACAACAAAATAATCATTTATTAACTAGTTTTAATAATCTACAGTATCTTCTTTATAAGCCCAAGAATTATATTCACATTCATTAACCTGATGTTGGTGATTATAATATTATAGATGATATTTCCACTATTAAGGTGGGTTTTTATTATTACAAACTACTGATCTATCTGATCAACTTGATAAAATTAATGATGCAATTAAAAATCTAAATTCTAAAAATGTGTTAGTATTTTAGGAAAAAGCCAATAATAATGAACAATATACTATTTTTTTTAAAATTTATGATCCTCCCATTGATTGTATACTTTTTTCTATGTTTTAATTAAAATTGCTAAAAAAATTATTCATAATTATATCCTTGATATAGAGGCCTCTAAGAATATAAATCCAAAATTCATTGTTGATAAATTAGACATATCTTATGAGTTTACCATCATCTTTTAAAAATCAAGATAAATGTAATAGTATATAAAATAATTTTGCATCTGATAATGTTGTAATTAATTTACAATAAAATAATCATTTATTAACTAGTTTTAATAATCTGCAATATCTTCTTTATAAGCCCAAGAATTATATTCACATTCATTAACTTGATGTTAGTGATTATAATATTATAGATGATATTTTTACTATTAAGGTGGGTTTTTATAATTACAAACTACTGATCTATCTAATCAACTTGATAAAATTAATGATGCAATTAAAAATCTAAATTCAAAAAATGTGGTAGTATTTCAGGAAAAAACCAATAATAATGACCAATATACTATTTATTCTCAGATTGATGATCCTCCCATTGATTGTATACTTTCTTTTTATGTTTTAATTAAAATTGCTAAAAAAATTATTCACAATTATATCTTTGTTATAGAGGCCTCTAAGAATATAAATCCAAAATTCATTGTTGATCAATTAGACTAATAATAGAAAACTCACATGTTTTGATTCTCATCAAACCAAAAGTTGTGGTAAGTTTCACAATATTGTTATCAAAATCATTCAAAACAAAAGAATTAGATGTATGACGAATGTTCAAGTATTGTATTTTCCTAACAATTATACTATGTTCTTGGGAATAAATTGGTCAAAATCAATTGGTGATTTTGTAGGTGAGGATACAATTTGGGTTCCTTTTGACAATGAGATTACTTTCATACAAAGGGAGAAATGGTTTAATAACCCTATAGATTTCATACCAGCTATTGTTTCATATGTGGAAACTATAATTGGTACCTATGAGTTGTTAATTTTAGATGAACTTGAAAAATAGTAAGAAATGATCTTTTTTCAAGATATTTTATGGTCTTTAAATATTAATAGAGCATGCTCATAACAAGGTAGTGGTGCTGAAATTTGTTTAATTTATCTTATTGATAAAATATTTCGATATTCTTATAAATTAATATTTAATAATATTAATAATATAGTAGAATTTAAAACCTTATGCTTAGGTCAAGAAAAATAATTAAACTTAATGTCAAATAAATAAAAATCTTAGGTGATTTTGAGTTAATTATTAGAAAAGTTAGAAAGGTTTATAAAACTAATCAAATAAGTCTACATAGATACACTTAAAAGGTTTGGTCACTTTTTAAAAATATTTAAGCCTTTAATATTACTCATATATTTAAAGAATTTAATACTAGAGCTGATAATTTTCTTATTTTTGCTTCAAAACCTACTCTAAGTAAAAGTGAACCAACTATTGACTTCTCTTTTTATAAAAATTTTAAACCTAAGTTCTTTTATTTAATGGAAATTAGTATGTTTGCAATTATAATGAACACATTGATTATTTTTTTCAAATTAATTATTTTGATCATGATGATCATGTATTAAATTATAATGATTATCTATAGTTAAGTACTAACAAATTACTTGTTTTTTAGTCAGTTTAGAGTCGATGTTCACTCTTAATGATCAGTCCAAATTTCATGTACTAAAGAGCCTTCAAGGAAAATAATATGTCAAACTATTCCTATCAGTCCCTATAAAGAATTATATCATAAATATGTCTATTTAGGAATATAGTATACTCTTGAAAAAAAAGTTAAGTTTATCAAATTGTTCAAAGAATTTATTAATGTCTTTGTTTGGTCTTACAAATACCTAAAGGGTTACGATACCAATATTATTAATTATGATACACCTATTAACCCTGGTATATAATTTTTTTGGTAAAAGATTAAAAGAATAAGCTCCTTATTGGAAGACACCATCAATAAAATTTTTGATAAAATACTTGACGGTATTATCATTTTTCCAGTAAAATATTCATACTAGGTAGCTAATCTAGTGTTTATTCATAAAATCAATGATGATATTAGTGTGTATGTAGATTTCAGAGATCTTAATAAAACTAGTGTTAAAGATAATTTTCCTCTTTTTAATATTGATCATATGTTATAAAAAAAAATATAGAATCTGAAATGATGTCTTTATTTGACAATTTTTTGGCTATATTTAGATTTTTTTAAATCCAAAAGATAGACATAAGACTACGTTTACCACGAGTAGAAGAATTTTTGGTTTTAACAAAAGGTTTTTTGGTCTTATTAATGCAGGTATCACATTTCAACAAGCTATCCATATGAGGTTTAATGACTTAATTGGCATCATCATTTAGGTCTATTTATATTATCTCATTGTGCATTCTAAGACAAGGTGGGAACATATGGACCACCTTCTTAAAATTTTTACAAGATGCGAAAAGTATAGTATTTATTTAAATCCTAAGAAAACTATTTTAATATAATTAAGGGTAAATTATTAGGACATATTATTTATAAATATGACATTTCTATTGATCTAGAATACATTAAGGTTATTAAGGATCTGTCACCCTCAAAAGACTAATTTGGTCTTAGATCTTTCTTTGGAAAAATTAATTTCATATAAAAATTCATTTTTGCATTTGTTGATAAATCTAACCTATTATAAATGCTTTTAAATAAAAATCAATCTCATGTATGTGATGTGGGTGTTGATTCACCGCTTAATAAAATTAAATATGTCATTATAAATACACTTATACTTGTTAAGTCTGATTTAAATAAAGTTTCCATTCTTTATGTTAATGTCATTAAAAAAGCCCATAAGTGTTGTAATTATGCAAAATGATATAATAATGAATAATTTTTTTTTGGTTATATGAGCTAATTTTTAAAGGAAGCAAAAACCAAGTATCCAATAATTGAAAAAAATATATTTTTGTTAGTATCATATTTAATCAGGGAAATAAGGTTATTATTAGATCTAATGTGCTTGTTCTTTCTTATCTTTTAAAACAGCCTACTATCTAAGGAAGATTAAAAAATGAATCTTAAGGATTCAAGAATTTGACTTTGAATTTGAAACATCCAAAATTATTAAAAGTAATGATTTAACAAAACATTTAGGCTAAAATGTGACCTCAAATATAAATATTTTAATCTTGTAAATTAATGATTATTTACATGCTGAGACTCATTTCTAACCATGAAAATTGTTGATTTTTCTAAATAGTTTCAATTTTGACATGAAATGAATGAGTGGGATTATTTGTTTTATGAGGATGATTGAAATCATAATTTAGTATTTTATTTTTAAAATTAGAAATGTCCTCATAACTTGGATAAGAAATAAAGAATATCACTTAGACTTCAATTTTTAAAACGTATTTTTTTAGAGAATTTTTTATTCTATGAAAATAGAGATAGAGTTCATTTATGATGTTTAATTCATGATCAAACTCAGAAGGTTCTTACAGGATGTTATGAAGGTAGTTATGGGGTTCATCATGCAACAAAAAATAATTCTTATAAGATTTTACATGTAGATTATTATTGGCCTACATTGTTTCAATATGCTTCTACACTGGTTCATACATGCATGCCTTGCCAATTATTTGTTGGCAAAGATATGTTACCTATTATACCTTTAAATCTAATTATTCCAAAAAAATCCATTCACTAAATAGGAAATTGATTTTATTTCTAATTTACATCCTCCTTATTCAGTGGTCATAGATATATTTTGTCTAAAGTAGATTATTTTATAAAATGGTCAAAAGCTAAAGCTTTGAAAAGTTCAATTACAACTGAATTAATTTATTCTTTCAAAAATTAGATCTTTTCTAAATTTGATGTATTCTATGAGGTTATTTATGATAATAGTTCTCAATTTTTTTCAAATGATTATTTAAATTTTTTGGGTTATTATTATATTATTTCTAGTCATTCTTCAAAATATTATCCTCAACGGAATGGACATACTAAATCCACTAATAAAAATCTGATTTTGATCATGAACAAGTTAGTTTGTGAGAACAAGTCAAATTGACATTTTAAAAAATTTAAAGTATTATGGGTTGATCGTACAATAGTGAAATTTACCATAGGATATTCACCATTTATGTTGGATTATGGTTTTGAAACCACTTTGCCAATTAAACACAAAATTTTATCTACAATAATTACCTTCAATATTTATCGAAATATACTAATATGATAGAATAGAGAGTTAATGATCTCTAAGATTTAGATGAAACCAAAGTCACTGCTTTTTAAAAATTAGAAAAATCTAAAGAAAATTTTAAAAATTCTTTGATAAAAAGTATCTAAAAAATGTTTTAAAGTATATGATTTTGTTTTATATTGGGATAAAGCACATGAGAACCTAGGTAAGTATCAAAAGTTTGATTCTCTTTGGATTTATACTTATATAATTGCTATTATTATTAAGAATAACATTTTTTATTTACATGACCTTGATGGTAATTGGATACATCATTCAATCAATAATCATCAATTAAAAAATTTTCACAATTAACTTTCCTTTTCTTTTTCCTTTTTTTGGTTTACTATTTTGCTTGTTGATTTGTTTTTGACTTGTCATTTTTATGTTCATCTTCCCTTTTGTATTTGGATTAACACTTATTCATCATGTAAGTATTCATCATTATGAAGGAAAGGGACTTGAAAGATCTCCTATATCACTATCAGTTTAAATTATTGAGATATTATTATATGATCATTCTATATATAATTCTTTATGATTAAGCAATAACTTAATATAAATGTGTTGGAAGTATTATTAGTGTTTAGAATTTATATTCTAGGTTGTGTATTGGTTATTTATCAAGTCTAAAAATCTTTATTTAATACATTTTTTCTTCATGCAACACTAGTCAAATATTTCATCCTTGATTATCTTACTCATTCAAATGGGTTCGTGCATAACTAATTAAGAAACGATCAGACTTGGATCACATTCTCAAGTTTGATTTTAATTACAAATTTATATTTACAACCCAATTTAGCAAGTGAAACTAGCTAGCAAGGTCACCATGTTATGCCTATTTTTATTATCTTCTTTTTTTTCTAAAAGTTTTGACATAATTTTAGTTTTACCATATAGATGACATGAGTCATGAAGTTCAAAATTGTTAGCGAGGGCCAATTGATTTGTATTTATTTGAATATTCACCATTTCTATGCATGTACAATCATGAAATAATTATGACTCTGAATAATATTTATTACTCTTGATATCAATTAAGTGGTTTTAAATAGCATAAGTATCATGTTAAGTTATAATATTTTTCATGTCATCATGACACTCTCTATATTTGTTCTTAATTTAGTTGGAAGATATTTTCATATTTAACCATGTTGTAAATAGTGATAATTATGCAGTTGTTGATTTACTTCAATTGTTGACAACATTATTCTAATCAATATGCAAAATATGTGAGAAGATAAATATAATATCTAGTTTGTTGATAAACACTTGACATATTTCCAAGACAATGAAATCATCACATAAGCATTTGAATTGTAGATAAAATCATGTATACACAATTCATTAGCATATTTCTAATGATCTTGTTATAGTTCCTCTTCAAGACCTTAGCATGTATTTCTAGGAATGTTACCCATGTTATTTAGAATATTTTTAAAATCATTTGATATAAATAAATACCTAAATATATCAATATCTAAGTTTCAATTTTATTTAGATAACCTAAATTTCTAATGGAAACATGGCTTAGTTCATGTATTAATACATTGCTTAAGATCAATATGAATTCTAATGTCATGAGGATGTGTTAAGATTTTAAATGACACATTATGTTAAGATGGTGAATATTTACTAAGGTGGTAAGTTTAGAGGTACAATTACAGTCAATAGGGTTCAAAATAACCCTAGGGTGTTGAATATTTGGTACTTTGTGATCCACCGTAACTATTAGAAGTATATGAATTAAATGAACTTAAAGCTCAATATTTGAGTTTTTTATATTTGAGATGATTAGTAGTAAGGTGATTTTTAATGCTTGGTATGTGTTTTGATTCATGTTTTAGCCATTAATTTGGCTATGAGGGTGGTTAGTTTGCTAGTCAAATAGTGAAATCACTAATGTTGGCTAAACCACTTTAGTTTGGTAGTGAAAATTATAAGCTAATAGAATTTGAGCATAACATTGTTGGTATTTAAGTTGGTTACTCAGATATTAAAGTGATAGTTTTTTTTTATTCACTATAATTTGTAAAGTTTTATAGAATAAGAAAAGCTCTACCAGTAGAACTATTATCTACTAAAAAGGATAGAAAGATAAAACAAGGGATAAGAAAACTAGTTTTTGTTTGAGACATGATCAACAAGTATGTTAGGTTAGACCCCAGATTCACATGATTTCAATAAAAATGTTTGTGGGAGAGGTGATAACAAACATAGTGAGGGCACTCCTTCATGGGATAATTCTTAAGGTCAATTATTTCATGGCCTTAGGACTACTAAAACTTTTCCTTAGCCATTTCATCACAGAACGCAAGTCTCCATTCACATTGATGTCATTGATCCTTTTTTATGTAATGTACTTGATTCTTAGTCTACTAATTATTTGAATTATTATGATAATAGAGGTTGGAATGGTGCACATTGGGTAACTCATCCTCATGGATGAGGCACTCCAAGTGAATCTTCTCAGTATATGCACATTTTTATTTAGTTTGGCCTACATAATACTCTTTTGCATGGTCAAATTAAGAATGTTCCTAATTTTAATGCAAGTTTGTTTTACCTCATTCACTTGTGCCACTAAATACTAGATTTCCTTAACTTGAGTTTTATATACCTTATTATTCTAATATTAAATGTGTTATCATCCATATAGCACAACTTATGATAACCTAGATGCTAAAAAAGTTAAATTAAAGATTGATGATAGTTTTGAAGGTGCATAATTGATTGAGCTTCCCATTGCTTCCATGGAGTACATGTTGAATAATTTTAACCCTAGGTCAATCAAGTCAACCCACATACATTTTGAAACTTCCTTAGGGCCCTCTAGGTTTCAAATTGTTCACCATGGTCATTAATGAGGTCATGTAATGTGTTCTAATCTTTTATCATTTTATCTACTTGGTTTCAAATCATTATATGCCACCTTTTGGGTCATTTTTGTGAAATGTATAGTTTTACACAAGATTAAAAGTGTGTCAGTGTGTTATTTAATGTACCATGTGTTAGATAGGTGTCATATGATAATTATGAAATTGAAAAATGTAGGTTTAACATTCAAAAAAGGAGATCAACTACAAACATGGTAGTTTTAATTAGTTATAAAGACTACATAACCCATATGTCATGTTTAAAGGATTATGTAAGGTATATTGAGATCCCTAAATGTATTTCCTAGGCTTAAGAGGTTTTGATAGATCCAAATTTGAGTAAAACTAGTTTTTCTCTCCTATCACTCTCTTGGTAGGTCAACAAGGTCAAACAATTTTCCTTCAGTAGGAATAGTAGAAGCAGAGTTGGAGTGAATGTATTCAGTAGATTCAATTAGTCATTATTACATTATATTTAATGTTTATGGTATTAAATTGATGGTATATATGCTATGAACAATCACTAATACTTTCAACACCTTCAAACTGCTTGCATAACCCCAATGGTTTTGGGTTTCTTAACCGATTGCCTTGGTCTGTGTCAACCAAGTGGTGTGTGAGGACTTGTAGAGGATATCCAACCATTTAATGTGTAATTAAATAGGTATGTAACATGTGAAAA
Source organism: Torreya grandis (assembly GCA_037957365.1). Classification (NCBI taxonomy): domain Eukaryota; kingdom Viridiplantae; phylum Streptophyta; class Pinopsida; order Cupressales; family Taxaceae; genus Torreya; species Torreya grandis. The sequence continues at coordinate 4,402,255 of JARHVA010000605.1, read as the reverse complement.
TGTAGTAATAGGCATAAGTATCTCTCTTATGCTAGGAATGAGCACCAATAATCTGTAGAACAGTGTTTTGGTAATGACAGAGTTTCATCTTTTGTGAAGTGGCTCCAAGATAAATTAATACACCTATGTTCACTCCCTCATAACATGGTGATTAGTTTCTATATATAAAGTTTAAACTCAATAGGATCATTGATGGAATGTAGGTCTAAGACACTTGATATAGTCAAAAAATCCTAAAAGGGCCATCTACAAGCTTGTCTAAAGGAAGGATGTATAGTGGTGTTTTAAGTTTTTAAACCTAAATGAGATCTTAAATAGAGTCCATGAACCTAGTGAAAGGTTATTATATTGATGATGAGGTTCTAAACTAGTACACAGTCCTATATCTAATGCCACCTATAGATAGTCTCAAATATTGACCTGAAGTTAATACAAAAAGAGGTAGAGTAGTGTTTAATTGGAGGTGCCTAAACTCAATTGAGACCTTCAAGTAAGTCTAAGAGCATATAGAAGATCATTGTGATAGTGGTGAGGCTATTACACATAGTTAGACTGAGATTCATGTTCACAAGTTGAAAATGTTGCCATAAGAGATGACTTACCTTAACTTCTTTGAAAGGGAATCTTACCTCATATAGTGTCATCTGTTTATGAAGGTCTATGAGGTATTTGCAAATTTAACAGTTTCCCCCTTGTATCCTAGACCTAAAGGTAGCATATAAACATGAAAATAAGTTGCTAAGTCAAGAGAGATGGTGATAGAGTGAGCTTAAAACTCGATCAAGTTTTAATTGGCAATACTCAATGAATTACAATGTCATTTGAGCCAAAATGAACTTGAAGTAACTTATAGACCTAGAGTGCATTGGTATTAAGGTGACTACATGGTCTCAATGCAAGAGTGGATACTTTCAAATGAGAAATGAACTAATGAACTAATAGGATGTAAATGTGTGGAACATAATGTTTAATCACACATCACCACCTACAAGAAGCCTTTTGTTTTCCATAAAAGGCGCATCTATGTTTTACCACAATCACAAACCATTCTAAACCAATGAAAGGTGTAAGCTTGGTGGTAGGCAAAGGTGTAAACTAGAATGATAATGTATAGGCACTCTTAGTTTGATAGTCACATCTTTATAAGATTATCAAAGGGAGACAAACAGGACAAGGGTTAATCAAATAGGTTTTTAACTCCATGATCAATCATCTACGGTTTACCATAGTCACACCTCTAAAAGCTAGTTTTGGGATTTTGAAGGTTTGAGACCACTAGAAACATGGTCAAGGATTTAAAATTCGTGAATAAGGTCATTAGGACATAACCTAGGCTCCCATGATCTTATTTTGGCTAGGAAAATAGGGGAAGTGCCCTTTGTTTTGTTACAAACATAATGCACTTCACAATCAACATGTACCTATAGACCATGAAACATTGATAATAAATGGATGATAGGAGAGAGTTTAAGCATTGTGGGAAGAGGTATGAGATTGTATTAAAGGTAAATAAGTGATTATAATGCCCTAAAATCACTATCACCACTCAAAAGTGACTACATACATAGAAATACAATCTTGAAGACAAGGCCTAGAACTAGACCTAAACCCAAGGTGAATAATGTCACTGATATGACCATTTTATCCTTCAAGACATTATCAAAGACTTTATGGGAGAGTGTAGGATTTATTAGAACCATCATCTTGTAGAAATTAACTCAAATTGGCCATTTTTGGCTTAAATATATCTCAGGGCTATCTAAGATACATGCAGGAGCTCGAGAAGCCAACTTCCTTTACTCATATGTATGAACGAATTGCATGGTACCTCAAGTAGCTAGAAATAGTTAAAGGGGCTTATAAACTCAATTTTTTTGGAATTTTTTTGAAGCTTAAATGTCTATTTTTTATGAATCATCACTAAGAAGCTAAGAGACCTAAACCCCTTATATTAACCTAATGGAGAAAATATGAATAGAAATGAATTTAGATGGGTTAATTAGACTTGGAAGTGATGTGGATCCATTTGGGACTCTCTTAGTATCCTTGACATCAAGTTGCTTTGTACCATCACTTATATGGATAAGCCTAATTTAATGCTTCTTGTAAGTTTTTGAGTTGTTCTATAGGTGTATAAGGGAATTGATAGATGAAAATAATTGTGGGAGGTGTTTAGAGATGTTTTACAACTCCTCAAATCCCATTATAACCAAAATCATGACTTAAGACCACTCTACTAGGCTAATCATTGCAGGCAATCTTGGACATAATAGTGAGAAAGTGATTGTCAAAATGGAGATGATAAGTATGGTTTTGAAGTTATTCTAGGCTCTACCTAATGGAGTATAATACAAAGAGGTCTTGAAAAATTGTCTAAATCCTCTTCAACAAATATCCATGGGCATATACAGGTCACTCAAGTGACAAGTGTGAAGATTGAAGCCTATAGGGCTAATGAGTGACTGCAAATAACAAATAATAAATGTCCATGAGAAGTCCATCAGTTGAGGGGTATATGGTGATCTTAACTAATTATGTTTTCACCTCCTAAAGTTATATTATATGTGTCACACACTTCTATTGAATTTTTAGACACTCAAGTGGACTCATCATCAGACAAGGTAGTTTTAAGAAGGAGAATGAAGGGTCTTTATGCCAATTTGAGGAAATATGTCATGTTTGTGATGAACACTTGTCCAAGATAGCTTCATGAACTATTTTCCACTTCATTTCCTTGAATTATAAATAGATTTAAAGCCTTGACACTTGGCCTTGTGAATGTTCAACTTCACCCCTTCTCTCTACTCTTTTATGCTTTATATATGCAGGCCATTTTGGCATTGTAAGGGATCCACATCTAGTATGGTGAAGCCCTGCTAGTTTAAAGACTATATTTATCTTTGAATAACAAATTTCTAGTTTTCTATTCCATAACTTATTTTATAAGTGTGTGAAGTAGTGCATAGTGGAATGACAAGTGATAACTATCTATTCTTATGTTCTCTTTACTCTTTCATGTTTGGTATAATTACTTCTCTCTCTAACAGGTCACATAAAGTGTAATTAGTGTATTTTTCTATCTATAAGTGTAAGTAGTAGCATTAGTGTCTAAAATTAGACCTCTTTTTCATTCACCTTGATAAGTGCAATGCATATCACCTCCATGTTTGAAACACTTATGTTAGAACAATATAAGATGTTGAAACTAGTATTGTGAGTCATCTTTCATAGTGAAAGTGTATGGTAGTCTAGTGGAAATCAATCTAGTGTATCACCTCATTAACACAGGTTATTTTCTTTTTCCTTATATCTCTTTTCATTTAAGCAATCAAGTAATCTAAGTGACGGGATATCAAAGATAAATCTAGGGAACTAACCCTTTCAATCTAGAGGTTTACCTCTACTATAAGCAACCCACAGGGCTAGAGGTAATCCAATGTTTCACTTAGTTTAGAGGAGGCTTGAAAAACCTCTCTAAAGGTACAAGATTGAGTGATAACAATACATAGAGTACCAAAATGATAAGAGTAATCCTTTGATTGATATAATTTCAAATACTGAGTCTGATTGAACTTTTATTTGATTTTTTGATCATGTTGATACTTTGACTTCTTGTCATGATACTAAATTTTTGAACTTGTGGATTTTAATTTTTTGCAGTGCTTAGTATGTTTGTATAACAACAGTTTCATTTTATGCAGAACATATTTATTTTATATATTTACTTAATTTAATATAATTAAATGCTTATGGAGTTTAATATTATGAGTATTTAAATTTATTTGGTTGTTAATATTTATTTAATACTTATTTATGCATAGTTAGATGTTTATTCGAACATTGTCAAGTGAGTTAAGGACCCCCACCTATTAGATATATCTTTGGTCTATTATATTTTAAATTTGATCTTTGGACTTTATTTAAAGTCTAAACTTATAAATTTAAATCATAAGTTAACTGACTATAAAATTCAATTAAAATTAAAAATAACTAACTAAAAAGTTAGTTGTAACTTGTTTTCTAAATATATTTGAGAGGGATTACTTTATAAGGAGATAAAAGATACATTACACAGGAAGAAACATATATAGGTGAAGAGCTAGCTCTTTTTGAAGTTTTAAAAGTTATCCATCCTTCTTTTCTTTTTTATACAAATATCTCTGAGTTCAAATGACTATTTATAGATAAACCAAACAATACATTCTCTGATGGTGAAGTAATTCACTTATTTAGCATAAGTATATCTAGGTTTCTTGTTTATTTCATAAACCAATTATCTGGAGTTTATCAAGCTTTAATATCTACTGATGATTACAAATATGTAGTCATATGAATAAAAAATTATGTACTTGATCTGAATAATGTTGAATATATCACATCTTGTGACATTTTGTTGATCTTTCAATTATAAATTGTTATCTTTTTCAAGATTGTTTGTAATCAAAATTTATATTTTTCAATTAAAAATTATTTCACTTTATTCTAAGTCGACTTTTATTTCAAGACTCATGATTTTTTTATTTATTTTGAATAATTCTGTTTCATTTTTATTTTTATTTTTATTTAGATTAGATAGTTTCTATTTATTTCAATTATATTAATTGGTTTTCTTTTATTTTTAATTTTAATTATGTTCTTTGTTTACTTTCACTACTTATTTTGTTACTAGTTTTATTTATGTTCTTTATTTGTTTTGAGTTAGTTTATTTTTCACTTTTAATCCCTTTTATTTTTATGTTCTATCTTTATTACTTCTTTAAATTAAGGCACTTTCATTTAGTTACAATTCGTTATTAGATTATCATACTTACATAATATTAGTATTTTCTAATTGTTTGGTTTTCTACTCTTACTTTAGTTTGTTTTGCAGTTATTAGTTTGACGTTAGATTAATTTAAGTTAATGTTATTAGTTTATTTATTTATTTTTTAGATTAATACTACTTCATTTCTTTTAGTTCAATTATACTTTAATTTTATAGAATAGATTGATAGATATTTGCTTTTTTTATTTTTAGATAGTTGTAGTTCATTTTTATTTATTATTTAGTTAGTATGTTAGTGTTTATTTCTATTTCATTTTTGGTTCTTGTTTTCATTTATTCTATTTATCTTTTGGTTTATTTCATTTTTTTTCTTTCTATTTGTTTTGAGCTTAGGAGGTATTAAGAGATTGAATGTAGTAAGATTTGACAAAATTATAAATGATCTAAGATTTTTCATTCAAGTTATTATCTCTTCAATAGGATTTTCTCTATCAGATATTGATGTAGAGGATTCCATTCAATAAGTACCAACTTACCACTCTTTACCAATCACTCAATGCACTAGACCCTTCTTGTAGCGCTGTTATGACTATTTTTTCTGATAGTATGGAAAAATACAATGACTATTGGGAAACCAATTACTATTTTGAGTAAAATTTATGTAAATTTACCTATTTTTCAAAATTTAGGTCTCCACTCAACCATTAGGTCTACTTTCTCTATTTAGGCTTTCTCCATTAGCCTTCTTTAGGCCTAGTTATACCTTTGTTATGCAAAGTCGATACTACACATCCTGTGCAACCTTCAAAACTTTCAAATTAGTTAGATCATGTGAAAATGGATAGGACTACAAAGTTTTGTAATTTTTTGATGGTGGGAACCTCATATAATGTCAAAACCCTAAACTAGGGCTTGTAGTTCACTGTGACAACCCGTGAGCCTTCAAAATTCCACTATGTGCATTGTAGGAGGTTTCAACAAACAAAATGAAGTTTTTAAGGTCTATATTAGTGTAAAGTAACAATTCTAATCACTATTTAGTGAAATTCAACCTTCTTTCATGTCAAATTACATAAAACCACCTCGACTGTGTACATATATTGACCATTCTATAGGACTATTTGTTCATGAGGGAAGTCAATTCACAATATCAAGATAAATTAAACCCAAAAAACTTTAAACACATTCAAGGAAATTTTCTCAACCACTCAGGGCTTTGAAACTTTGATTTACAATTGTATTAGAATATACACACATATAGTACTCATGCAAAGTCTACCACAACAATCAAGGTTTTAAACTAGTTTGCTAGCATTGTCAATTTCTAATATATTTTCCTACAAAATTCACACTATGATTATCAACTAAAATTCATTAAAGACATTTATATCACTTGGCTAATTCAACCAATTAGCATTCACAAAGAAAAAAGACTCATAGTCTACAGAACAGTGAACAAAGATAGAGGTATGTTCACTTAGTCTTCTGACCACCAAAGAAGGTTTAATTGGTTATTGAAATAAATAGCACGTATTTCAATCAAGAATTTCTCCTGGATTATTGATCTAATGCTAAATTTTATTCTTGAACAATAAAATGGAGCACACAGTATATAGCATAAGTAAAACTCACTAAAACCAAAGTTTGCATGTAAGTGATCTTAGGCAACAAATGAATACCTTATACTTATTGAAATTATAGATTAAAAACATGAAAGGAATCCTTGAGACTAATCAAATAATAATACTAATGAATTCTTCATTATCAACTTTTAGCAAAAGATCATCAACAGTCAACAATGGTAGTTCATAACAAAGTCTATCTTTTTCCTGGAACATAGCTCTCTTTTTCTTCTTCTTGCTTTCAATTCTTCCTTGCAATAATGTATATAAATGACACCCACTATAAATTCATGCCTTTTATGTCATGACAACCATTTTTTCAACTTTCTTGGAAAAGTTGTCTATGTTACAAGAATCTCTTTAAAGGTGCAAAGCACCAAACATGATTTTCATGACATATACCTATTTTGAAATTTTAAAATGACTCAATAGACCCCTAATAACATTTTAAACTTGTTAAAAAACTTAATAAAACATTTTAGACCCCTACAAGTCCTAGAAACATACTAGAAAATTTAAATTTTTAAACTACAAGTTTTGGTGGGAAATCTAAATTTGAAATTTTGAACTAGCTAGATGCATGCCTTAGCTACCAAAACAAAAATTAAGAAATATTGAGGCTTTATAAGGACATATAAGGCATTAATAAACCTAAATTAATAAAAAAATAACCCAAAATTGCAAAATTTTCTCCCTAAGAGTGATGCTCCTGCATCATACTCCTAGGGAAGGAAAAGAGAACTCATGGGTTGATGCCCATGAGTGCTTCTAGAGTACTCCCTCTCTTCAATATCTCATGTTTAATCATCCATGTAGCATCCTCCACTAAATGGTTCTTCCACTTTACCAGATACTTGAAATATTGCTTGTCTCTGGTTCTTTTAGTCACCTATTTATCCAATATGCATTCTAATTCTTCTATTTCGGCCTTGGGCAACTGTTGTGCCTGATATGGGTCTACTATAACTGATTCATATGCTATATTTCCTCCTTCATCTCATTCCTTATAAGGATAAAAATTTGAAACATTGAAATAGGTGAAATTATAACTCTACTAGGTAACTTTAATTCATATGCATTATTGGAAAACTTCTTGAGAATATTACAAGGACCTATTTTCTTCATCTTTAACTTGTTGTATTCACCTTTGGGAAACCTTTTCTTCCTTATATAAGCTAGTACCAAGTATCCAACCTATATATTAACTTCTCTCCTACTCAAATATGCTTGTTTCTTATATTTGTCAACACTAGACTCCAAATGCTTCCTCACTTGTTCATGCACCTCTTTCATTGCCACTAAAAAATCCTCACCTTCAACTCTTCTCTTATGCATTTATTTGATATCTCTAACCTAAAATACACATCTTGGTTTCATTCAATATACTACTTGGAGTGGGGTCTTTCTAATGCTCCTATTAGTTGAATCATTGTAGGCAAATTTTGCTTGAGATGACACAAGATCCTACTGCTTGGGACGGTCCTTAGAGAAACACCTCAACAAGTTCCCTAGGATTATATTCACCACCTAAATTTGACCATCTATTTGAGGATGGTAGGCTGAACTAAAGTTCAAATTATTGCCTAGATTCTTCCACAATGTTCTCCAAAAGTGACCAAGAAACTTGGTATCCCTGTCAGAAACAATGTTCATGGGCAATCCATGAAGCCTCACAACCTCCTTGAAGAACAAATTAACCATGTGTTGCATCATTAGTATCTCTACATGGTATAAAATGTGTCATTTTGGATAATCTATTAGCAATTACAAAAATGGAATCAAAACCCCTTTGTGATCTAGGCAATCCCATCATAAATCGATACTGATGGATTCCCAAGGCCTATGTGGGACTGGTAGGGGTTGATACAAACTTGCATTAGTACTCTTACCTTTGGCTAATTGACAAATTTTACACCTTTCTACATACCTTCTCATTTCTTCTTACATTCTAGGCCAAAAGTAATGTCTAGTGAGCATCTCCAATATCTTGTCAAGCCAAAAATGGCCTACCATGATTTCACTATGCCTCTTTTGGATCATATTTCCTCTTATTAAACCCTTTGGCACACACAATTGTACTCCCTTGAACATCAATCCATCTTGAAGTATATAATCTAACTAAGGTTCCTTATTGAGTGTACTTTGGTGCTTTCATACATGGTATGCCTCCTTGAAGTCCTCATCATACAAATCCTTGAGTGCTTCAAGGCCAACACTCTCTAACTAAATTTCATGCACCAATAAGACCCTCCTTCTCAATGCATTTGCCACTTTATTTTTTTATCTATGCTTTTGCTTGATGGTGAAGGTAAAGTTTTGCATGTACTCCACCCACTTGACATGTCTTTGGTTCAACTTAGGCTGATTAGATATGAGCTGAAGTGCATGGTTATCCATGTATACTATGAATTATTTAGGCATAAGATAATGCCTCCACTTATTTAATGATTGTACCATTACATAAAAATCTGAGTCATAGGAAGAATACCTCTTCTTAGCATCATTCAACTTCTCACTAAAGTAGGCTATAAGCCTACCCTCTTAGATTAGGCTAGCCCCTATGGCTACACCACTTACATCACACTCTATCTGGAACACTTTGTTGAAGTCTAGAAATGCTAGTATGGGCTATTCTGTGATCCTTTACTTCAAGTATTAGAAACCTTTTTCTAATTGTTCATTCCAAACAAATTTTTCTTGTCTCCCTTGATAGTGTCAATAATGGGAGCACATATTCCACTAAATTTTCTTATAAGCTCCCTATATAAACTTGAAAAACCATGAAAACTTCTTACTTCTCCTATTGTCCAAGGTGTTGGCCACTCCATGATTGCCTTCACATTATTCTTATCCATCTTCAACATGCCTTGTGAAATAACAAACCCAAAGTACATCAGATCCCTTTGCATGAAGTCACACTTCTTGAGGTTGATCAATAACCTCTTTTCTTGCAGCCTTCTTATCACTAACTCTAAATGATGGAGATGTTCCTCTTTGTTTTGGTTGTAAATTAGCATGTCATCCAGATAAAATAATACAAACTTGCCTATGAAATATTTTAAAACTCCATTCATTAACCTCATGAAATTACTAGGTCCAATCGTTAAACCAAATGACATGACCAGCCATACATACAAACCTTCATTCATTTTGAAAGTAGTCTTCCACTCATCACCTTGTCTAATCCTTATATGGTAGTAGCCACTCTTGAGGTCTATCTTGGAAAAATAGCTTGTTCCACTCAAGCAATCCATAAAATCCTCCATCTTAGGAAGTGGAAACCTATACCTTATAGTGATCTTATTGATGGCCCTATAATCAATGCACATCCTCCATTATCCTTCCTTATTTGGCACCAACACTGTGGGTACTACATATGGGCTCAATTTTTCTTTGATTATCCCTTTATCAAAAAACTCTTGTACTTGCCTTTTGATCTCAATATTCTCTTGTGGGTTCATTTTATATGCAGTCTTGTTTGGTAGACTGGCTCTAGGTACTAATTCTATATGGTGTGTTATGCTCCTCATTGGTGGCAATGTGTTGGGTAGATCATCAACAACTATATTATCATATCTCTCCAACATTTATTTAATCTCTAAGGCCATCTCATTGAGTTTGGTGGCTACCACAATAGTCCTAGGCTTAATGACTAAATCAAAACCTATCTCTTCCTCATGCATGACATTCAAGAACTCTTTACCACTTACCATCATCACATGTGAAACAACCTATTAATAATTCTATTCACCCTTCAATGGAAACAAAGTATAACTAACTCCATCCTTGGTCAAGGTATACGTGTTATTTGTTCCATCATGGGTAGTTTGTCTATCATATTGCCAAGGTCTTCCCAAAATCACATGACACACATCCATGGGGATAACATCACAAATCACCCTATCCTTATATGTTCCACTTTGAAACTCTACCCAAATCTTCTCACTAACCAAGACTTATTATCCCTTATTCAATCATGACACCTTATATGGAGTGGGGTGAGGTAATTTCTTTAGCCCAAGCTTGTTAACCATCTCTACTAAAACAAGATTGTATGTACTTCTTGAATCAATGACCATCTTGAAACACTTACCTTGGCAATTGCATGATGTTCTCAAGAGATTTTTCCTTTATGGTGGTTCCTTATCTTTTGGTGGATTGATCAACACCCTCCTCATGAGTAATGATTCTCCCACTTTAGGATCTACTATTTGTGATGGAGAGAAAATAGTCTCTTCATCTCCCCCTTATACAATTTGATTTCTTCCTTCATTCTTTGGGCTTCTAACTAGTTGGTATTTTAGACATTCCCAATGCTTGTGACCAGCATAATTTTTACACTTAAAACATTTACCTATAAATCCACTAGATATTCTACCCCTTGATGAATATCAACCTCTATTGTAAGGTCTCCTACCTCTAAATCTAGCTCTTGATTGAGTGGATTGCTCGTGTGAAGTGCTTGATTCACTTTAAATATTTATTTATGAGGTGTTTATAACCCATTATTGTCATATACCTCTAAAATTCCTACCCCTTTCTCTATTTTGCTGATTATGCCTCCTATTTAACTTATCTTCAATCTTGAGTGCAAATTGATAACACTTATCTAATGCTCTTGGGTTCACAAGTGCTAACTCATCTTAGAGCTTTTACCTTAAACAATTTAAGTACCTAAAAACCTTCTCTTTATCTACCTCAAAATGACTATACCTGATGGCTATCTTATAAAACTCCTCTATGTATGCCTTCACACTCATTTCCTTCTATTTCAGATTCTACAATTTTCTAAACAAGTTTGTCTCATAATCACCTAGCAAGAACTTGGCTTTGAGCTTGGAAACCATCCTATCTAAAGAAGTGAGCTTATCATTCCCCTTATTTCTTCTCTAATATTGTGTGATGTCCCACTACAATGAATCATGCACTTTTATCTTGGTTCTTACAAATTTAACCTTCTTTTTATCAGGTACCTCCTCATACTCAAAGTATTTGTCTAACTCATTCACCCAATCCATGACTTTATCTCCATCAAGACTTCCTGCATAGGTGGGTGATTCCACCTTTGGCTTAGACCCCTAACTCATTATCATCTTCACGAGTTTCTCTACTCCTTGATCTTCAAGTCCTTTAACTGTCTTTTATCCCTCTACCTCTTCTTGGTCTTATGTCTCATCTTCCTTGTCACTCAAGTCCCTTGTTAGGACTCCTATTATTTGGTAGCCATCTAGAGCATATATCCTTGCATCAAAGCTTAATATCATGTCTCTTAGCTATACCAACACAATATTTTGGTTCCCTTGGTTCCTTGCTACACCTCCTCTATTCGTTTATGTGGCATTGTGAACCTTTATGTAGGCAATTCATCAAACAAGTACATGTTATCCTCTTTCTCCAAGAATATGATCTTTCCCACTTATTATTAGGTATATAAATTTGGATCTAATACCAAAATTATGTACAGTATTCCCTTCAATAAGTACCAACTTACCACTCTTTACTAATCACTCAATGCACTAGACCCTTCTTATAGCCCTATTATGACTATTTTTTTGATAGTACAAAAAAGTATAATGATTCTTGAGAAACCAATTAATATTTTGAATAACCTTTATGTAAATGTAAATGTGGTTCAAATTTTATGTCTCCACTCAACAATCAATTCCACTTTTTCTATTTAGGCTTTCTCCATTAGCCCTCTTTAGGCCTAGTTACACCTTTGTTCTACAAAATCTATACTACACATCCTGTACAGCCCTAAAAACTTGAAAATTAGTTAGATCATGTGAAAATGGATATATATACAAAGTTTTGTAATTTTTTTATGGTGGGAACCTTAGATAATGTTAAAACCCTAAACTAGGGCTTGTAGTTAACTGTGACAACCTGTGAGCCTTCAAAATTCCATTGTTTGCATTGTAGGAGGTTTCACCAAACCAAATCAAGTTTATAAAGTATTTATTGATGTAAATCAACTATTCAAATCACTATTTAGTGAAATTAAATATTTTTCCATTTCAAATTACATAAAACCACCTTGACTATGTATAGATATTGACCATTCTATAAGACTATTTGTTCATAAGGGAAGTCAATTCACAATATCAAGATAATTTGAACCTAGAAACCTTTAAACACATTAAAATAACATTTATAAACCACTCATGGCCTTGAAAATTCAATTTAAATTATTTCTTGTATTAGAATATACACACACAGAGTACTCATGTAAAGTCTACCACAATAGTCAGGGTTTTAAACTAATTTGCTAGCATTTTCAATTTTTAATATATTTTCATAGAACATTCACACTATGAGTATCAACTTAAATTTAGTAAAGACATTCAGATCACCTATCTAATTGAACCAATTAGCAATCACTAAGAAAAAAGACTCATAGTCTACAAAATAGTGAACAAAGACAGAGGTTTGTTCACTCAGTCTTCTAACCACCAAAGAAGGTTTAATTGGTTATTACAATAAATATCATGTATTTTAATCAATAATTTCTCTTGGCTTATTGAACTAATGCTGAGTTCTATTCTTGAACAACAAAATGGAGCACACGGTCTATAACACAATTAAAACTCATTAAAACCAAAGTCTACCTATAAGTGATCCTAGGCAACAAATGAATACCTTATACTTCCTAAAAGTATAGATTCAACACATGTAATTAATCCTTGAGACTAATCAAAGAATAATACTAATTAATTCTTTATTATCAACTTTTAGAAAAAGATCATCAATAGTCAATAATGGCAGTTCATAACAGAGTCTATCTTTTTCCTAAAATAGGGCTCTCTTTTTCTTCTTCTTGATTTCAATTATTCCTTATAATAATAGACATAACTTCCTCCCAATCTAAATTTATGCCTTTTATGTTTGACAACCATTTTTGCAACTTTCTTAGAAAAGTTGTCTACATTAAAAGAATCTCTTTAAAGGTGGAAAAGCACCAAGCATGATTTTCATGACATATACCTATTTTAACCTTTGAAAATGACTCAATGGACCCATAATAACATTTGACACCCATTCAAGTCCTCAAAACATACTAGAAAATTCAAATTTTTATACTACAAGTTTTGGCAAGAAAATCAAATTTGAAAATTTAAACTAGCTAGATGCATGTCTAAGCTATCAAAATGAAAACTATGCAAACTTGAGGCCTTCTAAGGACATCCAAAGCATTCATAAACCAAAATTAATTCAAATCAAGCCAAAATTTCAAAATTTTCTCCCTAAGAATGATGCTCCTACATTAGATAGGTTAAATGATATAGTTATGATCTAATTCTTGTTTTCAATATTAAAAGAAATTTGATTTCTAAAATATAATTGTGTAATTTTTATATTTGACTTGCTCATTATTTCCCAAAATTATTAAAAATCTCCTATGCATCATTGAAATCAATTTTCATTCATTAGACCCTTACGATTAGACTAGTACGATTCCATTTTAACCTTTATGATAGGCAAAAAGGTTGATTTATTGGTGTGACTCTTTTCACCACCAATAGAAATGTATAGAATTTGTCATCATTTCTATGTACAAGGCTTAAATGAGAACCAACTCAAGGTTGGTAAAAATAATGAAGCTTATATATCTCATACCTCCTATCAGTATTACAATAATATCCATGAGAGTCATATCCAAGTCGAAGACCTTTTATTGAGACTTTAAAATAGGATTGAAAAAAATAAATGTGAAGGTCAAAAATTTAGACCCAATTGGTTAGGTTTTTATATAGTGACATACAATTTTTAAAAAGAGTCTTTTGCTTATGCACTTTAAAGGGTAAGGATTTTGATGAGCCTATCAATTATTTACACCAAAAAATTATTATATATAAATTTCATGTCTCCCACTATTATTTTTACACTAAATAAACTTTATGTCACCATTTGTGTTGTTTATGCATATCAGTTAGTTTTATTAGGTGACTATTTAGTTAGAAGCTCACTTAGAAAAACCTCATTATGGAAAATCATTTTGCACCTTCATCATTATTCATTTTTAAAATTATCATTGAGTATAAGAATGATCTTGGTCCTTATAGGTACCATATGATCTATTTACCAAAACATTTCTTGACATCTTGAATACTCTAGTGTATAACCTAATCTATAATCTTTCTCATGGAAAATTTCCCTATTTTTGGTTCTCTCCAATTTATAGCACTAGTATGATTCATCAATTTATTGTATTCATTTATCTTGGTCTTCGATGATGATCCCTTGCATCATATAGGTTACATGGGGCCAAGGCCTATAAATAAAAACCTTCCATAAAATATGTATATTTAACATCATACAAAGCCAAGCCTAGTTGAGCCAAAGAATATGAGAAAAAACTTCTACATCTCTTTCCCTTTAATTACCTTCAATGATAAGCACTCTCATCTTACTAGTTTCATGGGGTTAGAATTGGGAAATATGTCTTTACTCACCTATGCTTAGTCTTCAATAATGAGCCTTTGCTTTATCTTAGTCACATGGGGTTAAACAAAAGGGATCACATTGATAAAAAACAATGCAAAAATATCTAAATTATAAATACCAAAGATCTCACCTAGAATCCCATGTCAAAAAGAGAACCCTTTCTTTTACCAATTTTCCCATGGTTGGTCCTATGTTGATCTAAGTTTGGACAAAGCCTATAAAAGTATTATTTTTATGAGCCTAAAATAAAATAGAATCTTCCCACAAAATAGATGGACTAAGATTTCTCTTTTTCCCTTTGTCATATTTTGGTGAGTTGATTTTGCCTTTCATCATTCCATGTGTCATAATATCCCTTTCAATGTAGCTCAATAGTCACTTGCAAAATAATTGTTATCATATATATGGTTTTAAACCATTACATTCTCACATTTTTATGCATTCTATTAATCATCATAAATATAAGTATTTCCATAGCATTGGCCACATCATAGCTATAATATTTCACGTATTCCTATCCATCTACATTGTTTGAGACAAATAAAATGCTATAGAATCAAACAGATGCTATAAATAATTAAATCTAAATGGATCATGTATATATAACAAACATGTCATAACTACATAGTTTTAAATGCAAGGCCACCACAATGAAAGATAAATTTTGATTAAAATCTCAAAAAATGAAAAATAAATATAATATTTTTAACATCTAGGAATTAATCTTAACTATTCTCTATAGGAGCCCCGAAGGCAAAATTTAATTGGATCTTATTATGTCTCCAATGAGACCCACCTGACATCAAGTGTTGAGGGCTCTTACTCTAACTTTTGTGCTTCTACTCATTTTTTCTAGCATGGGATAGCTATCCCCCTATAGTATACTTATTGGATGACATGCACCCACTCCTCATAGTAATAAAATCACTCAGGTCTTAACCTGAGCCTATAATGTTGCAATCTATTACCATATTTTGGATAGATCCTAAGCTCCATAATATATAAGGGAAAAATTCTCATATTTCCTCCCCATACTAAAAAATATCCATAGATCAAAGAGAAGCTCATCTTAGCTAATGTCAGTGGCCACATGGAATAGGTCAAGATAGATATCCCATATCATCTTTTGTCACTAGATCACAGAGTCTGCAATCATCACACACACACATTTAGGTTAGATACAAATAGTAGAAATTATAAAATTAATAAAGAATGATAAAATTAAAGTCGCCTATAAAACTTACCTGAATCCCCCTCTTGATGATCAAGGTCAGACTCATCATCTTAGCTCATCTTTTCCTCCTCCTCATCTCCTTCCTCTAGTTGAGCCTTAGTAAGAGCTTATCCTCTACTTCCCTCTACTACTATCATTTATTTTCCAACCTATATTTTTTCCCAAACCTTATCATTTCTACTCATTCCTATCTCACCTCTACCCTTACTCATGGATTTTATTTTCCATCTCCTCTTATTGTACAACATTTCCTCCTACTTTGGGGGCCCATCCCCTTCTCTTCTCCTAGCTACAAGAGATCCTTGAATTGGTGTCCTTAGGACTAATGACTACCATCCTAGTTGGACCAATAGAGCATTTCTAATATCCCTATCTCATTTTTAGATCATCTATGAGGAAATTGGCTACACACTAAAGGCTAAATTATTAGGGAACTCTAAACATGAGGTGCACCTTCACTTACGCCTCTAATTCCTAACCTATTTCAATATATCATAGACCATCAATGTAATGGAATCATCACCCCATTATCCCCTTATACATGTATAGGACTAATTGATCATGTATTTGGTCATAAGGGTGCCCATTTTTGTTAGAATGTCTCTAAAATAGGCCATATCCATCCATTGGGCCATTCTGATGGTGCCTACATCTCCAATCCTAACTCCCATTTATTAGGGAGTCATGTACTCATAAACCCAAATCATGACTAGTGTCAAAGGCTAAGATAAGGTGAAAAAAATTAGATATCTTATAGAGGTCCCTATAATTTATCCCCAAGACATCATGCACCTAGTTGTATTCACATATGTATTCCTTAATATCTTTGACTATAAGATCCCAGTAATTTGTCTATGCCCTTATTCTCAACTAAGCACAAGTCCAACATTATAATGATGACCTTACATATATTTAAGATTTAATCCCCATGAAATCCTACCAATCTCACACCATGATTATCACCCACATTAGATACCTCCCATAGCTAAAGTACTCAACCCATGTCTGAGCCTCAACCTTGTATATATCCTCCTAGAGCGATAGTGTATGCCCCATTATGGGTAGTCCAATTATCATGGACACATACTCAAGGGTGATGGTCCACTCACTTGACACCTATGGAATTTAAAAAGTATTTTGTTATGCATCCTAGTAGGTAAATAGGTTATATAACAAAATAGTCGTTATGGAAAATGATCCTACTCAAGTAATCCTCCAAATTCTAGCTCAATCCAATAATGCAATATCATCGAAAGTAAAAAATAATTACCTAGGGCAACCAATCATGTTATTGATCTTTATTTTATCTCACATAAGTCCCCTACATCCACCAAAACAAATTTCAGATAGTCTAAGCCATTCAAAACCAAATACAACCCCTATTATAGAAAAATCATTATTATACATAGGGGTGGTTACAAAATCATCATGGTAGTTACATAATTATTATGGTAGTTATGCAACTGATGGTCTAGATAGACTGATAATTTAATTTTTGGCTTCACCTCGCATCTTATTTTTCATCCACCGCACTCCCAAAATCTAAAAATAATCAAGAAAGTAAGAATTAAACAAAAAAATAAAAAAATACATTTTTTTTAATCAACTAGTTGTAATGAACATTTTGACTACCCTTTCATAAAATGTAACCTATCATAGGCTCTTTTCTAAACAAATTAAACATAGGTTTTAAAAAAAAATAAAATAAATTAGTTGATTTGTCAAAAAATAGATATTTATGACCTACAAACCAAGATGGCTAGATTAGAGACTTAAGTTAAGACCCTATGTCACTTATTTGCTCTCAGAGGTGGACGTGTAACTCTAAGTAAATAGACTATAGGGGTAGAGGCCTCCTAGGCTAGGATTAGTGGTAGAAGGAATTGGTATCATAGCAAGATCCTTTGGTATTCAACTTCAAGTGAATTTCATATGAGATAGAGTAGAAACCCCCGATATTCTACTTTAAAAGGCATGAGAAGATGATATTCATGATTATTTACTAGGGGGTCTAGCTACATGTTAATTCTATGGCACACTTTCTTTTATATTTTTTATATTTTAGCCACATTTGTCCTCGTAGTGTGGTAATGATGTGTGAAACTTGATTGTATTATTGAAAGTGATATATATGACCCATTTTGGTTTTATCTCCTTCTTGTATCCATTTAAATATTCTAATGTTTTTATTTTTAGATTATACACTTTATATGGCTAGGAATACCCATGTTTATGCCCCACTCTTTCCATTGGTGTCGATGTCATCCTCTCTATGCTCTCTATTTCTTGTCTCTGCTCACAATTTGGTCACTGATGGGCCATAGCTCCAAATTTAACGAGTGTAAGAGCAAAAAAAATTTCTAAATTTGGAATAAAATATTATTTATAGTAACTTTTATATTCAATTATTTTATTTTAGAATTACCCTTTTTGGAATGGTTTGTCTCATTTGATTTATTTTTCAAATACTTTGAGGCATTTAGGAGTTTTTCAAGTACAAAAAAATATAGGACCACCCAAGTTGATGTATTTTCACCCAACACTAAACTCTCTCCTACTCAGATAGGATGAACTAGGTAGTATTTTTGTCCCCCATGCATATGGTAAGTAATCTTGTCTTCAATTTTAATTAAATAATGTATTTTTAATCTTTTCAATATATTGTACTTGATTCTCATCTCCTTTAGTTGTAATTGGTGAAGCATATTGATTGGATTCACTTCACCACATAGATACGTGATGTAAATTTCATAAACCTCCCCTTTAATGGGGTTCACCACTTCTTAATAAAATCACCCTAGTCAATTCTTTATAGGGCACCTCTCTGAGGCTACAATATATACGCACTCAAACTTTTCACAGTGCAACATTTTAAAAATATAATGATGATGCAAGGACCTTAAAAAATAACAACATGCTCAAATCCATCTCCCTATTCATTTTCCACTTTTGGTACTCTTAAGACCTTCCATAAGCATCAAATTTGTAAAATATGAATCTAAACCTTTTAAACCTTGAAGTTTCACAATGTACTGTGTAACCACAATAGTTTCATAAACTACCCCAATAATTTTGTAAACTATCATGGTGGTTATAAGATCATCATCCTTCTTAAAGTGAAATTTTCACCACCTTTACGAGGATTATCCATGTAACCCAAAAAATATCTATTTTGAAACATTTTTCTTATAAGTTACTCCTCTAATTTTTCATCTCAGTTAACATAATATCAACCTAATTAGCTCCAAATCAATCTTAGTTATCTCCCAATCTATCCTAATGAACTCAAAATTACCCTAATTTACCCATCCCTTACAAATAAGACTATTTATAATGAATTTTGGTTGAATAATTTGAGTTTATTAGAAAATTTGAAAAAATATCAAGAATATACAATTTGTACTATGTTATTTTCTTGAAAAAATCAGCCACATACCTGCTCTATTTTCCTTTCACCCTACTTACATTTGAATTGGAAATTCATAAATTGACACCCTACACTCTTTCATTTGTGAGATCCAGCTAAAACATTATTGCATTTTCCCTTCACATTTTGATATTAGTTTCATCACTCTACATCCTTCTTGCTAGTAAAGACATCAATAGATCACATTGAGAAACTTCATGGAGGTAGCACCCTGAGGATCAATAATCTACAACATACTTCCAATATTCCATCTATACTTAATAGGTTGGAGGATTTTTTGTTTCGATTTTCTTATTATTTTTTCTTAGATTAGATTTCTTTGTTAAATTATTATTAGTGAATCATAATCATATAAAAATAAATCTTTGCGAGAACTTCTTTTGCATGCATTGTAGTAATAGATAAAATTATGAACTAGATTACCATCTGCCAAATCAATGGATTGTAAAAGTCTCGATGAATATTTATTTATAATATTCACCCATGCTTCTTCATCAAACAAAAGCTTCCAATCATAGTAATATTTATTTAGGATTGTGTGTTTTTATTGTGTATTTATTCAAAATTTTACATCTTCTTGCTTCTTTTGTGATTTTCATTTCTTCATGAACATCTGTGAAGAATACATATTATCTCATAAGAAATTATTTGTATGAGTCCTCATGTATTCCCTACCTTCCTGAGTGTTATTTTCTTCACCCTTTTCATTTGTAAATAATTATTTTTGGCATATTTAGTGTTTTTATATCTACAAAATAGTTACCTACAACAACCTATTGTTTGCATGTCATTCCTCTTCAATTATTTTCCCCTAATTGCTTACCTACAATGTAAAATTGTATATTTTCCTTTCACTTAAAATAACTCATTAAAGTTATTATTTTGAAATATTTGATCATATTTTTCATCAATATGACTACCGTAGAAAATTAAAATAATTATGAACATTACAACATCTAACAAAATCATTTGCATTGAACATTTAGATTTGCATGTTTAAATCATTTCATTTTTCAGCCAACATTCATTTAAAAATTCACAAAAAAGAGTTTAGTTTTATATTCATTTTAGTATTCAAATCATATTCAACTTACATTTATTTATAAAATATGAAAACAAAAAAACACAATATGATTTTGATCATTTATTTTTCAGTGGTGCATTTCAATACTAAAATTATTAAAAAAAAAAAAAAATCAGTAATTCATTTCCAGCAATCAAGTTAGCTTCATTTGCATATTTAAAAATTAGAAAAATATTTCCACTTGTTTTTAGTTTCAGACATTAGATCATTTTAGTTGCGCATTTCATTATCTAAAAATTATAAATATAATTTAATTGTGCATTTTCAATCAATTTAACCTTATTGAAAAAGAAGTTTAGCCTCTCATTTTGATAATTTATATTAGTTTCACTTGCATGCATAAACCAATTTGAAAAAAAAAAAAGATATGCATTTTAAACATCTAATGAGTTTGCAAATTCATTCTTAAAACATTGAAAAAAAAATTAAATAGGTTATTTAGTTTTTTTCAATTCGTTAGTAAATGTTAGTTTTAATTTGGTTATCATTTACAAATAGATTATTTACTCTCATAGCAAGCAAATTTTTCCTTAATGTTAAAATATTTCACAAAAAATTAGTTATAAAAAACACATATGCAAGCGTTTAAAAAAATAAAAATTAATTTTTAATTTAAACATCACTCGATACATATGTTTTGATATCCTTGAATAATGCTCTTAGGATAAGCACATCCACACAAGATAGAATCATTTTCACATGCAATCTCTCTCATTCCAGTGGAACACATGCAAAGTGGCATCAAATCTAAGATTCAAGTGGAAGTCTTTCACTCAATTCCATTTCCAAATTTGATAATTAGTTAGTTTGAGGCTTAATATGAGCAAACTTGACTAATGGAAGCACAATTATGTAGAAAAATCCATTTGTTAACCCACCAACAAGTAATCCTATATTTTGATTTAAAAGGACTATTTCGTATAGTTTGGACTTATCAACAATCCAAATTTTTGAAAATGATTAGAAATAAATTGGGCTATATCTAGATTAAATTGGACTATGTCGAGATTAAGTTGGATTTATTACAAATAACTCATATCTGTCTAATGTATTTGTGATAAATCGAAATTATTTAAAATGATCATAAATAATTTATTTATTAGTAGTTGAAAACTATCATAAATAAACTAGACTTCATCAAGAATTTCTTGGACTTATAACAAATAAATCACATCTATATTATATATTTGTAATAAGTCCAAATTATGCAATCATTCAAACTAGTTCACAGACCATGCATTTAAAAATATTATAAGACTTGGTAGTATATTTATTAAGGAAAAATAATTCATACATCAATCATGTGCTCAGACGATATGTGATTTAGAATACCTAGGATGATTATGATGCCACATGTCATCGGTTGATTAGATCATGAACTATCTATTTAATTTGATTCGAGTGATGTCCTCATGACCATCAAAGCTTATCTCATATTTGTGTCAAGTTACCAAGATTGTAATGCATGTTACAATCTCAGGTGCTCATATTTTTTGAGACTTTTGTTTGGACTGGTCATCCTTCTACATAGTCGAGTTGTCAAGATTGTGCCATGTGGCACAATCTTGGGAACCACGTGAAAAGTTGAATAACATTTATCGATACACAAATTCCAAAGAACAAATATTGATGTGAAAGTGGGAAATTTTGAGGCATAAACCCCAAAGACCTTTTTTCATACATGAGAATGCCTAATTGTATTTTGCGAAAAATAAAAGCCATAGTGTACTAAATTCTCAGATGTGAAAATTATGAAGACCTTTTGTTGAAGACCATTTTTAAGGATGTAAAAATATGAAGTAGATGTTCCAATAGTCAAATGCTATTAGATAGATGCATGGTTACCGAAATACTAAATTTTCATAATATAAAATATAAAACTTAAAGCCAAAGTGTATTTTCTAAGACCCAAAATGTGAAGTGCCACTAGAAATAAATATAAATAAATAAAATAATAAAAAATTATACATTCTCAAAAAATGGAATAATTTTTGAAAACAAACATTCAAATAGTACCTTTAGGAAACACCATTGGGTAAAAATATTCATTCCAAAATTAAAACATTTAGGTAAAAACATTAATTCCAAAATAGCACTTTTAGGTAAAAACATTCATTCCAAAATTAAGGAAACACCATTTCAATTTTTCTAATCCTTTTATCACTATTTTTGTTAGTACCTAGTGGGATGATGCATTCAAATAGTCTGTTACAATGCCTTTCAAAAAATCAGTGAGAAAAAGTGTATGACCTCTCCAATTTTTATTTGGTTTCCAAGATTAAATGATACTATATATGAGTATGGATGGTAAAGATGTGTCAATTAGGTTTGGCTTCCATTTCTTGTCCAAGCAGGATGAATACTTTTTTGCTTTTTCTACATCTTTTTTCCCTATATGAATTGTGATGAATAAAGATACATTGACCCTTTGTTACATATCCCCATTTTTTTGTAGTATCTCAATATTGATTTTATCTCTAACAACCCATTTTATATAGTCCACTCCTATAGAATCATCATGTCTGACAAATAACATATCTCCTATTTGCACATTTTGAGTTGGATCAAATATAATTTTTGTTCTTTTGCTTCTTGGACCAACATATGTATCTATAGATGTCACTCCAAAATCAAGGGTCCTATCATGAACCATTTTGTGTAGATCTCTATGCAGGGGTATGTAGTGATGAGTTCTAGCCAAAAATCTCTTGTGCACTCAACTTTAGAAGGGAATATGTCTTCTTTCATTATGTCATGGATGTTTTGGAAGTAATATGCTAAATATTTCCACTTACTATTTTTGGTCAAACCAAATTCATTGAATTGTTGTACATACTTATTCAAGTTATATTTAATTTATTTTTCACTCTTTTTTCTAATTCTATCTAAGTATTTATCAAGAATGGAATCTTGAGACATTTCTCTACTTTTTAAGTATTTGAAATATATTTTTATCATATTACCTTTTGGCACATTTAGCTCACCATTTTATTTTGTTCCCCATAATGTAATCAAGGGGGACCAATTTCTATCTTTTATAGAGTTTTTGCAATGCATAATGGGTTGACCATGCTCCATACACAGAGGAAAGTATTGATCTTTTGTCAAGCCTACTATTTCATTTCTTCTCTTCAATTGGTAACTATTAACATACTGTTTGAAATCCACTACCTCTTCAATCAAATATGGCATGAAGTTTCTTATATTTTCACATGTCCTATAAGTATACATCATCTCTGCCACACTCCATACATCTTTCCTCTTTATACATTCAGATATTTTTCCAAATGTGTCATCAATGTCCTCATGGGTATGTCCTATAGGAAGAAATCCAACCTCGACATTGAGGAAAAAAACTTTGTGGACAAGGAGAGATAAATATTGCAACACATACCTATACACAAAGACATGATTTTGTTAATTTGTAAATGTAACATTAGTTCCATATAAGGTTTGACATTTTTTAAATATAATTATGGATGGAAGTACATGTTCTTATAGTCCCCACAAGAGTTTTATAGTTGAAGGTATAGCCTAGAAAGAATTTTTGTGAAGGCACCAATTGATTGTGTTTTTTCTCTATATTTATTGAATTCAAGGTAACAGTTGTTAGATAAAAGTACATCATACAATGGATATTTTGAAGATCTAGGTTTATATAGTAAAGAACCATAAGTATCTGGCACTATTATTTTCATATCCCTAAATCACTTGTTTAATGAGGTGATAGTAAAGTTATACCCTCTAAGAACGTATGGTAAAAAAATGCCCATATCTACCTACACCATGCCCATGTGTTATAATCCCTGCCATTGACAACTCTAATATTCTATCAATAACTTCTTTGCTTTTTGTCACTATCTTTAACACAAATGTTTTTTGATGTTCCAACTTGTCATGAATGACACTAAGGCATTTTCATAGTATTGCTTTGACATTCGTTTATGTGTGTAAGACATTTATCTTGAAAAAAGTATTTGATTTGAGTTCATCACAAATTCTTGATCAATATGCTCTTCCTAATCTCCAAAGAGGGACCTAGAGCATTTTTGTTGAGTCAACAAGATGAATGTTTTGTACCTAACAAAGTCATCAGACATGGCAATGGTCACATCATGAAAATTAGTTCTCCACATGTTATTGAATTTTGGTTGGGATATTGGCTCATATTCCATATCTGCTAGTTGTGCATTGATGTGGTGCCTCATAAATTCTTGAGTAAAAGATGCTAGAAGATGCCAAACATTTTTTTGTGAGCCATCTATATCTACCTGGCATGTTAGTTGTGCAAAAACATCTACAAAATCATTCACCAATTGTTCCAACAAATCTTTAGCTACCATTGTCTTCTTTTATGGATTTTATTTAAATCTCCCTACATGGAATGCATTTCATTCCCAATTTTTGTGACAATTTTGAATGTCAAAAAAACTACTTCTTTTCAATCCATATATTTTAAGCCAAGATTCCAAATAGATCTTTATACCCTAAAAATTAATGTTATTTTTGTTTTTATTTTTCTTAAATAAATTGACAAAAAGGGAATCCAAAAATGTTGCCTCCTATCTATTGTGGTGGAATCAAGCAACTTCATCTTTGAAAATTTTAGAATCTCAAATTACAATCCTAACTGAAAACATTTTTTGGTGAAACATTTATCTGCATACATTGTTGAAATATCACTATCTATGCTTTGAACAAACTCCACTTGGTTGAGTGAATTATTCGGCTGACTTCTTTTTCAGCTCGAGTATTTATAGGAATGAGCTAATTTCTTTGGATGCCTTTGTGTTAGAAATGTCAAGCAAGGAGTGACTTCATTATCCACTACATCCCAAGTGTTTCCAATTTATTTCTCTTTTGGTGTCATGTATGGTAAATTGATTACTCTATAAGTCTCAGTGTCCACTATTTTATTGGAATTCCATCTAATGATAGATGTTTCAATTGCCTCTATACTACAATTCTTACAATGTTGTATAACATGCCTTATGTAAATTACCAATTCATTTTATAACATTGGGATATGAATGCAACCAAAAATCTCCTCTGGTTGTGTGAATTCAATATAACCAAGAGCAATTTTTTCATCATTTGCAAGAGCTGTACATTTGTGTAGCAAATTTACCCTTTCCCTAATAAAAGTTTTTTTTAGGCTTTGAAATGTGGTAGGATCATCGATATATCAAAAAAATGAATCCAAGAAAGGGTTTTATTATTGAAATGGTTGTATATTTAGAACTAAACTCAAATTATTTTGACTTTATTCCATGTCATTGTCTATAGAAAACTTGCCTATGACATGTTGCATCATTCTGGTGCTCCATATAGTAAAACTATCAACTACATCCCCTAAATTATCCACAAAAGCTATAGGAAATGGAAGTGGTAGAGTTAGATCAAAAGCTTTATTCACATTAACACTTACACACCCAATATGTATTTCCTCATTGTGCCATGTGGAAGTGAGATTTATGGGTTCCATAGATTCAACATCTAGACCTACCACTTTGTGTATTCTTCCTTTACCAACAACCTTACCATTATTTATGAGAGAAACATAGTCTCCACATTGGAAAGCCATTGACGTATGATTTTTTAGCCTAGACATTTACAAAAGACATGAGAAGAGTTGTTAATTAGGTTATTTATAAAATCAATCCAATTTATACATGTATGTAGGATATAAAGTTATATTTATAGTAGAACATAAGCATGGAGATATGTTAAAACATTAAAATGTTAAAAAAGTAATGTATAACATTTTTTTAATGACATAGTTTATGTTAATTCAAAAACATAATAGATTTTGATATCATATATTGCATACTTCAATTCTTGTTTCATCTTACATTGAAGGTATTTGTTAGGAGATACATTTCAAATATGAATTAGAGTAGAATAGCCACATAGAGAAAAATAGCTAATTAATTCAGTGTTCAACCATGTATTTTATTACAATACAAAATGATAATGAGCAATGGGGTTTTTGAGTGAAATTATGGAATATGATTAGCTTCTTATATTTTGGGATTCTGTATTTGATTTAACCTTTGTTGTGGACCCAAAAATTTGAAGGTGTCTCTTAGGAAATACCTTTCAAACATGTGTATGAGTACCCTTCATGGTTTGAAGGTAGTACTGGGTGATACCTTGAAGGGCCTTATAACACCTTCAAGGTTACCCATGACATTAAACTTAAGACTTCATTTTTCAATAGTCAAGGACATGTGGCATACACCCATGAACCTATGACATTTCAACATTTAAAAAATATTTCAAGTTCACCAAGCGACCTACTCTCCATGATTATGCGAAGCATCTCCATCCTATTTAACCACATATTGATAGATGGAACTTCATGTATGAAATATTATGGATATGTAATAAGCATTATGGTGATGCGTGTCTCCCTCTAAACTACCACTAAAATTCTTGTTAAAAATGGGGCTCACTTCCTTGGGCTAATGGCACACCTTTTCTTTAAAGAATAACTCCTTTCTTTCCTAAGGAGTACCATGATGACACATGTCATCATCAAAAGGGACTAAGACTTCAAGTTTGTGACCACACTCACCTGTATGCTTAGTCACTGTGAGTCCACAATGAACCCAAGCGTTGGCTTCAAGTTTGCAACCACATTCTTTATTCTCTCCCAATAAGATACATACAATTCTTGGACCATAGGGAGGATACCTGTGGTCTAGAAGTGGGTGGTGAGGTCATTATTCAACTATTATATTTCTTGGTCCTTCGTTAAGGACTTTTATTCCATCTATTGTTGTGTGTTTGTAGAGTCTAAAAGACTCTTATGGGTATGCATAATACAACTTATTAAATAAATTTAATAAGTTAGTACAAAATGTAAAATATCATTGTTTGTAATTTACTAAAGAAAGGCCATTAAGTATAAATCTAGTAAAAAAAGTGCATTGATCTCAAATTAAGTCTAGGAAAGTGGTGATAACAAGACATGTATGGTAGAAAGACCGCTAATGATCGTGAAAGACCATTAATGATATGGTGTTTCAAAATATTGCATCTTATTTGAGGCAAATCGATTTGGGATGTGACACGTTAAAAAAGATCACAAAAAAGGTCAACAGGTCACCATCAAAGCCAAAATATTAAAGATGAGGAAGAGCACTCATGCACAGGCAGTCAGTTCATTTAAAGAGGTTGGCAAGAGCAAATTAGATGCTAAAAGCCATAAAATTAAGCAGAGGAACAACACAAAAACATTAAAGACTTTGGAAAAGAATAATAATCTACTATCTAATCTTGATATACTCCTGTGTAAAAAAAATTGATACTCAGATTTTGGTAGAACAAATCAATCAAATAATGTAGATTGCAGGTTTAGTCACGGATAGGAACAAGTTGTTGATCCCACTCATAGATGTGAAGAAGGTAGAAATGGGGATTGGGATAGGTCTTCAAAAAACCAAATTCAATGACTTGAATCCCTTTGAATTTATGGAAATAGTCAAAGTTACTCTCTTCACCCTATCAACACAACTAGGTGCATAAGTAGGAGCTCTTGCACTTCAACATCTACTTTGAGGTTCTGATGTAGAGAGGTTAATCAAGTTACCTACATTTTGGAAATTGGATGAGGTCATGCATACCTTTTTAAGCAAATACAACCAAGGGGATATTCATTTTTCTAGATATATCACCATTTAGATCAATGTGTAGACCATGGTGAGAACCACAAGCCTCTCAAATCATAGAAAATCATTATTACCATACAAGTTAATCACATCACCAATTCATCCACATGTTTAAGATAAGTTTACCACTAGGGCAAGTAGAGGAACCCTAATTAACTCCATTAAGTACACTACAATGCACATTCTTGTAACGTGTATTACAAAGAGGTTTTGGTAGACAATGAAGTAGTCCAAGCAGGGAATAAAAGGAGTAATTGGAAGTGTATTGCATGATATAATATAATGAGAAATTTAATTGGCTTGAGTTTCTTGCATCCAAGCTTACCACTAATATTGAGAAGGTACTTTTAGGTAGCTCACAAAATTTCCAATATTAGTTTTTGCTTTTCTTGTTATGCTTTACCCAATATAAGTCTCCACTAGGCCAAGTTAATGTTATTGTGGACTTTTGGCCTACTACTGCCCTCATAGGCATCACTTGGAATAAGATAGGGAAATATTATGAGAAACCAGAGTGTTTTAACACATGGTGACTTAAGGATATAGCTTTGATTAGGTTGTAACCTCAAATTCCATAGGATGTCATGTAATATTTGGGGTAGCATGCATTGATAACCAAGTTGTACAATGGTATTTAAATCAAGGTGCATGAGTTGGAAATGCCAATTTTGACTCCAATGCCCTTATTCATCATAATGGTTAAAGCACAAGCTGAAGTATGAAGGTAGATCCTTAGTCACATAAAAAATGTTAATAAGAGATAGAATAACCTTAGCCAATTACACAACCACAAGCCTCACCCTATCAGTCCATAGCTCTTCCATAGCAATAAAAATGCAAATAGAATGGACTTACACAAAAAGCCTCACCACCACTAGCTAGAAAGAGATCAAATCAAATCAATTCTTGGTTGGACAACCCATATGTACTAAGGATAGCTTGGGAGTATGATCTCGTAATGTTGTGGGTTGATGAATAGGAAGTTCTTCAATTCATGATCAACGACATCAATCAAAAGGTCTACGATAAGGAGGAAAAATAGTTCTTTTTTTAGAAAATATTTTGCACTTGCCAAGTAAAAAATAAGGTGAGAAATGACCATTTGGTCAACATTACATAACCCCCTCCATCTATTATTATGGATATTGTAAGTCAAGAAGAAGCTCAACTTGAACTTATGGCAGAAATTTTTAAAAAAGATCCAGATGTTGGTTTATCATTTGCATAGTTTGTAGATCTACCAAAGGAAGGGAGCTCAGTATGGCCACTGATGCACAAAAAATGTATTCATCATCAGGTGAGTCCTTTAACCACCATACCCAAACATTTGGTATCTTTTGGAGAGCCAACCATAACAAGTAGTACCCATCAGGTGAAGTCTAGGGGCATAATGAGACATAAGGATACACTTGTTCCTCTAGCTAAGTTGAGAAAGTTTTTCATGCACAGAGGTGTCACAGTTATCAAATCCAAATCTTTAGAGCACTCATAATCTGATATGGAAATGGATGATGTATATGTAATGGAGGGATCTCTAGATACCACTATCTAAATGAGATCTACCATGCTTGCATTCCAAAATTCCTTAGACAGGATTTAGACTTAGAACATATGCAGATGCATTCTAAAAATCCATTATGTGAAAGGTTTTAGACATGGAACATATGGTTTTTTGGATTCATAAGGAGAAAGAGGAAGCACAAAATCAAATTATTGAGGCTAGGTAGCTAATCAATGCCTCTTGTCCTACTCTGGTTGTGTAAGTCCTTGGTGATTAAGTAATGTCTGAGGATAAACAACTCATTACATTATTGTCTCAGCTAACAAAGGATTAGGTGAGTGCACATAAACTATGCACCCAAGGGTAGGCTATCTTCACTTAAATAGAAGGTATTTACAAACTTTTAGAGGAATATGTATAGGTCTTGGATACAATTGTGCATCAGGCTAAGAAGATTATGCAAAGAATACTTGATTGGAGGAAACATTCTGACAAATCCTTGGATTCTACTAAACCAAAGTTTGTAATGGTGGATAATGCTAAATTTATAGTGAATGATCAAATGGATACTGGGGAACATTGAATGACACTTTTTAATAGTTTTCAGAAGCCAGGGATATCGTGATGAAGAAGCTCCAGGTCTGATATAATGAGACAATATGTAACACATTTATGGTAATTCAAGCCTAAAGGTCTATAGACATGTTGGATGATATCGTGTCAAATATCTAGCTTAAGATATCAAATGCCAGATACTTCCTTATCATCATAGAAGAAGTAGACGTGCATAATTTAATGGTCATTCAGATTCCATTATGCATTTTGCTTACCAAGGTGTGGGAAGTCCTTGATAATTAGAAAACAATAAAGCATGAACTCTCATAGGTTAAAATAGATATTGTGCATATCATAGATGAACCTAAGTTCATTCCATAGCAAGAGCTTTTAGCAATTTTGTAGAAGAGAAATTTGGATATAAAGGCACAGTCTAGGTAGCCACAACCTACACAGTAGGTGAATGCAAATTTAAAGATTTGTAGTTTAAGAAAAAATATTACTTTGTAACATATTCATAAACATTCAAAGTGGGGAAAGGTTGGTTGAATACCCCTAACCTAGATGGCCACCCTAGAGCGATTACTGCCACTTTTGTGAAAGGCTAATCTTTTCTAGCTTTAACCAAGATCAGAGTTTAGATTTTGTCTCAGGATGAAACAATAGTTTATGTCCATGAAAGTATTGGAAATTGAGTAGGTACATGTATATAGGGTATCATTTTGACATCTATATGATCTTTTGGATGTCTTTGGCCTTGTTAGGCAAGCGATAGATATAAGAATGTCATGTCTCTTTTCTTTTTGTATGCCAAAAATTTGTAATGTGAAGAGACAGAGCCATGTAAATATATATATATATATAGTGCTATGATGTAATGTAATATGATTTTTATGTTTTTTTTCTTAATATTATTTTACCTATGCATGGTACATAGTGTTTACTATGTTTTGTTCTATCTTGTTCTATCTTGTATTATGTTTTTTATGATCCAAAATTCTTAACACCATGTCAGTTTATCTTTATATTTTTATGGTGTATAAAATTAAATATTGTGTAAATGGACTCATGCTATTATGATTCTTTTCA
Organism: Torreya grandis; assembly: GCA_037957365.1. Taxonomy (NCBI): domain Eukaryota; kingdom Viridiplantae; phylum Streptophyta; class Pinopsida; order Cupressales; family Taxaceae; genus Torreya; species Torreya grandis. Next base: position 4,370,860 of record JARHVA010000605.1, on the reverse strand, counting down.
ACTTCATGTTATGCAAGCTATACCTGTAATTTCTATGTTCGAGAGAATTTCCATGAAAATCTACTACCATTCCTTCAACATGCACATGATTGGAATTTTATTTCAAGGTGTCTTCGAGGAGATACCTTGAAGGGATTTGTAGTACCTTTGAGTGTACCCTAATGCATGTACGTAAGGTATTAGGTATATTTTAAGATAGACTTTCAAACATGTGTTTATAGTAATTTTAATGGGTATCCTAGTAGATACCTTGAAAATACACACGATTGGAATTCTTTCAAGATAACAAAGCCTTGTAATACCTTCAATGGTTCCTAAATGCATAAAGGTATCTCTTAGGAGATATCTTCAAGGTAACCATGAAGGTATTACAATGCCCTTCAATGTATATTATTTTTTTTGTATATTGTTTTTTATTTGATTAATTAAAATTAGGGTTAAAGGGGCATGTTCCCTTAACAGAAGAAACCCAAAAAATAGACATGACAAAATTAAAGGACAAAAAAGGAGTAAAAGATGAACCCAGTAGCTAAAGCCCCCTACTACCAAACTTATGCAAACTATCAGCCAAAAAACCTAAGACCAAAAAAAAATAGACAAAGCAAGCCCAACTATTCCAAATAATAATAAAAGACCAAATTCTTGGTCACATTACTATCATTTTTGTTTTTGTTTCCTCTAGTATGAATACCCATGAATTGATCCTTATCTTCTTCCTGTATTTTACGTTTGAGGCTGGTAGACTGGATCTTCACTGTTTCCTCCTCAAGATCCCTATTCACATCCTCCTTTCCACTGCTCTAAGTTGATTTTTTGCCTTCGGGAGTGAATTATAGATGATCCTTTCCCAATTTAGAGGCTACTAACATGTGACCTACGATCCCTTGTAACTTTTCAAATTTGTCCACAATTTTGTTGCACAAAAGTTTCTGGATAAAAATCTTCATGTAAAATTTTTGAAGGGAATGCATGATATCTACCTTGGCATTGGAATCAGGAACTCCTCTACCTATGGTAGCTAATGAAGGGACATAGGTAGGACTACCCATGTCCAATCTGGGCTCCTACTGCATTATTTTGATAAAATCCCTAACATTTTATTCCTCTAGTTCATGATCAAAAGTTGACTCTATGGAAAATTCCTCCCGCCCTTCAATTTATTCCTTTTCACTGGAGATATCAATCACCTTAGTGATGATTTTGGACCACTATGGTTCCCCTCTCTTAATCAACAGCAAAATCAGACCTTGGGGAGTTAAGTCTACTGAAGGGTTCTTCTTGAAGTTTAGTACTAAAGCTTCCAAAGATTGTAGAAAAAAATGGAATGCTAATGGTGTGGTCTTTGAAATGATTGAGTAATAAGAAGTGATGGGAAAAAATCATATTATGTTTTCCTTTTAAGGTAATATACCTCATTATCTAGAGGCAGACTTTAGGCTATTTCCTTGGAAGTTCTGACCTTAGGAAACCTTTTTGGGATGAAATCTTGGATTTCTTCTTGTAATTCTTGAAGAAAATGCTGAGAATCTCCTCCTTTCTCTTCTTGTCCTTGAATGTTTTGATGCTAGAACAATTCATCCTATTATTCTCTCTGATGATATCCGTAGTGATCAATATTCTCAAACCATAGATATGAACTTTGTGATCTTTCTAACCATAAGCAAAGTCCCTAAAAATCCCTTTGTCATGCCTAACGAGTCATTCCATGAAGGGAGCCAATCTAACTTTGACAATTTTTTCCAAATGTATTCATTTTCCTTGACATCAGAGCATGAAATTAGTTCAAACTGATCTTGATCCCCACCTATATTTTGAATTTACAAACTTCTTCTACAAGCTTTGTTGTTCAGGTTTTTAGAAATGGAAATGGACAGGTTATGGGACAAAGATCCAAATAAAATAATGTGATACAAGCCTAGAGAGCCCCAAACATGTAAAACCTTGGGAATAATTACCTTGCACATATTAATATCTAATCTATTGATCTAAATTTTTGTCATCATTAAAAAAACCATCATGACAATGTGGGGTGTGTCCTTTTTCCAATTCAAAAATTAGGATGACATCATCAGGAAAATCCCTCTTGTTCCAACTAATAAAATCATGTCTTTGGACCCCAATATTGGCACATATAGGGATTCAACATTGGTGAACATGTTTATTAAGATAGTTGAGTTCAAGATTGGTGAACATGTTGATTAAGATAGTTGAGTTCAAGTTGATTCATATTTCTAGATGTATACTAGTGCTTTCATTAGTGTAGTTTTTTGTGTTTTCACAATAACTACCTCAGATAATTCACAAGCCTGAGCCAAGTTTTTATAATTATTATTTGAGACTTCGGGTCTTCATTCTTTTTGTTTAGAGTTTTCACATCATAAATTTTGTGTGAACAAATGTTTTGAATGACTTATGTGAATAATAGTGGATTTCCCCTTCAAGGTATCTCCTAAGAGATACATTTAATATTTGAGAACTAAATCTCTAGGTTTAAATCCCAAATCTAATGAATTCCTATCACACCATCACTTATTTTCTTATTATCGAATGAGATTCACATCACTTGCCTATTCCATCACCTCTTGGAGTTTGAATAATTCAGTAAGATGAACCTCCTAGGAGATACATTTTAAATAAGGATACGAGTGGATTTCAACAAGTGTAATTTTCCTTTACATGGAAAAGGCACTACTGGGTGATATTTTCAATCCCATTGTAATAACTTCAAGGTATCTCCTAGGAGATACCTCTCAAACATGAATAAGAGTGTATTTATCCTTTCAAGGTATCTCATAGGAAATATCTTTTAAATAGGTACAAGAGTGCATTTCTCCTTCAAGGAACAAGTGGAATTTTTCTTTACATAGAAGACTCTATTAGGTGATATTTTGGAGGTGTTTGAAATACCTTCAAGATATCTCTTATGAGATACCTTTCAAACATGTACAAGAGTGGATTTACCCTTCAAGTTATCTATCTCTTAGGAGATACATTTCAAAGGGGGACAAGAGTGGATTTTTCCTTCACAAAAGGAGTACAATTTTCCTTTACATGGAAGGAACTACTAAATGCCTTGGATGAAGCAATCTAGGATATGAAGATTCACTATGATAAGATATAAATATATCTAGGTCTCCTTGCATACATTTATTTTTTTCCTTACTCTCAAAGAAGAAATGTTCTAGGGCCCCAGGTGAAATTGCCATGTTGCACCTTCAATGTGTTTTGGTGACTGAGGTTAGGGATTGCTCAATGAGCCAAATGAAAGACACATGGTTATCTTAGGGGATTCCTAAGACTATTTTTAGGGATCAAAAGAATATCTACCCTTCCTCGTATCAAGAATGAAGGTGTAAAATTGGAAAGTTGGTTGAGAGTCTGAGCTAGCATCTAAGTTGGACACGTGGTGGGTCCTCGAGGTTTTACTAGTTCTAGACCCTTTTTGGAGATTTCACCACTTATATTTTGGTATTCAAGGTGCAAAGAGTCCTCAATGGCCCAAATACCTAAATTTTAAAATAGAAGTGATGACACATGGTAAATACTTGGGGCTTTTCAAGCTTTGAGCCCTTTTTGAAAATTGCCTCACTTACCTTTGGGTGGGCAAGGTGTAAAAGGTCTCTGAAAGCCCAAAAAGTGTTAGAATGAAAAAATTTGCTTATATGAATCCACGTGTTTCAAGGAGGATTACCCAACATAAAAGAAACATTTTCACCTTCTCTCTCCTTTTTCAAAAATAAACTCAAATGACTTAAAGAGGGTAGTTGGTAATTAGTCATTAAGCTTCAAATCATTAATGGCAACCCTAATTTCAAAATGCAAAAGATTATAACTAAGGAAATTACCTTCATTCACATTTACCTTTTGCATTCAGAGCTTCTACTTGAACCTTCGATCTATTTATGTGACCTAGCTACGTGTAGCATGAAATAGTTATTATGGAAAATTCTTCAAAGGTCTTTAGTTTCAATTACATGTAACCCTCTAGATTATCAGTAAGTGCTTTTCTAGATCCATATATTGTGTTATTTGAGGAGGTTTAAAGGTGTTTTGAGGGTGATCATAGTGATGAATTCATTCAAGTTCAAGGTATTTCACTAAAAGAGATAGGTAAAAATGGTGACTACTTCAACATCTGTCAAGAGCAACATTATTTTTGTCCTAGATGAAATCAAAGATATAGATGTTTAAGGGTTAGAATTTGTAGCCTTATTAAATGTCTTGTAGTAGCTAAACCCTCTCCTATTAGTTTTTAACCTTGTCATGAGTTATATCACCCCTATAGTAGCATTCCCCTTGGCTACCCCATACCCAGAATTAGTGATTGCATGTGCTCAAGTATACCAACTAAACACCATGATTGTCATTGATGGAAGCCAATCAGTTGTCTACTCTTTCACTCCTTTGGCCCTCAGCACCATGATTTGGATTCCTCTCTAGCCTTAAATTATCACACACTCTCTTGAGGAATTCCAAGATTATGCAGACAAGAAGGACAAGATAATATGGGACATTGTCAACTCCTACGAGCTAGTCAAGAAAAGGCAAAAGGTCTCGAGAATGTCTAAGAGTTTGAAACTAGCGAAACTCAAGGAATTTCCCTAGTATGTGATTTCCATGGCATCAAGAGTTTATGGGATGCCCAATGTAGATATATTTTAACCTTGGATGTCCATAATCTCAATGTGTGTATTGGAACAATAGAAGAAGTTGGATTGGGCTACCATTCTAAGTGATAATCTACACAAACAAATGATGCAACTCCATGTTAAAATCCACTTGAACAAGGAATTCATAGGTATATTTTACATGTCCTCCTACCTGATGTACAACTTAGTCCATAATAAGACATTCTATGGCTCACCAATAATCCCATTGGGATGAGAATATATGAGGTTTATCTCAAAATAACTCTAGATGGCTTCAAGAATAATTTATGTAGAGTTTACAATTGTTTCTTTAATACTATGATGAGTGTCTTATATCCTCTAAAAAGCCTCAATAGAATGTCTAAGGGGGATAAAGACACAATTGATAAATATGGTGCCTTAGGGTAAGTGGCTACTAAAGGTCTCCATACTTATATCAGGGTAAGTGGCTACTTAGGGTCTCCATACAATTTTTTGAGATACGTAGATGATAGACTAGAAGTGATGGAGTTAAGCAAGCAGATGGTGCCCCACATGAGATGATATCAATGAAGAAGGTAAATAATCCTTTCAAGTTTCTAGTTGAAATTGGATATTATTCATGTCCTTTTGTTACCAAAGATAAGGGAATGGAGCAAGATATGGGCTAGTATGTGATTGGTAAAATGCCACCCAAGCCGAACTATGATATCAAATGGTGGGTGAATGCAATGACCAATGTAATTCTACATCAATCATATTTTGAAGACATATGGTCTATTTTCACTACTAAGGAAGATGTCACAAAGTTATATTATATGATATTGATAGTGCAAGAAGTTATCACTTACCATATTGTTGCCATCCCCAAAGATATGGAGGATGATAAGAGGACACTATCTATAATATATAATCAGTCCAATATTGAAGCCTAGTCCATCTCACAAGTGGAGTTTATTGCTAAGGAAAATGATTCTATTCCATGGAGGGCCATGGCAATCATGATAATAACCTTTAGGTGGTTAAAGTAACATGAGGTTGATCTAAGTACTTATGACACCCTTAACCTTCAAGAAATTAGAGAAGTTTGGGAGTTAAAGGGTTTCCTCCCAAAATATAGTGGTTCTCTCTTGGCTCCACCACCAGTGGTGAAGCGTAAATGTAAGAGTAAGGTTGGTGATGTTGACTTCACCAATCCAATTGATTTTGAATCCATAACTACATCATAGTCCAAGTCAGGATTTTCCTTCTCAAAGTTAACAAATCTATCTGAAAATTAGGACAAAATTGTTACTAGGGAGGTTACATTGGCCAGTGCCACCCTGATATCCATCACAATAGAAGGATCCCTAACTATACTAGCCATCCCAAAAACCATCCCAGTGGTCAACCCAACTATTTTCCCACTTGATCCACCATCACAATAGCCAACCATTGTCCCTCCCCCCCAAAGATTTATTCAAGAAAGAGAAGAGGTCAGGAAGAGGCAGAGTAGCCTAAGCAAAAAAGAGTCAAAAGGGATCTATAGCCTCCAATTGGGATTCCTAAGAAGAGGAAGGAGGTTATGTTCAAATACCTACCTTCTAAGGAACTCCTTATGAAGAGGAAATAATATAAATCCTCATATGCTCAAATATTGAGAGATATGAGTGATGAAAAAGACTCATATGAAGATATGTGCATTACAAAGGTGATGAAAAAATAGTGATCATTCACTCCTTCACAAGTAAGAACTAGGAAAATAACTCTAAGAGAAAGACCCCAGACCCCAATGAAGGTCCCAATGGTTGGTTTATATGTAGAAGAGAGTCCTTTAGGAGTAAAATGTAAGGGTGATAAGGAGGAATTTATGACCTCAATTAATTTCCTCTCTTTTGAAAATGTTGTGAAGGTTGGAGTTGAGGTGGATACTCAAGTTCAATCCCCTCAAGAAAAGGAAATGATCTCATCAGATAAAAAGACATTTGTTGAGAATGTCATCACCCAACCACCCAACCAAGATAATCAAAGTGAAGTTGAAGTAATGAATAAATTTGATGAAAAGGATAAAGTAAAGCTAGAGTAGAATACTCAAGTCACCATTGATCCTAAAGGGGTGGTTGCAAATGGACTATAGATATCTCCAGAGGCATCACACGTGTTTCCTTCCCCTCTAAAGGTGTCAAGTTCAACACTGTAAGAGAAGGTAAGTATAGAGGAAGGTGGGGGAGAAAACATGCAAATGGGTACCCACACCCATGCATAAATAAATAAGGAATTGGACTAGTCTAATAAAGGTGTTGAGGAGAGTGCTTCAAGTAATGTTGTTTCAATTGAAGTACCTTGAGGTCTCCTTCCTCACATCAAGGTCCATGATCCAACCCATAATAAAGGTCCAAAGGTTGTGATTGGTGAGGATTTGCATGAGGGTAACAAGGAGGTCACCATAGCCTCATCTATACCTGAGGCTCAAACAAATAAAGAAGGTGAAGAAAGTGCAGAACCTTCCAGTCAATCAGTAGGATGAGGAAGCTCCATTGAAATTTTTCTCAAGGAGTCTCACCCATTCAATCTAGATTTTGAATTTTTGGAGCAGATAGAGCCAAACTTAGAAGGGAAACCTAGAACAAATAAGGGTGGTGAGGATTTGGAAAGTGATGAAGAAATCAAATAATTTATGTTAATTTCATAGCTCATTCCTGTGACACTTCTTACATCAAGTACTCTGATGACACTACCCTTTACTATCTTGAGGCCTATATCGATGTTTAGTACATCAATGGGATTTCAGACTAGACCCCTTCTTTGGGTTGAGGAATAGTTCAAACAAAATAAAGACATTATGAACAAAATTAGGGAAATTGATATAGTGAAGATCACTCAAGCATATAAGGCCAAACCCTTCAATAAGTCTAAGACACATTCCAAGACCACATTCACTGCCATAGGAGAAAGGAATGTGGAGGTAGCCATTCCCCCACTAGATGCTTTGAATAAAGATGCTCCCCTTGAGAGTTACCCTATTTATAGCTATAGTTTGGGGGAGACATCAAGGAATGAGATGAAACACAACTCATAGGTTTTAGCAAACATGGTGGCTCATAGGATGGATAAAGACAAAGCCACCATGGAAGAGTTGAAGGCACATAATTAGGCTATGATCTAGTACTTGTAAAAGATACTGAGTGAGCCTAAGGTAGTAACTCTAACTACCAGTATTGCTTCAAATCATCCTCTCTTCTCAATAGAGTCATTTTATTTTGGTTGAATTGATGATTTGAAGTCTAGAGGAAGAGAAACATACAAATGGAAAGAAGTTCTATGTACCAAGGCAAAATAAATAATCCACTTGGCATTGAAATGCTTGAACAACATAATGGAGAATAAGAGGGAGTATGATGTTCAAATGATTTTCTATGAGATGGATATAAATATGTGAGAGGAGGTCCAGCATAAAATGGATGAGGTTTGCAAGATGGGCACAGATCCTTTGATCTCAGAGAGGATCATTACTCCTAATGATCACAAGAAACCCAAGGAGTGTCAACTGGGAATCAAGCATCATTTGATGATGCTCAAAGACAACATATTCAATTTAAAAAGAGAAGAGTAATCCCTCAAGACTAAAAAAAGGAGATAGATGTTGAATTAAGAAAGATGGTAAGCCTTGATGATGCAAGTTACTTAGAAGAAGAGATGATACACATCACTCTGAAAAACCTCATTAATGCACCACAAGAGTCTTTTGATGTTGATAAAATAAAATAGTTGGTGTCACTTGAAAAGTCTTATGACCATCTTAAATAACTTATTGGATGAAAGAAGACCATGCTTTAAGATATTATCATCTGTCTTGAGGAGTATAGATTAAAATTCAAATACCAAGTGAACCCAGACTAAGGGAATATTTCCCCTATGCTGGAAGGATATATGAGGTATAAAAACAAGTTGGAAAAATATTCTATCATCCAAATAGACTCTAGAGCATAATTGGATATTTTGGTTTTCTGAGTTGGCACCACTTCTTTCTTCCCTTCCCTCTCTTCTTATTTATTCTTGTTTCCCATTGGGAAACTTGTATAATTTGCCTAATAGTGGTACATCCCTTTCAGTTAATTTTATGTAATCATGAGGATAGGAAAGGGATGTTTTTGTCTATTGTGCAAGAGGACAAAGGTTTTGTTTTGTCCCTTGTGAGAGCTTTCTCCACGTAGATAACTATAAAATATCCCACCAAGATAAAGGATCAATTTTTCCATCACCACACAATCATGAGCATATCCACACCTATTTTGTTTGTACATTATTCCAAACTCTCATTTGTATTGATGGACATTTTTTTAGATGATCATGGTTTTACCCCTTTTAATGTTGTTATGAATTGTTGCTTGTGTTTTTGTAATAGGTTCAATAGACATGCTTAGGTTATTTCAAAGTTATCTCTTAGGAGATGACTCTAAGGGCCTTGGAATACCTTTTTTGTTAATTTTAAATGTCTTTTCAAGGGATTTGATATAACCATGACACCTTTTTTATTTGTCAAGAATTTTGAAGCACATGATTGGAATTTTCTTTCGAGGTATCTCCTGGGAGATACCTTAAACATGAACAAAATTGAATTTTATTTGAAGGTATCTCTCTTAGGAGATACCTTGAAGGGACTTAGAATACCTTCCATGTTTCTTAAAAAGGTCCTTGTGAAGGATTTGATATAACCATGATAACTTTTTATTTGGTAAGAACCCTGATGCACAGTATTGGAATTTTCTTTCGAGATATTTCTTAGAATATACCTTGAACATACACATGATTTAGAATTTTATTTCAAGGTATCTCCTAGGAGATACCTTGAAGGGCCTTGGAATACCTTATATGTTGATTTTAAAGGTCCTTGCAAAGGATTTGATATAACTGTGGCACCTTTTTATTTGGAAGAACCCTAATACACATGAGGTATCTCTTAGGAGTTACCTTGAACATGCACATGATTGGAATTTTATAGGAGATACTTCAAAGGGCCTTGGAATACCTTCCATGTTTATTTCAAAGGTATTTACAAAATATTTGTTATAACCATTACAACTTTTTATTTTTCAAGAACCTTGATGCACACTATTAGACTTTTCTTTCTAGATATCTCTTAGGAAATACCTTGAATATACACATGATTGGAATTTTATTTCAAGGTATCTCCTAGGAGATTCCTCTAAGGGCCTTGGAATATCTTCTATGTTGATTTCAAAGGTCCTTGTAAGGGATTTGATATAACCATGACACCTTTTTATTTGATGAGAACCATGATGCAAATGATTGAAATTTTCTTTGGACATATCTCCTAGGAGATACCTTGAAACATATATTTTGGACTTAAGCCTAATTTCATGTTAAGGATTGGTCATGATTTTTGACACAACCAAACCTTAGCTTAAAAATTATGCTTTGTCCCCTTTTATTTCTCCCACTTTGTTTCTTTTATTTATAACATGGTCTAATTTTATGCTAGCAAGGTCCCTTTTATTTTCTAGCATGGTTCCCTTTATTATTTCCTACTTAGCCCAAAGCCTCAATAATAAGGCCCCATTCATGTATATTAATGCAAACAAGACCTTAGATTTAATGATTTAGCCTAAGTTTCTATTATCATCCTAGGTCTTAACTTAAACATCATTCTCCTTTTTATATTTGATGATCTGTGTTTCATCACACCTTTTAATCCAATAAAGCGAGGAAGGCCCAAAAAAATTGAGCACTTAGTCCTTTGGACTAATCATGAGTAAGGTCCCAGATCACAATTGATGATTCATACTTTGTTGAGACTGAGGATCCAATGGAGTGAACATTGCATTGAAAAGTCAAAAGACCTAAGAGCTCTATGAGGTTGCCACACAACACCCCTATATTTGAGACTTAAAAGCAAAGGGCCCCACTCATTGAATGAACTAATAACATGAAAATTGATTGAATTATGATCAAACAACTCTTGCTTCATCATGAAGATAGATCAGATGGTGTGAGGATAATGTTAAAAAGTTAAAGAACCTGGGAAGCTCCACGGAGTCACCACATGGTACTCATGTATACAAGAACTTGGTGAGATTAAATTTGACATTTTCACAACAATCATTTGACATCCATGAGGCCATCATTAACATCTGAATGACCATAAACTTTAATCCCACTAAGCCTATATAACTTTATGAACTTAAATTTGACATTTGCATGACCATCATCTGACATCTGCAAGGTCGTCATTAACATCTGCATGACCATCAAATTCAAGCTCATTGGACATTATACCTAGATAATAGAGGCATGTTTTTTGAAGCATCTTTTCATATTTATGCTTTAAAACTTAGCATAAATTTCCTTAACCTAAGTCTTTGTGTTTATTAATATAAAATAAATTTTAGCTCAAAGCATTTTATCTTAAGTCCTTTTATGATTATGTACTAATTAACGATCATGTATCTTGTAGGATCCAATGGTCTATGCTTCATCATGGAGGATGATCTAATGGCATAAAATCATTGATGACTTTTCAAAGGCTTTTTGAGAGCCCATAGGCTTTCCACCTGGAAAATGCTCATTTGATTGATGGATAATCATATATCCATGTTTGAATCCTCATTGTGGTTGAGTGTGATGATGTGATATGCAACTGACAAATGTGCCAAAGTTTAGAAGCCCTGTGGAGGTGCCAAGTGGCATAATTATAAGGCTTGATATTAAAAAAGAGATGAATGACAAGTAAAGGCTTGGATTATGATTAATGGTCCATGTTGATCCTTCAATATTGATCTAATAGTGTGAAGTAAAAGGGGAATTTTTAAATGTCAATGGCTAGTGCTTCAAAGGAATTTATGAAAAATACCATGAAAGGTGTTAAATTGATTCCACATAAGTGTCATATAATAAAAAATAAACAAAATAGAAAATCTTATGTGCTAAAAATGCAAACGTATAAAGGCAAAGAGTAGTTCCAAATCTAGTGCATGTATGAGCCTAAGTTTGAATGAGCTACCACCATTAAAGCGTCAAATACCTAAAACTTTAATAAAATAGAGCCTAATTGGACTCAAATTATTTACATTAAAACTAAGATCAATCTAGCTATGATTTGAGCACAAAAGAGTTATCATAAAGATCAAATGCAATTCAGTTGTGAATGATTTGCAAGTGTGGAAGCCATGGCATCTTGAAAGCAACAATTAAGAGATGAGACAGAGTTGTATCTATCCATAGATAATGAAGGAATGGTTTTAAAGGACACTAAACTAGATATTATAGCCCTGAATAATGGAAACAAGAATTGGTCTAAGCTCTTATAGACCATAAAGTAAATACAAGACATTACCAAGGAGGAGTAGAGGATTGCCACTATTAGTAGGAGATACTATGACCTAGTTGCAATTCAAATGGTTAGCCTCCATCATGTTACTACCAAACCAAAGGTACTCCACTATATTGATGTACTTATTCCTATTTTTGTAAACTATAAAATTGAGCATGATTGGATTATCCATGAGGGAAGTTCTAGGAAAGTGGCATATATTTCCCCATTGGTATTTGAGAGGTACTATAAGCTCCCAAAATCTTGTGTGGACCTACCTATAATCAATGAATGGACCAATAAGAATGACCTAGATACCATTCCCAAGCCATGGTTGCTCCAAAGGAACCATGTATTCTAGGATTTTAAGGGAAGAATCCCAATTGTACAATTTAGGGAAGGGATTAGGGTAATTATGACCCTAGTAAATAGAGTATCTAGGGCTCCCTCAACCACATATGTCAATAAGAGTTAGGTGTCTTATGTCTACTTTATTGTAGAGAAAGAGCTCACTCCTCCAATTTGGGATATGATTAGCATTCATCTAGGATGTCAATTTGCAGCCATAAAAAGAAGACAAGTAAATAGTTATTCATGATGTCTTATTTGTTGGATGCCCTCATAGCTTCCATCAAGATCTCCAATATCAAAAATTTGTCTTCTGATGGCAGAACCACCATCTCTCACAACTACTCAAAGATACACATATTCAATTATAGACACCACATGAAATTCATCTATGACTGTGTCTATCCTAGTTTGGTGGAAGCCATCATAGAGTTTCCCATGCCCAAAATTAACCATTTGATCAAGAAGTATGTATAACTGATAGGAGATATCTAGTTTTACCCAGACTATAATGTAATTAAAATTGAGGAAATTTTAACTCAACCATACAAGTTGCCTATTTATGTTCCTAACAAGCTAAAAGAATAGGAAATTACATCCCAACTTCTTCAAGGAATGGATGGGGTTTGTAAAGAAAAAAGGAAGGACCTCCTCCACCCCTTTCTTCTGGTAATTGGAAGAATTGTCCTACAAGATTGGAATCAAGAGGAAACCATGGCCAGGAATAGGGATTCCTTTGTGTTTTAATTGTATAACCTCAAGCATTAGGATCTTAATGATGTAGTTGGAAAACACTTGAAGAGCAAGCAACTACCCAAGACAATTTATGAGCATGAATTAGGTACTTGTGACACTTTACACATAAAGGCCAATGATTTTAAAGAGGTTTTGGCTAGGTTTAATAATTACAACATCAAAATTGTGTAAAAATTAACTAGTGATGAAAATACACTAGGAGATATATGGTAAATGCGTCCTCTTTAGTACCATTTATTGCTTGGACCTTCTAGGCCACCTCAAGAACAACCCTAAATGGGTTTACCACAACCCCAAGGATAGATTATACGAAGCACTAGTAAGGAGAAGTTGGAGGAGAGACCTGGTGAGGGACCTTCATCTTTAGCTCCCCCTCAAAGACCAGCATCCCCTATTGAACACTTGGACATGATTGCCTTGGGGCTAGATGAAATGGTGGAGGATGCCCTCAAGGTCCTCACTAAAGCATATGGTTCTGAAGGAGAGGAAGAGCATGTTGAAGAACCATAGGCCCAAGCAGAGGAGGTTAGGTAGGAAGATAATGGAAAATAACTTGCCTTAAACTTAGTCCCAGTAGCACAAGTAAGGAATAGGAAATTGGAATTGGCAATTGTCCTTGTTTGACAAAAGAGGCCAAAGTTGACTCTCACTCATCCCACAAGTGAGATCAACTTGTTCAGCAAGGATTACCCCATTCATGTGCCAATCATCCTTGATTGGTTTCTCTATGGGAATATGTAGAAGATCCTTTCCTTATCCCATTCATGGGCTCTGACCCAATCCATCAGTGTGGTTGTACATGCAAACATTAAGCCATGGATAAGGGCCTTGATGAAAGAGTAAGAGGAAATAAGAATAGTGACCACTATAGGGCTAGAGGGCAAAAGGATTGATGCTCTAGGATCATCAAGTAGTTCTTAGATGGAGGTCCTAAAACCTCAAAAATATATTGAATCTACTATTGTTGGGTGAATATTTTGTCATCAACTAACTAAAGGAAAAATGGGTATATCAACCATAGTATAATGAGATAAATCTCTCCTCTCAGCAAGGGAAGGCTCCCTATAAACTATAATATACTACTATAAACTAAAAAATAGACTCAGGGGTGAGATCATACCATTCATCTCTCTTTTTTTAAGAGATGATGTTCACAAGGCAAAGGAAAATTCATGTGCAATAACTGAAAGCAATCCTCTTCTTTCAAAAATGATGTTTAATAAATGATAGGAAAACATCCTAGGTAGTAAATGGATCCACAAGAAACCCATGAAAGCACAAAGTCTTTTGTTGCTTCTCTTACTAATTTAGGACTAATAAAACTGTAGAATGAAGTGGAGCTCAAAGTCTCCACCAAAAACCACAATAGAGTATAAGATCACAAAGGATAAAATTAGTACAAAGCCTTTCTAATACCCTTTTCACCAAAACACAAGAAACACAAACTAAAGGTAATTATAGCAGCACAAAGTCTTCATAATTAACTTCAGAACATCTTCCTAACAATTTCCACACACTCTGCTTATTTAATCAAATAGATGAGATATTATTAGGAAAAATGACATAAGAACAATTCCCTAAATAACACAAGTCAGTCCAATGCAAAGTTTGAAAAGTAACCAGCTTTCTCATTCATTCAAGAAAATATGATTTACAATCTAAGCTCAAAGTCTCAAAAGGCATCTCAGTTTTGGTAAAACTTTTGCTTCTAATTACAAAAAGATATATTTACAAAAGAGGCTCTCTTTATTTATATAAAGAAGCCTTGAATATTTATGAAAGTTTAAATATTCTGACATAGTCAAAGATAGAAGTCTTTTTTGACTTTGGACTTTCCATATTTTTACATGTAATTACACATGGCAAAAGTACATGTGCAAATGTCCAAAGTGGTTACAAAAGTGCAATTAGAAAAAAGGAGATTAAATCAATGGAAAGTTGATTCAATTTGTAGCTCTATCTTTATTTATATGGGAATCATACATGGTGATAGCTGCTTGTATCCTGATACTATTTGGAGTAACAATATTCTTGAAAATCATCTTCACCCTAACTATGGCATCTTTCACTATTGTGACTGATTTTGAATGACTAGTTAACCTAGTTTTTAGATTATCCATATTTAACTAATTATCGAGTATATTATCCACAGAGGCCACTGAGAATGGTTTATCTTCAAATTCCTTTTAGAACATACCTTTGAATTCCTAAACCATTTCTTTGACTGAAAGGAATTGGTTGTCTTACGATGTAAGCTTGCAAGGTAGCTCCTCTAACTTGTGTAACAAACTGATGTCACTTTATTCACTAAGGTATTTTGATGATTTGAGGTCGTTGATCAACTCCTTAAGCACCTAACTCCTATATATCAATGTTTCTTTTATCTCAGTATAAGAGTCTCTATCAGTAATGATGCCAATTGATACTAGGGTTCTTATTTTCAACTTCTTCATATCCACCCACTTATCAAGATACTTTTTTATGATTTCAATATCTTGAGAAATGATATTGATAAGGTCATCTAATTTTTCTCTCACTTTCTTCATCTTACCCATTTTCTCAGACAACTCTATGAGCAAGGAAATTCCTTGTGTATGCAGCTTGTATAAGTACTCTTCAAGTACTTTTCCCTTGAGATAGTTCTTTTCTACATTTTGAATCACGAGGTCATTGATAGAGATAGCCTCTAGAGTTACTATTTTTGGAGTGAAAGTTATTCTCCTTATTACCACAGTCACGTGTTCCACCGTTGCTTTATAATGGTCCTTCATCTCTCTTTCTCTGTCAAACTTCTGAACCAAGATGTCCATAGCTGACTGCATGTCACTCTTAGTGCTTTCATGAGTTATTTTCCCTAACTCAATTCGAGAGATAGAGTACTCCTTTACATCAAAATTGTCAAGAGTTGCATCTTGTGGAGGTTTTGCTATTTCCAAAAATTTGTGCACTTTATCCTCAATCATCTTTGAAATAATTTTTGGCTTTTTGGGAGTCTTGACTTTGGCTGACACCATTTTAGTGAAATCAAAGTCATTTGGGGAGATGGCCTTTTTTTTTTAAGGTGTATAAGCTGAAAACCAAGGTGGGAGAGTAAAAATACTTACATTAATATCAATCTCTATATTTGGCATTACTAGAGTTACACCTACACTGGTGGTGGAAATAATCGATAGAGTATCAGTTAAAACTACACCTACTACTGAATGATAAAAGGTAGAACTATCTCTGATATCAAAAGATAGAGATGACAAATTGAGGATTGATCTTGAGGAATGAAGAACATCTCCAGAAGCACCTTGAGGGTCATCAAAAATAATTTTGGAAGGAGAGGTAGCTCCAGAAGAGGGAATACTTATTGGAGAAATAGGTGGAGTTACAACAGGTGTGCTAGGTGGGGAAGAAGAAATTCCTATTTCTAGCTGCACACCCTCTCGCAGAGATAGAGTTTCCTTTTCCTATTGATCTGTGGGCCTATCATCAGTTTCCATCTATTTTGCTACTGGTTCTTTGATGCTTTTCTTCTCAACTTCCATTCCCATTGATTTTGGCTCTTCTTCCGTAACTTTCAATTTTTTTGTCACAAAGATGATTCTAGGTCTATACAGTCTAGAAGAAGAAGGGACATCATATTTATTCTTCATTCTATTTTCTACTCTTCTCCTTGTTTCCTCTTGAAATTTAGCTTCTGACCCTGTGATGAACTCTTTCAGAGTGATTCCCTTATTTGCTAACCAATCATTAGTGTTTACCAATATTGGTTCGAATCTTCTTCTTAAGGAAGTCAATTCCTTTTGTGACCATTAGATTGGGAGAGAGGGGCATTGGTGACCTGTTCAGAATGGTATCTATTATTAATCAAATCATTGTTATCCACTATACTTTTAGGTATATCAGTGAGTCCTAGATATTCTATCTACTCAAGGGATAATATACTATAGTCCATCTTTTTTATGTCTTCTGCTCTCCTCAAATTGACCCAAACATCTTTGATCATGAGCTCATGAAACTGGGTCTTCCTTCTGATTATATCCTTTACGCCTCTATAGTCAAAGTTTGGTCTCTTTTTGAAATGCTTCATGGTTACAAGTTGCATGTTAGTCTCCATAGCTCTAGCTTTTCTAGTGGTCAATACTGAGAACCTACCAATATCAATCATGAACCTGAAACTAGGTTTCTTGAGTTCCATCTGCTCATTATGTATGACAATAATTTGTCTGCATAGCTCCATCAATACCAAGTTGTCTAAAGGGAATCTTGGAAGCATATAAGGATGATCTTGTAAAAATCCAACCCATAGATAATAAAAGGTAGGGAATTGCAAGAACATACATCCAAAGTCATTCACAACTACCCAGGCTTCATCTAAAATTCTCTTTTACTCTAATTGAATATCAAAGAGACATAAAAAGACCACAAAGAAAGCATCATTCACTTTCCTAAAATGATGGATAGAGCCCTTCAATGTCAACTGAGGGTAATATTGATACACTGGGGTCACTCTCCTATTCCCTTCTGATGTCAAACCTGGAAAGGTTCTCATCAAAGTTGTAATATGTACTAGGTATGAAGTCATATAGAATTTGCAGGTAGTGGATACCTTCATCAATTACTCATGCAGAGAATTGCTGATTTGTTCTCCTTAGAAAATGACTTGTTTGCCTTGGATAATTATCCTAATAAAGGGGTACATCCATTCTTTAAACTAAAAGGAAGAAGGTAGACCTCTTACCCTGCTAAGAAGAGTGATCAGGTCACCAACTTCTTCTATGAAATCACTCCTTAGAAAGCTTCGTGTCCATCTTGACAAGTTCACCCTTAGAGTTTTAAGCCATCTATTATTGATCACTTTCTTCACTCTTTTAGGATCTTTGTCATATTCCATTTGTGATTCAATGAAATTGAAATTTAATACTTCAGTATCGGGAGGACACATGAACACTTTGTTGATGAACTGAAGGTCCAGTCTAATTTCTACATTACCACTAGCATCTAACATAGCCCTGGTATCTTTATTGTAGAACTGAGCGCACTAGAGAATGAACTCTATGTTGTGGGATACTACAAGAAAAGAAGATACTAGATGGATATTACTCTTGATTATCTTCTTCATTTCATGGTTGAGATTGCTCGATTTGGTTCTTTATATGAACTCAGCCATATCTACGTGACCAATCTTTGTATTCCTAATGTCATCGACATTAGAAGTAATTGAGGTGATTGAAAAAACACCTTGATACTTGTATTTCATTATCTTCAACTTCTTTAGTGAAACTTGAGTCATTTCGAAGAGATTTTGTAAAAAGGACCTCGATGAAGAAAGATCCTTGAGAGAAATTGCAATGAGAATCATGATCATGAAATCAAGGGAAATATTGGCAATCTGGGAAAACTGCATACTGATGATCATGACCATGGGAATGCACTTGAAAGTGCTAAAGCATGAGTAGGTAGGAAATCCAAAGGAAAGCGGGCTTGAAAAAGTTAAAATTCAAAATTTTCTAGAGTTAGGATTTTTGAGAAAAAGTATGAAGGGGCAGCAAAAATTTCTACCCTTGCATATGGAGGTATTATCAGTGGCAAAAATCACTAACATAACACATGGAGGGAGAGTCTATTGATGCATAGGTGGAAATTTTTTCCACCTTTACATGTTGGGTTTATGTAGGGGTGGCAAAAATTGTTGCCTATGCATGTAAAATGGTCGAAACTAGGTAAGGGCAGCAATTTTTTCCACCTTTACATGGGATGGGAGATATTGGGTAAGGGCAGTGATTTTCACCGCCCTTACATAAACGAAACTTGGCCAACGGGTTTCAAGGTGTTTTTAAGCTTTCACCTAGAATGCCTCCTCAGGGAAGAAAGGGAGGAGGGGGAAAACAAGAGAGAAAGAGGAAACCAAACTTTTGAATAAGAGAGAAAAATAAAAACAAAATGAAAACCTAAAAATTAAAGAGAAGAACACAAAACCCTACCTGGCAAATCGCAATCTTACACTTGAAGCCCAAAAAATCATGATCCCACTCATTTGTGTGATCGATTAGATGCATGGAAGAGGATTAAAAAACCTAGAATGATCCAAATGGGGCTCAAAATGGCATTTAAAAGGGTTTAAATTGATGCCAACAACTTGGCATACATGGCCATAAATGCCTCACGTGAAAACTGATGTCATGCAGAGGTGGCAAAAATCATTGACTTTGCATGTGATGTTTCAAAAAAATGCAAGGGTAGCGATTATCACCGCTCCTGCATGGAAATATGTAAGGGTGGAAAAAATCTCCACCTTTACATGGAAAAAAAATTTGGCATGCAATGGTAGCAAAAAATGCTGACCTTGCATGAAAATGGAAAACAATATGCAAAAGTGGCAAAAAATGCCGACTTTGCATGTATGCCACGATCAACACTAACTCCTTAGAATTTATCAAAATTTTGACATTTTGATCACATCAAGACCGCAAATAATTTCATGATTTTTAAGAAATCACGTCAAGGGAAGGTTTTGAACCTTTTAAGGATGTTATTTGACTAAAATCAAGATCAAGAGAAACTTGTCTCGAATGACGAACTTAGAGTGAAATAGACAAGTTTCGTAGGGGTTGTCCCAAAAATGAGCATAGCTGATTTTGGCTTCTGTTGGGGAACTTTCATTGATCAAACTTTGAAATGATCAAAGGGAGTAGAATCCAATCTCTAAGTGACTTCATCCATGCCATTGGGCCATGGAGTCAAGCTAAGAAAGAAAAATATATGAAAAATTAAATAAAAATAAATAACGTAAGACCATACAAATGTACAAATGAACTCTTCTAATTCTTCAAAGATTGAAGTGTTTCAGATGTTTCCCATTGTGAAGTAGTGAGAATGATGTTCCATCTAGATATCCTAGCAAGAATTTATTTTCACCATAGACCTCATGAATGGTAAATGGACCTCTCCACAAAGAATCAAATTTATCGTGCATTCCTTTTGGTTCTCTCCTCTTATCCCATAACAAGACTTGATCTCCAATTTGAAAATCATGAATCTTTGCTCTTTTATCAAAGATTTTCTTTACCTAATTTTAATGTGCAATAATCTAGTCCATTACCATGGTTCATTTCTCATCCAATTTGGTTAGGCACATGATCCTTTTGTCAATAGAATTTTCAAAAAATTGATCTTTCAATTGCTTTTTCCAACTTTAGTGCTGGTAGTTCTAGGGTGATTAGTATCTCTGCATTCAAACCATACAAAAGTTGAAATAGTGACATACCTATTGACCTCTTGGGTGTAAACCTATCTACCCACAAAGCATCGAACAATGCTTTATGCCAAGTTCTCTAATTATTATCTACCAGTTTCTGGATAATGGTAACTAGATTTTTATTGCTTGATTCTACTTGACCATTTCCTTGCAAATAATAGTCAGAGAAGTGGGAAAGAATAATCATGTAATGGTAGAAAAACTTAGTAACCTCATGAGAAGAGAAATAAGCAACATTATCTATTGAAAATCTTAGCTAGGACCCCAAATCAAGAGATGATATTTTTTTAAGAAAATTACATACCGCTTTCGAAGTAGCATATTTAGTTGGACTGGTTTCCACCCATTTGGTAAAATAGTCTATCGAGGTAAGAACATAGTCATGTCCAGCACTTGAAGATGGGTTTAAGGCACCAATGAAATCAATACCCCATTGTTAAAATAGTTTTTCAATTACTACTAGCTTGAGGGGTAATGTGGCCAATTTAGGTTTCCCAGCGAACTGTTGACATAATTCACACCTACATACCTAAGTGTACGTATCTCAAAATAGTGTAAGCCAATAGTGTCTAGCTCATAGAATTTTTTGAGCCATCATAGGTGCATAAAAATGTCCTCCATGAGCTAAATTATTTAAGGACTCCAATAGTTTACTTTGTTTTGCCTTATCGACGCAACGAAGAAACACCCCATCAAGGCTTCTTTTGTATAAACTATTACCCCATAAGACATAGTTAGCAGCCTTCAATTTAAAATTTCATTTTTCTTTATAGGATAGATGGGTGGGACACTCACCATAGGTAATAAAATGAGTGATATTAGAATACCACTCATCATTAGTGGTGACAAAGAGAACTATAGGCATGTCTTCAACCTCGATTCCTTCATGTCTTATTTCCTTTGGTATGTTATCAGCAATCAGTTGGCAGAGACCTTTTCCCCACATGAGCTTGGTAGGTTTGATCAGAATCCTAAATCTTAGCAATCCAATTGCCCCTTTTAGTGCCAAACTCTTGTTGAGTTAGAATGTACTTCACTATTGTATCAGGCACTAAAATGACAGTATGTGAATTCAGGATATAAAATTTGAAATACTTTACTACCTTGACCACGGCATAAGCATCTTCTCCATGTTTGAATATTTCAATTCATGAGCTTTGAGAGGATAGCTCATAAATGATATGGGAGATTCCACACCTTATTTATTTTTTTGGACCAAAATGGCTGAAAGTGTATGTTTAGAAGTGTAGATGTATACTACAAAGTCTTTGGTATAATTTGGGCAAACTAGGATTGGGGCATGGGCGATCACTTTCTTGATATCTTCAAATGTTGACTTGCCTTTTGTAGTCCAATGGAAAGTGGCTTTACCCTTCATCATGTTGACAATGTGGTGAGTCTTCTCTATGAATTCTAGAATGAATCTCTATAGAAAATTCACATTTCCAAAGAAAGAATGAACTGCAGTCTTACTAGCAGAAAGAGTAAGATTTTGGATAGATTTGACTCTTTCTAAGTCAATTTTTATGCCTTCTTGGGATAAAGTGTGACTGAGAAGTTTACCTTCTGTAACCCCAAACACTGACTTATTGGGATTAAGAGAAATACCATTTTGTTGACAGCATTTCAACACTTGTTGTAAATGATGCACATGATCAAGATGATGTTTAGAAAAAATGGTCAAGTCATCAATGTATATTATGATAAACCTTACTATTACATCTTTGAAGGAAAGATCCATTGCTCTCTAGAAGGTGGCGGCAGTAATGATCAGACCAAAAGGCATTCAATGATATGCAAAAGTGCCCCACAATGTAGTGAAAGTAGTTTTATGTTAGTCTGCTTCATTGACTTCTACTTGATTGCACCCAAAAAAACCATCTAACATTGATAATATTTCTAACCAGTCACTATTTGCAACACTTGATCCATGATGGGTAAGGGATAATTATCTTTTAAAGAAGATTGATTTAAGTTTATGAAATCAACACATATACAAATTTCTCCATTTTTTTCCTCACCGGGACTATGATAACAATCCATGTGGAATGGTGGATTGGGAAAATAATTCTTGCATTCAACTTTTTTTAGATCTTAGAAAGGATAGTACCTAATATTTTGGGGTTATATTGCCTTTGCTTCTACTTGTGAGGCAACGACCCAACTTTAAGAGGAATTTTGTGTCAAATTTCTTTAGGGCTGAGGGACTTCAGATCATCATAAGAATACACCAAAACATCAATGTAATGGCAAAAAAGAGTAATTAATTTGAGCTTTTCATTAGAAGTGTAGCAATTTCCAATGTTGACCATTTTGGAATTTTTTGTTGTACTCAAATTCACTTGATCAAATTTTTGGGGAGGAACTTGAATCTATTTGTTGTTGATTAACATACATATCATGCTTATCAAATAACTTTTCAAGAGAAACCAAACCTTTCAGAATTTTATTCCCTTTGAGTTGAAGAAACTCTTCACCAATTTTTGAATTTATTTCAAGAACTGATTCTCGTTGTGGAGATTCACTACCTTCAAAATAAAGATCCTTAAAGTTGTCTATCTTTTTTAGAAAAACAATGATTTGATTGTCATCGTTAAACACCTACCAATGATTGGCATTATCAGGTACACTTGGTCAAAATACCAGCTCAATAATGTACTTGTCCCCTTTGAAATCTTTATGGGGAACCATGAGGGTTGTAGAGACTGCCAATGAATCTGCACGATCATTGAATTCTCTCAGCACAACAAAAATATTGAAAGCATCAAAATTTTCAATACAATCCTATAATAGATTTTGATAATGTCACAATCTTTTATTTTTGGTTTGGTACAGGTTCCTTACCTGATAAACCACTAGTTCAACATCTCCCCAAGCATGAAGAATCTTAATACCTTTAGCATGAGCAGCTTTCAATCCATGTAGTAAAGACTCATACTCGGTAGTGTTGTTGGTATTGTTAAACTATAACTTATATGACTTAAGAAAAACTTCTCCTTGAGGGGATATCAAGACAATTCCAACTCCAAAATTGATAGAAGAGCAACTACCATCAAATTCTAAAATCTAGACATCATTAGAATTTGATCTTTTCAAAAATTTATCTTCGTTACTAAAGAAAGATCCTTTATTATCTAAACTTTTCTCTAATAATTCTTCTAATTTCCTATCTGAATTGTCTGAATCGTCACTTAAATAACTTTTGTTTGATGAGCTAAAAACATTTTCAGTGGTCAGAAAATAGTTACCCATTCCTAATGATTCAAATAAAATTTGAGCTTCAGGGTCTAACATTTGGGTGACAATATATTTTGACTCTTTCTCAAGAAGCAATTTTTTTATGACACCTTTAATGGGTATCCTTACTTAAGATAGATCCATATTCAACTCTCCACCTACATTTTTGCAAAAATTTCATCCAAGCAAGATATTATAGGAAGCTAGAACATCGGCCACTAAGACTGTCATTTTGATCATTTTACTGAAAAAGCCATAAATGCAAATTGGGCATCTTTAATTTGACCTAAGAGTGGTACTTGCTTCTTCTCCATGGAAAAGCATCTACCAAAAGTCTTAGTTAAGGTAATACCAAGAGAATCTACTACTTTGGTAGGCATAACATTGTTAGAGGCCCCAGAATCTATTATATAGTTGCTCAATTTATGACCATTTATCAAAAGGGAAACATAGAAAGGTTTTATTTTCCCAGGGGAAACAAGAGGAGTAGCGACAAGATTATTCTAAGTGGATTTGCTCTTTGAGGAATCAAGAGTCATCTTTGAAAAATCTTGTCCTGTAGGGGTGATTTTGTTTTTTATGTATTTAGCCAACCTATCAAACTGCTCAAGATTAGCTTGCAAGTACTCAACTTTAGTCATTTGAATCTTGATTTTTTTAGCATGATCAATTAGATAAAATAATTGGAATGAACTAGAAATAAAGGAAGGAAGTACATCATCCTAATCTTTATTGGGTGTGGCACTGGTCTGAGGAATAGAAGCAAAAGATATAGGATGGTTTGAGGTACTTACTTTCTTATTGGTCACCAGGTCCTTTGATTGGAAAGGTAATGAAGTCCCCCATTTAGCAATTGAGACTACTAGATGAAGTTCTTCTCCCACCTTCCCTTTATTAGCTTGTTGAGTTGAGTGATTTTGGGACCTATAAAGATAGCATACGATCCATCAACTACTTCTCTTTTTTTCTTAGCTTCATCTTGGTATTATAGAAAATTGATATTGGAGTTTCCAGCTAATTCTTCTTCTCCTTCAGTAAAGAGATTAACATCATCCTCTTAATGAAAGATCATGTTCAATTTCATGATAACTAACTACTGAGTTGATAGGTGTTGCTTTGATGGCGAGCTTCTCCTGTGTCAAAGGAAGATGATTGGATTATCCTTGATTTTTAGTAGCACTGCCTTGATATGAATGATTAGGAAACATCCTTCTTGGCATCTCTTGATAAGGGGGAGCAAACATACCTTGTGACATTTGCCTTTTCAAGATTAGCAGTTCATTTGACAACTTTTGCACCATAGGATCTGTGGTGCTCATGGAAGAACTTTCAGTAGATGAGGAAAATTTATTTTTATTGGAATCTTTTCTGATCTTACCTATCAAGATAAGATCATATTCAAGATCAGTAGCCAAATTTTGGGCTACAAAAAGATCTATAGGACCAGCCTGCCTCAATAGAAAACTTCAAGAAGTTGAGAGCTGATGAAAAAACACTTAAGATTCTCTAGTGTTGGCTGAGCGATTGTAAGAATTTTGTTCCTCAGCTTATTGAATTTAGCAATGAAGTCTCACATAGGCTCATGGGGTTCCTTCTTCATTTGTGTAATCTAAGCCAACAAGGCATGTGCATCTTCAGTGGGTTTGAACCTAGCCTCAAACTTGGCTTTGAGAGTGTTCCAGTTAGTTATAGTTTGAGCCTGAAGGTGATAAAACCAATCTACAGTAGTGCCTTGAAAAGCTTCTACAAATAGTCTCATCACTATATCTTCATATTCCATGCCTATCACACCACATGCTATGCAAAAAGTAGCAATATGCTCATCAGGATGGACTTTCCCATCACCATAGAATTTGGAGAAATTCTTTCTCAAACTATGAGGTAGTTCATGTAAAGGTGGGGCTAGATTGCGAGGACCAAAAGAGTTACCCCAAGGACCTTGGCCTGCCATGATATGATGATTAAAGGGAGGGATAAAAAATATTTGTGGGGTAAGTATGGACAAAACTCTACTAACACTAAGACTAGAAGCTTCGTCTGGTATTAGAGATCTGATGTTGGTAGGAGGAAAACTCTTGGTACACTAGAGGCGAGATGGCAAAGGAGAAATCTCAAAATTATTTCATCATACTAACTCGAATATAGTATCAACAATACCTTGAGATCTCTAGCTTCACGTGTATGGTGGATCTACCAGAGTGAAAAATGAAAAAGGACTGGAAATGCTTCAATTTGAAGCTTGAGGCTTCAAAGTCTACATTTATGTCCTTAGCAAAGTCACCAAAAGTTGTTGGGTGATATTTTGTCGTCAACTAACTAAAGGTAAAATGGGTATATCAACCATAGTATAATGAGATAAATCTCTCCTCTCAGAAGGGGAGGCTCCCTATAAACTATAATATACTACTATAAACTGAAAACTAGACTCAGGGGTGAGATCATACCATTCATCTCTCTTTTTTTTAGAGATGATGTTCACAAGGCAAAGGAAAATTTTTGTGCAATAACTAAAAGCAATCCTCTACTTTCAGAAATGATGTTCAGTAAATAGTAGGAAAACTTCTTGGGTAGTAAATGGATCCACAAGAAACCCATGAAATCACAAAGTCTTTCATTGCTTCTCTTACTAATTTAGGACTAATAAAACTCTAGAATGAAGTGGAGCTCAAAGTATCCACCAAAAAGCACAATAGAGTATAAGATCACAAAAGATAAAAGTAGTACAAATCCTTTCTAATATCCTTTTCACCAAAACATAAGAAACACAAACTAAAGGTAATTATAGCAGCACAAAGTCTTCATAATTAACTTCAGAACATTTTCTTGATAATTTCCACACACTGCTTATTTAATCAAATAGATGAGATATTATTAGGAAAAATGACATAAGAAAAATTCCCTAAATAACACAAGTCACTCCAATGCAAAGTTTGAAAAGTAACTCGCTTTCTCATTCATTCAAGAAAATATGATTTACAATCTGAGCTCAAAGTCTCAAAAGGCATCTCAATTTTGGCAGAGCTTTTGCTTCTAATTATAAAAATATATATTTACAAAAGAGGCTCTCTTTATTTATATAGAGAAGCCTTGAAGATTTATGAAAGACTTAAATATTCTGACCTAGTCAAATATAGAAGTCTTTGTTGACTTTAGACTTTCCATATTTTTACATGTAATTACACATGACAAAAGTACATGTGTAAATGTCCAAAGCAGTTATAAAAGTACATTTAGAAAAAAGGAAATTAAATCAACAAAAAATTGATTCAATTTGTAGCTTCATCTTTCTTTATATGAGCATTATACATGGTGATAGTTGCTTGTATCCCGCTACTGTCTGGAGTAACAGTATTCTTGAAAATCATTTTTGCCCTAACTATGGCATCTTTCACTGCTGTCACCAATTTTGCATGACTAGTTAATCTAGTTTTTGGATTATCTAGAGTTAACTAATTATTCAGTATATTATCCATGGAGGCCACCGAGAATGGTTTATCTTCAAATTCCTTTTAGAACATACCTTTGAATTCCTAAACCATTTCTTTAGCTAAAAGGAATTGGTTGTCTTGCGATTTAAGCTTGCAAGGTAGCTCCTCTAACTTGTGTAACAAACTGATGTCACTTTGTTCACTAAGGTCTTTTGATGATTCAAGGTCATTGATCAACTCTTTAAGCACTTGAATCCTATATATCAATGCTTCTTTTATCTCAGTATAAGAGTCTCTATCAGCAATGATGCCAATTAATACTAGGGTGCTTATCTTCAACTTCTTCATATCCATCCACTTATCAAGATACTTTTTTATGCTTTCAATATCTTGAGAAATGATATTGATAACATCATCTAATTCTGATCTCACTTTCTTCATCTTACCCATTTTCTCAGACAACTCTGTGAGCAAGGAAATTCCTTGTGTATGCAGCTTGTCTAAGTACTCTTCAAGTACTTTTCCCTTGAGATAGGTCTTTTTTGCTTTCTGAATCATGGGGTCATCGATGGAGATAGCCTCTAGAGTTATTTTTTCTAGAGTGAAAGTTATTCTCCTTATTACCATAGTCAATTGTTCCACCATTGCTTTATAACGGTCCTTCATCTCTCTTTCTCTGTCAAACTTCTAAACCAAGATGTCCATAGCTGACTGCATGTCGCTCTTAGCACTTTCATGAGTTATTTTCCCTAACTCAATTTGAGAGATAGAGTACTCATTTACATCAAAATTGTCAAGAGTTGCATCTTATGAAGGTTTTGATATTTCCAAAAATTTGTGCCCTTTATCCTCAATCATCTTTTAAAGATTTTTTGGTTTTTTGGGAGTCTTGACTTTAGCTAACACCATTTTAGTGAAATCAAAGTCATCTGGGGAGATGGTCTATTTTTTTATTTTACGTGCATAAGCTAAAAACCAAGGTGGGAGGGCAGAAGTACTTACATTGGCATCAATCTCTATAGTTGGCATTACTGTAGTTGCACCTGCACTAGTGGTGGAAACAATGGGTGAAGTATCAGTTAAAACTACACCTGTTGTTGAATGATCGAAGGCAAAACTATCTCTAATATTAAAATATGAAGATGACAAACTAGGGATTGATCTTGAGGAATGAAGAACATCTCTAGAAGCACCTTGAGGGTCATCAAAAATAATTTTGGAAGGAGAGGCAGCTCCAGAAGAGGGAATACTGATTGGAGAAATAAGTGGAGTTACAACAAGTGTGCTAGGTGGGGAAGAAGAAATTCCTATTTCTGGATGCACACCCTCTCGCAAAGATAGAGTTTCCTTTTACTATTGATCTGTGGGCCTATCATCAGTTTCCATCTATTTTGTTTCTAATTCTTTGATGCTCTGCTTTTCAACTTCCATTCCTGATAATTCTGGCTCTTCTTCCGTAACTTTCAATTTTTTTGTCACAAAGATGATTCTAGGTTTATCAGTCTAGAAGAATAAGGGACATCATCTTTATTTTTCATTCTATTTTCCACTCTTCTCCTTGTTTCCTCTTGAAATTCAGCTTTTGACCTTATGATGAACTCTTTCAAGGTGATTCCCTTATTTGCTAACCAATCATTGGTGTTTGCCAATATTGGTTCAAATCTTCTTCTTAAGGAAGTCAATTCTTTTTGTGACCATTGGATTGGGGGGAGAGGGGCATTGGTGACCTATTCAGCATGGTATCTATTATTAATCAAATCAACTTTATCCACAAGACTTTTAGGCATATCAGTGAGTCCTAGATATTCTATCTGCTCAAGGGACAATCTACTATAGTCCATCTTTCTGATGTCTTCTGTTGTCCTCAAATCGACCCAAACATCTTCGATCATAGGCTCATGAAACTGGGTTTTCCTCTTGATTATATCTTTTACACCTCTATAGTTAAATTTTGGTCTCTTTTTTAAATGCTTCATGGTTACGAGTTGCATTTTAGTCTCCATATCTCTGGCTTTTCCAGCGGTCAATATTGAGAACCTACCAATTTTAATCAGGAACTTAAAACCAGTTTTCTTGAGTTCCATTTGCTTATTATGTATGACAATAATTTATCTGCACAACTCCATCAAGACCAATTTGTCTGAAGGGAATCTTGGAAGCATATAAGGATGACCTTGGAAAACCCATAGATAATAAAAGGTAGGGAATTGCAAGAACATACATCCAAAGTCATTCACAACTACCCAGGCTTCATTTGATATTTTCTTTTGCTCTAATTGAAGATCAAAGAGACATAAAAAGAACACAAAGAAAGCATCATTCACTCTCCTGAAATGATGGATAAAGCCCTTCAATGTCAATTGAGGGTAATATTGATATACTGGGGTCACTCTCCTATCCCCTTCTAATGTCAAACCTGGAAAGGTTCTCATCGAAGCTACAATATATACCAGGTATGAAGTCATGTAGAATTTGGAGGTAGTGGATACCTTCATCAATTACTCATGTAGAGCATTGTTGATTTATTCTCCCCAAAAAATGACTTATTTGCCTTAGAGAATTATCTTAATAAAGGGGTATATCCATTCATGAAACTGAGAGGAAGAAGGTAGACCTCTTACCCTGCTAAGAAGAGTGATCAGGTCACCAACTTCTTCTATGAAATCACTCCTTGGAAAGCTCTGTGTCCATCTTGACAAGTTCACCCTTGGTGTTTTAAGCCATCTATTATTGATCACTTTCTTCACTCTTTCAGGATCTTTGTAATATTCCCTTTGTGCTTCAACAAAATCGAGCTTTAATACTTCAGTAGTGGGAAGACACATGAACACTTTGTTGATGAACTTAGGGTCCAATCTAATTACCACATTACCACCAGCATCTAACACAGCCCTGGCATCTTTATTGTAGAACTGAGTGCACTAGAGAATGAACTCTATGTTGTGGGCTGCTACAAAAAAAGAAGATACCAGATGGATATTACTCTCAATTATTTTCTTCATTTCATGGCTAGGATTGCTCGATTTGGTTCTTTCTATGAACTCAGCCATATCTACGTGACCGATCTATGTATCCCTAATGTCATCAACATTAGAAGTAACCAAGGTGATTAGGAAAACACTTTGATACTTGTATTTCATTTTCTTCAACTTCTTTAGAGAAACCTCAATCATTTGGAAGAGCTTTTGTAAAAAGGACGTTGATGAAGAAGGATCCTTGAGAAAAACTGCAATGAGAATCATGATCATGCAATCAGGGGAAATATTAGCAATCTGGGAAAACTACATATTGATGATCACAACCATGGGAATGCCCTTAAAAGGGCTAAAGCTTGAGCAAGTAGGAAATCCAAAGGAAAGTGGGCTCGAAAAAGTAAAAATTCAAAATTTTCTAGAGTTAGGATTTTTGAGAAAAAGTATGAAGGGGTGGCAAAAATTGTCACCCTTGCATATGGAGGTAGTATCAGTGGTAAAAATCACTGACATAACACATGGAGGGAGACTTTGTTGATGCATAGGCAGTAATTTTTGCCACCTTTGCATGTTGGGTTTATGCATGGGCAGTAAAAATTGTTGCCTATGCATGTAAAATGGTCAAAACTAGGTAAGGGAGGTGATTTTCACTACCTTTACACGAGATGGGAGATATTGGGTAAGGGTGGTGATTTTCGCTACCCTTACACAAATGGAACTCGGCTGATGGGTTTCAGGGTGTTTTTAGGCTTTCACCTAGAACACCTCTTCGAGGAAGAAAGGGAGGAGGGGAAAAACAAAAATAAAACCTAAACAAGAAGAGAAAGAGGAAACCAAACTTTTAAAGAAGAGAGAAAAATAAAAACAAAATGAAAACCTAGAAACCAAAGAGAAGAACATAAAATGCTACATGGAAAATCATAATCCCATGCTTGAATCCCAAAAAATTGTGATCCCACTCATTCACACAGTCGACTAGACACAGGGAGGAGGAGCAGACAACCTAAAATGATCTAAATGGGGCTCAAAATGGCATTTAAAGGGGTTAAAACCAATGGCAACAACTCGGTGCATGTAGCCATAAATTCCTTACATGAAAATTGATGTCATGAAGAGGTGGCAAAAATCATTGACTCTGCATGTGACATTTCAAAAAAATGCAAGGGCAGCAATTATCACCGCTCCTACATGGAAGGATGTAAGGGCAACAAAAATCACTGCCTTTACATGGAAACAAAAATTGGCATGCAATGGCGGTAGAAAATGCCAACCTTCCATGAAAATAGAAAATAATATGCGAAAGCGGCAAAAAAAATTGACTTTGCATGTATGCCACGATCAACACTAACTCTTTGGAATTTATCAAAATTTTGACGTTCTAATCACATCAAGACCACAAAGAATTTCACGCTTTTTGAGAAATCGCATCGAGGGAAGGTTGTGAACCTTTTAAGGATGTTAGTTGACTAAAATCAAGATCAAGAGAAACTTGTCTCGAATGACGAACTTAGAGTGAAATGGACAAGTTTCGTAGGGTTTGTCCCAAAAATGAGCGTAGCTAATTTTAGGAGCAACTAATACTATGCAATTAAATATAGAGATATTTGGATTAGAAAGAGTGACTACCAGAAAAGCCATGGCAGGGATCAAAGAGTTCACATTTTGAAAGGTTGAACCTTTTGCAATATTAAATCTAGTTGGGGGGAAATAACATGGTGAACTACCCATTCATGAGGAGGATGTAAAAATCCTATCTAAGGCTCATTTAGCTTAGTTCAGAGCTGGAATTAGGGGGATGAAGTAGAGAATATCCAACTTAGAGAAGGAGAATGAAGAATTAAAGACACAAACTATCTTATCAGTCCCTAGAACTATGGTAAAGATGCTTGAAGAGTTATTTTTTGACATGTTTTAGGTTGTAAAATCAATCAAGATGAGGTAGAGTGCATTAGCACAATAAAACATAGTGGTCAAGAATTTAATAGCCCAATGGTAAGCCTTAGTGGATCAAATAATAGGGTTGATTAACATCATATTTGGAAAGTGGATCCATGGATTTAATTCAATTAGCTTGGGCATTTTAATGATATTCTTTGGATTATTATTGAGAAGATCCAAGGTTTAAATACATGCTCACAAGACTTGGAAAGGCTTCTCAAAGATGATAAGGAGCTAGTAAGGATAATTGAACAACTCCTTGGAACAATGCTTAAAGACCCTACACAACCCACCATCCTAGGCATCATCAAGGATGATGAATTAAAGCATAAGGATACTTTGGTAGTCCAATAAATTAAGCATAAAAGTCAAGGATATTTAGGAAAAAACAATAATAAGATCCTTGATATGCTCCTCAATGTTGGAAAAAGGGTAGCTGAGGCTTAGAAAATCAAAAAATCCATGTCTAGGAATGATAGAGAATTGGAGGCCCTAGCTGATAGTGAATAAGAGTGGTTTTTGAGAGCACTTGTGGATTTGGAGCTTGTCAAAGAACAACATCAAAAGGCTATGGAGCTTCTGCAATAGTAAATAGGTTCTCAAGGCATATGGCCCAACAACTAGTTCATATTCTATTTTGTAAAACTTTGTAACATTTTGAAAATAGGATATATTTTTGTAAGGCATATGTTAGTTTTTTATTATATTACCTCTAGGTCAGTTTAGCTTCAAAAATCAAATGTATCCTAGAATGTTCTAAAAAAAATGATAGTTGTCCTTACCCTTTGTACATTCATATCTTACAACTGACGGTATACTACCTTGTCTTTTTATAAAAGGGTAGTATTACCATTTTATAAGGGAGATATTTTGGAGCAAATTTGTATACATGGAGCAATCAATATAGTCAAGGAATTCTAAAAATATTGTCCGAATTTGATGTGTCAATTATTAATATAGCTTTTCTCTTAATTGTTGGTTCTAAAGCTTGAATT
Source organism: Torreya grandis (assembly GCA_037957365.1). Taxonomy (NCBI): domain Eukaryota; kingdom Viridiplantae; phylum Streptophyta; class Pinopsida; order Cupressales; family Taxaceae; genus Torreya; species Torreya grandis. The sequence goes on along the minus strand of JARHVA010000605.1, from coordinate 4,338,003 downwards.
TGAATAGTTCTTTTGAATTCTAAATTTACATTTGTGATATAGGGTTTCTAATTTACGCTTTTTCTAAATTCGTTGAAGGATATTGAATTTACTTTGTTTCTTTTATTCTATGTTTAGATTTGCTAATGTTATTTTGACTTGGTAACAAACCTTTGAATTAAAATCTAGCTCTTTCCCATTTTTGTCTTATACACCCACTTGACTTCTTTGATCTCTTTTCCTTTTGAAATTGGATTTATAAAAGGCTCATTTCTACGTAGGCCAACCCAGGGCCTCCCTAAGCTCAACACACATTCTTAAAAATTATACTATTTTTATTAAAATTTGATTAAAGTATATACATGTAGAGCATTTAGAATTATATATATTCTATTATTTAATAAAATTTTAGTGTTATAATTTGAAAGCCTTGTTTTCTCGAATAATAGACATGTGTGATCTCCTTCAATAGAAGGATCGTTGACATCACAGTTGGGCACGATCCAGCAGGGCAAAAAATACTACAATAATCTAGGTAGACTATTTGAATCTTAGCGATTTCATAACATATTAAGGTGTTAAGCAATGAATAAAAGGGCCAATTCAACACAAATAAATCACACATTTTAGATAGATTAAAAATTATATTGAACACTATTAAGATTAAATACCTAAAAATAAGGATTTATACACATTTTATATAGAGTAAAAAACTATATTCAACACTATTAAGATTACATACCTAAAAATAAGGATCTCCAAAAATGATAGTAATAAATATGTTCAATGCTTCGAACACTCTACAACCTGCTCTATTTCAATCTATCAGCGCTATATGTATGTTAAAAAAAAACTAAGAATATGTAGGAATAGGAATATATCTGGTCAAATATGTTTAGTAGTTTTTGTTCTTTAAAATGTGTGAAAATTATATGAACCCTATTTTTTAAAGTAAATTTGAATTTCAAATTCATTGGGGACTCTCACCTATTTATAAACACAAATGCACCTCGAGTAATCAAGATGAATTGAAGGCGAGTGATATATTTAATATATTAAAATGATATTTATATATATAATATTTATTTAAAATATATATTATATAATGTAAAATAATATTATAATATTATATATTATATAATATATTTTATTATTCTTACATAATATATATGTTAATATAGTTTATAAATCAAATTATAATTATATATTATATATTTTAGTATAGGGGAAAGGTCTTGGTAGCTGTGCACCCTAACTTTGGACATCAAATTAAGGTGCCATAACATCACATTAGATTTTGAAATTTTTATCCATTTTAATATGTTGTCTTAACTACTTATAACTAATTTTTAAAGGTCTAACATGATATACATTTTATGATATAACTGATTTTATCATGAGAGGTCATAAAATGCATTTTTTAAACTTATAACCAAACCTTAACCTTTGGACTACCAATAGATGTGCATAAGAGTATCAATACTTGAGTCTTACTTGTCAAGATGTGATTGGTTACTTTTAATTTTATAAAATAAATGTTAAACAAGTATTAGATACTACATATTCAGCTTCTAGTGTACTTTAATGTTCAGCTTCTAGTGTACTTTCAGTAATTGGAACATGCACAACTATTAGGGCCTTTCCTCTAATATATTTAATATAAAATATATAATTTATATAATATTACTTATTTATACACACACACATTCACACACACATATCATGACATTTAATGTATGTATATATGTATTGGTGAGAGGGGTTATGTAAAGTGAAAAAGTGTAAAATTATAATTAATAGTTAAACTTAGTAATTCTAAACCCTTTACAATGTCAAAATATTAATTAAGTTTATCTTTAAAGATCATTGTGGGCACAGACCGATCGAGATCTAAATCACCATGTAATGATTTAGTATATGATGGATTGCATTCTACATGTAAAGAGAGAGACTCTTAGCATGTAATCTCTATATCATAACTGAAGTGGACATATATGTTCCAAAGAAACCATCTATTCTAGTGCATTATTAGAGCATAGAGCACCATAATTGGTTTACATCAAATCCAATTAGAAAAAACACCATAATTGGTTACATCAAATCTTTTTTCTCATCTAATTTAAGTTCCAGTGCATAGAGCACCATAGGACTACATTAGTGTGGTCGAGTAGTAGTGTTAGTTGGACCACATCCATGTCCACTCTTAGAAGCATCAGTATGGAAAAATTGGATCATATGTTACATGAGGGTGGCAGTAAGTGCATTAAGTTTATGTAAATTGACAATAACTACAACATCCTTCACTATAGAGGGGATTGTCTTTAGCTAAATTAGTTATATGATAGATATTCTCACAAGTTTATTAGGCACATGATATGCACCCAACCTATCCCATCGAAATATTTTTTATTAGCCCTAAAAAATCTTAATAATAAATTAATAAAGAATTTCATTCATGATATTAAACTTGCATTAAATTTTCCTCATAAAATATGAAGGAACCTCATTGTTGTTATAAAGTATGACATCATAACCATCCACCATTAGTCCCAAGAATTCTTTCTCATGTAGTAGTGGATTGGGAAATATTTGAATTACATTAAACGTGGCACATTGATTTTTGGATTACTGAATAATGAGAATTTTTTTATTTTTATCTTTTTTTAAATAGATTAGATCCTGGAGCATCATATACCATAAAGGAGCATAAAGCATGAACTATTATTATGAAAGCAAAGACTAAAACTATAGAAGCAGAAGAAAACAAATAATAGACAGATAATTTTTCACTCCAAATAACATAAAACATCACATCCTCATAGATGGAAAACAAAATATCAAAGGCCACAAGGGCACATACAAAGCATCCAATCACATTTGTGAGTTGCACCTGCTAAGGTTGTAAAATGAAAAATGCTAACTGTCACTACCTCTAGTCTATTACAATAGTTGGTTGTCATTTGTTTGTATTCCTAATTTTGTAAATAGGTACATCGAATACATGAATCTTAGTAACTATGCATTACAAAAAATTGCTAACAAGGTCATGGTATACATGAGTCAAAAATGTCAAATAATCTTGTCCATGGAAGCTGATGAACACATCTCCAACTCACTTTGTGGTACCTACAATCAAAAACACCAAGAAACACATCTCACAATCAGACTTCAAAGTTGAAGTTAGTGATCAAATTATCATTATGGTCTTATAAACTAGAAAAATAAACCAAAGGATTTGAGTAGAGAAATATACTCATCAAGATGGATATTCATTGGTATTTTATCTTAATTTGAATCTGTTCAATAGAAGAATTGTGCATCACTAGTTTACATTGTAGTTTAAAAGATTTGATGGTAACTAAAATTTGATGGTCATTTTGTAAAGTAGAACATACTTGATTCTTTTGTATAATTTGTATGTAATCTAACAGTTCATAGATTTTTTATAACCAAGTTCGAAGGACTACTAAAAATTAATAATTTGAATACTTTACTACCAACTATCCCATGCCAAGTGTCATCTACAACATCAAATTTAATGCTTGTAACAACTTCATGATATGTGATTACAACTTTTAATTTAATTCCTCCCAACATAATAATGTTTGATAGATTTGCTCTTAATCTACCTCATCTATTGTGCACATGGAAAAATGTCATAGATTTTTAAATCCATACCTGTGATCACATTTACCCATTTTCTGATGTTACATGGCATTATATGGCATAAAAATTCATTTAATTTTGTTAAAATTTTAATATTATTTTCTTACCATTAACATTAATATATAGATATATTATAATTTCTATAATATTGATAAATGAAGTTTTTGTGATTCTTATATTGAAATATTTTTTGCAAGAGTAAAGTTGTTTGGCTTACAATTTCCTATTTAAATTTAATTGATTTTACTACATTGATGTGATTTGGTTCTATAAATGATGATTTTCAAATCACTTCACTACATATCCAATTGATAATGACACATGAATAATTTACTTCCACTAATAAAAATGCACCTTTTATGATCGAGAAGGGATACGTGATTTAACCTTGTTGATAAGTGATTATTTTAATTTAATGCCCATTACCGACCAAACATTATTAATGTTTGATAGATTTTCTCTTTGATGTAATCTGCTACACACATGATGAAGTACCGTAGAGTTTTAAATCTTTACCAATGATCATATTTTTGACCTTGTAATGTTGAAGCCTATTTTCATGTTATGTGGCATTGTACACTTTATTAAAGGTATAAAATTTCATTTAATTTTATTTAAAAATATAATATTATTTCTATACTATTAACAATATATAGATTTATTGAAATATATAATATATAATATTGATCTATAATCTATATTAGCGTATATATTATATGATATAATATTATTGATTAATATTAAAATATATTTTACAAAATATATAATATTAATATATAATTAATTAGTTTAATATATAAAAATATTATGATATATTATAATATGTCAATTATATTTATTTAATAACTAATATAATTTTTGTGTGTGGTGGGGTAAGAGGCGTTATGTGAAGAGAAAGAGTGTAAATTGATAATTAAACCTACTAGTTACTCCAAACCCATGACATTGGTGTCAAAATAAGTTCATCTTAAAAATAATTGTGGGTACAAACTTATCAAGATCTGAATCACCATGCAATGCTTTAGTCTACGATGGCTTGCATTATTCATGTAAAGAGATAGCCTCTTACTGCAATCACTATGTTAAAATTGTAACTCCCTTAGTTTTGATCAGGGGGCATCTATATTTGTTGGATAAGAATAACTGAAGTTGTGAGTGATCAGGTTTTGTCTTGGTGATTGCAATAGAGAAATTGCTTTTGTTATAATGGCTCTAAAAAAAAAGTGATCAAGGAGAATTTTGGGTTTAGAAATATGATAAAAATTTGAAGTGGACATATATGTTTGAAATACATCATCTATTTTAATGTGTATGCCTACTATTATACCACCACCTCTTGTTTCTCCTAATAATTAATAATGTTACATATTCAAAAAAATGTGGATGAAACTCCACTTATTATGCATTGAAGAGCCTAATAATTATTTATAAATCATTACCATCAGTTCCAAAGTTCCATGATGATAATTTTACTTCTATTTTTGTATTTGAACTTCTAAAATTTTCATTGTACTATGGTCTTGTAATGGATTATTGAACATTTTCTAATTTTGATGATCCCTTGGATGTGATCCAAAACCCATGGTAAGAGACGCATCAAGTTTAATTTATTGTGACAAGTTTGTTGTTAATTTAATGGAATGAAATTTCTTAAATTATACAAATCTACATTTAGATATAATCTATAAATGGATTCAATGTCTATATATAGAAATTCTATATATAGTAAGTGTTCTAAGGTAGACTACTTAATATGCTCTCACATAACCACACTAATTTAGATAAGCACACAAAATCCTTTCCCAAGAGGTAGTCTAGTTATTAGTTATGATTTTGTGTCACTTATTTTAATTATTATTTTGGGGTCGAATTCATCTCCAAATATTAGTTTGTAATTTCAATAAAGGTGACTCACCCTCACAGGTATTTGAATTGGTGAATTAAATTTTTTCAAAGGTATAATTCTTGGGGGGGCTAAAAATTAAGGATTTAAAAATCCCTATTAGATAATTTGCTTATGTTACATCTAAACAAAATGTGCATGAAACTCCACTTATTATGTAAGAGCATATTATTTCTAAATCATTAGCATAATCTCTATATCAAAATTACAAATCCCTTGGTTTCAATCAAGGGGCATTTGTATTCACTAGATAAGGAGCACAGTTGTGGGTGATCAGGTTTTGTCTTGGTGATTACAATGGAGAAATTTTTTTTTTACAATGACGCTAAAAAAGTTAGAAGTGACCAACAAGAATTCTGGGTTTAGAAATATGATAAAAAATTGAAGTGGACATATATGTTCAAAAGACACCATCTATTTCTATATGTATGCCTACTATTATACCACCACCACTTCTTCCTCCTAATAATTAATAATGTTACATCTTCAAAAAATGTGGATGAAACTCCACTTATTATACATTAAATAGCCTAATAATTATTTATAAATCATTGCCATCAGTTCTAAATTTCTATGATGATAATTTTACTTCTAATTTTATATTTGAATGGCTATAATTTTCATTACACTATGGTCTTGTAGTGGATTATTAAACATTTTCTAATTCTGATGATCCCCTAGATGTGATCCAAAACTCATAGTAAGGACCCATCAAGTCAATAATTTGTTACGATGAGTCTGTTGCTATTTTATTAGAATGAAATAATTTCTCTAAATTTTACAAATCTACATTTAGATATAATCTCTAAATGGATTCAAAGTCTATATATATAAATACTATATATAGTAAGTGTTCTGAGGTAGACTACGTAATATACCCTCACATAACCATATTAATTTAGATAATCACACAAAATCCTTTTCCAAGAGATTTTTTAGTTAAGAGGTATGATTTTGTATCACTTATTTTAATTACCATTTTGGGGTTGAATTCATCTCCAAATAGTATTTTGTAAGTTCAAGAAAGGCGACTCACCCTCACAAGTATTTGAATTGGTGAATTAAATCATCTCAAAGGTGTAATTCTTGGGGGGATAAAAATTGAGTCAAATTCCTATTAGACAATTTCCTTATGTTACATCTTCAAAAAATGTGGATGAAACTCTACTTATTATGTAAGAGCCTACTATTTATAATCATTAGCATAATCTCTACATCAAAATTACAACTCTCTTAGTTTTGATAAGGGGGCATCTATATTCACTAGATAAGGAGCACAATTGTGGGTGATCAAGTTCTATCTTGGTGATTACAATGAAAAAATTACTTTTGTTACAATGGCATTAAAAACATTAGAAGTGACCAAGAAGAATTTTGAGTTTAAAATTACAATAAAAATCTGAAGTGAATATATATGTTTGAAAGACACCATCTATTCCAATGTGTATGCCTACTATTATAGCACCACCACTTGTTTCTCTTAATAATTAATAATGTTACATCTTCAAAAAATGTGGATGAAACTCCACTTATTATGAAAGAGCCTAATAATTATTTATATATCATTACCATCAGTTCCAAAGTTCTTTGTTGATAATTTTACAACTATTTTCATATTTGAACTTCTATAATTTTCATTGTACTATGATCTTGTAGCAGATTATTGAACATTTTCTAATTTTGATGATCCCTTAGATGTGATCCAGGACTAATGGTAGGAGACCCATCAAGTGTAATTTCTTGTGACGAGTCTATTGCTATTTTATTAGAATGAAATTCTCTAAATTATACAAATCTACATATAGATACAATATATAAATGGATTCAAAGTCTATATATAGAAATACTATATATAGTAAGTGTTCTAAGGTAGACTACTTAATATGCCCTTGCACAACCATAATTAAGATAAGCACACAAAATCCTTTTTCAAGAGGTCTTTGAGTTACTAGGTATAATTTTTTGTCACTTGTTTTAATTACCATTTTGGGGTCGAATTTGTCTCCAAATATTAGCTTATAATTTCAAAAAAGTGACTCACCCTTACAGGTATTTGAATTGGTGAATTAAATTATCTCAAAGGTATAATTCCTAAGGGCTAAAAATTAAGGAGTCAAATCCCTATTAGACAATTTGCTTATGTTACATCTTCAAAAAATGTGGATGAAACTCCACTTATTATGTAAGAACCTATTATTTCTAAATCATTAGCATAATCTCTACGTCAAAATTGTAAGTCCCTTGGTTTCAATTAAGGAGCATCTATATTCACTAAATAAGGAGCACAAATATGGGTGATCAGGTTTTGTCTTGGTGATTGTATTGGACAAATTTTTTTTGTTACATTGGCGTTAAAAAAAATAAAAGTGGCCAACAAGAATTTTGGGTTTATAAATATGATAAAAATTTGAAGTGGACATATATGTTCAAAAGACATCATCTATTCCAATTTGTATGCTTATTATTATACCACCACCACTTATTTCTCCTAATAATTAATAATGTTACATCTTAAAAAAATATGGATGAAACCCCATTTATTATGCAAAAGCCTAATAATTATTTTTAAATCATTACCATCGGTTCCAAATTACCATGATGATAAAATTACTTCTATTTCCATATTTGAACTTCTATAATTTTCATTGTACCATGGTCTTGTAGCAGCTTATTTAACATTTAATAATCCTGATGATCCCCTAGATGTGATCCAAAAACACATGGTAGTAGACCCATCAAGTGTAATTTATTACGATGAGTCTATTGTTATTTAATTAGAATGAAATTCCCTAAATTATAAAAATCTAAATTTAGATACAATCTATAAATGGATTCAAAGTCTATATATAGAAATATTATATATAGAAGTGTTATGAGGTAGACTGCTTAATATGCCCTCTCATAACCATAATTTAGATAAGCACACAAAATCCTTTCCCAAGAAGTATTTTAGTTACTAAGTATGATTTTGTGTCACTTATTTTAATTACCATTATATGATCGAATTTATCTCTAAATATTAGTTTGTAAGTTCAATAAATATGACTCACCCTTAGAGGTATTTGAATTGGTGAATTAAATTATCTCAAAGGTATAGTTCTAAGGGGGGGCTAAAAATTAAGGACTCAAATCCCTATTAGAAAATTTGCTTATGTTACATCTTCAAAAAATGTGGATAAAAATCCACTTATTATGCAAGAGCCTATTATTTCTAAATCATTAGCACAATCTCTACATCAAAATTATAACTCGCTTGATTTTGACTTCAATATTGGGATTCAAAGTTGAAGTACTCAATGTGGTGTTGGTTGAAATGTTTAACCCTGACTCTACATTGAGATATCACATGGCTTGTTATCATAAATGAAACTTTAATGTTTATATATTGGTATGGTATTAACTGCTTATGCCCTTACATAACCATAATTTAGATAACCTCACAAAATCCTTTCCCAAGTCTAGGTTTTGAGTTACTAGTACAATTTTGCATCACTTATTTTAATTACCATTTTGGGGCCAATTTCATCTTTAAATATTAGTTTGTTAATTGATCTCACAAGTATTTGAATTGGTAAATTAAATTATCTCAAAATTATTCTATGGGGGCTTAAAATTAAGGAGTCAAATCCCTATTACACAATTTAATCATGTAATTTAATGAACAAATATGAATAAACCTTTTTAATTAGAATAATTATAATAAATAATAAAAATTTGTAAATATTTTTATATTAAAAAACTATCTGAGTTTATTATTTATTTTATTTATGTTTAAATCTTTAAATATTTTTATTAAATAATGTACATAATTGTTTAAATGTTTAATATGTTTAAATATATAAATATTTTTTTTAAATAATTATCTCATGCACTTAGAAATTAGGGTTAAGTTTATCTTTTTCTCTTTCCTTTATTTTATCTTTCCATTTTGAAGGTTGAAAAACATTCTTTTATTGACTGTTAGGTTAATTGTAACATTAGTGGTGGAAGCATTGACCCCATTTTTTACTGTTATTTCTACAAGTGTGGTGTTAGTGGTAAAAATGTTGACCCCATTTTTCACTATCATTTATGTAGGTGCTTCTTGTCAAGTATTTAATCTATGTAATATATTATTTTATTATATTTAAAATGTGTGATTTGTTTGGATTGACATAAACCTTTTATTCATTGTTTACTGCTTTAAGTTATGAAATCGTTAAGATTTGGATGGACCTAGATTTTTGTTATGAAATGGCCAAGATAATCAAATGGTAGAGATTATGATTGTTTAACGCTTACTTGTATTCAATAGGGACCCAAATGGTGAATGTGAGGGAAAACATATATTTTTATTAACTGTAACAAAATAATGAAATGACAAAGATAATGAAATAGACTAGATAATGAAATGATGAAGATTAGGATTGTTTAGCACTTACTTGTATTCAATAGGGACCTAAATGGTGAATGTGAGAGGAAATCTGACATTTTTTATTAACTGTAAGCAAATAATGAAATGGTAGAGATTAGAATTGTTTAGGGCTTAATTGTATTCAATAAGGATCCAAATGGTAAATGTGCAGGGAAAGTAGACATTTTTTATAAACTGTGAGTAAATAATGAAATGGGAGATAATAAAATGGAAGAGATTAGTATTATTTTGTGTTTACTTGTATTTAATAGGGACTCAAATGGTGAATGTGAGGGGAGAGCAAACATTTTTTATTAACTATAAGCAAATAATGAAATGGCCAAGATAATGAAATGATGGAGATTAGGATTGTTTAATGCTAAATTATATTCAATAAGGACCCAAATTATGAATGTGAGGGAAAAGTAGAAAATTTTTATTAATTGTAAGTAAATAATCATAATAAAAAAGTGTCATGATGTGAGAGGGTTTCAATGGTTCCACCGTCTCTATCTTGTCATATAGTTCGTCCATTGGCTCTATTCAGATATTGTGAATTGTTTCTAATTTAGACTAAGTTGAAAAGTCATTTTTACCCTATTTTAGGTTATTATTATTTGATTTGAATTGTTTCCATTTTAGACTAAGTTAAAAAGTTATTTTTTAGGGTGGTGAACTTTTCGCTCATGTTGCGTCATAAAATTTAATGAATGCATGATTGAATAACACCTCAAATTAGTATCTAAGGTGACAAAATTTTCCCTCATACATCGATATTCTTGGGTAGAGGGTCCCATACATCATTATATATTAAAAAATTTCTTATAAAATATCTACACCTATTATATAAGAGCAGCTATTGTTTAGGGAGAAGTTTTTGAGGGGTGGGAAGTAGTAGAGGACTGAAGATTTGTATGGTTGCTGCTTTTTTTTTGGTTGTCAACTATCATTTGCATCCAATCAATTTTTTATTTTTTTTCAAACAATAGTTATGTAATAAAATTCTCCTAATTTCTCTCAGCATCATGTATTACACATATTTTTTGTAGTTTTTAGATCTTATCTAGATATCTTCAGAGTATTCGATATAGGTCTTTTGATCACCCTATACAGATCTTCAAAGCATTATTAGACTTATTCAGAGCATCTTGTGTATGTATTTAGAGCATACCTAGAGCATATTCAGATCAATTCTAGAGCATCTTTGGAGTGTTCTATGAGCGTTCAATCATTGGAGCTCGCTTGTCAAATCCTCAAAATTATAATTGAAAGAGTTGTAAAAATTGTGTGTTACCTTCTCAAAATTACCCCTCATTGGGATGTTTTTTTGTACTCAAAATTACCCCATCCTTGAAATGTGTTTCTCTACTCAAAATTACACCATCTGTGGGATATGTTGTTGTACTCAAAACTACACTATTCATCCAAGTAAGACACAATAACAAGGTAAAAAATTAGTAATAAATTGCATATAAACAATGAAAAAATTGCATTCATATCCTACTTAGATCAGACTTTAAATATTAAATGCAATATAATATATAACTAAATGCAATGCTTTATGGATAATTTATATAACTATGATGAGCTATATGAAATGTTCATCATTGCTCCCCCACACTTTACCTTTTGAAAGTCCTCTCATAAAGAAGTGGGATGATTGATCCTTAATCCAAAATTTTTGATTCAAACCTTTGACTCAAATCATAAACTTCAAAATGATGGCCCTAGTCATGGTGGCCTCTTGATAAGAATCTAAGATCTCTGAATACTATATGCACCTAGGCTTCAAATTTAACTTCTATTTGAGAATTCCAACACCACCATGGAGATAGAGGACACATAATGATAGGAGGCCTAAACCTCATCCCAATCCAGACATCGAAACCTCTTTCTTCTAAGTGCCAAGTGATTATCTGGTAAAATGCTTTTGTTCTTCTTTGACTCCATTTAATATTGGTGGGGATGAAGAGATTCATGTGCTTCAACTCAACAGGGAATGTCTACCACCTAGCAAGACTTGCATTGAAACCATTATCATAATGGTGGTTTATAAAAGATCTAAAAGAAACAATATTAGATCTCAATAGCTCATGATACTTTTTCTTCATGTTCATATAATACAGTGGTTGAAAAGAAGAAATAATTTTCTTTATTTCTATAAATTGTGGTCTCATGCATAACCTAATGGTGCTTTGTAATTATAGAAATTTATTATTGGTTTGTTTCCATGTCATTTGGTTCCTTAGAGTGAATATAAAGGCATGAAATTGTGTCTCGCCAATAAATAAATTTATCAAAAGACTAGATTGATATCCTAACAAAAAATTGAAAGTACATAACTCACAAATAACATCCTAGATTTCTTCAGTGCTCTTTATAAAAACATCCATGAATACAATCTCATATTTAATTATATGTGAAAAAACAAGGGAAATTAGCTAAATCTATCATTTATAAAATTAATCATCTAAGAAAATAACATAAACTGATGAAGGTTGTCAACATGTAATAGTTTCTTAGAAATAACACAAATGTGTTGAGTAGAATCTTGTGCTTTTTGCAATTATAGTTGGGATTATGCCAACTACTTTTGATATTCCTCCTTAAGTTTGGCATTTTCATCTTTCAATTTTAGAATTTTATTCTAGGTGATATGCTAGGTAGATATTATTTCATGTAATGGAATAGGGAAAGAGGGAACAACTCTTGTTAGACCCTCTATCTAAACTAAAATCTCTCATGTTTCTCTTTACATGGCTTGAATAGAGGCTTGTAACTCAAAATTCTTAGTGGTGAGCTCTATTATTATATTAGTACATCAAGCAATCATTGTATTTTTATAATAAATAATTTATCTTAGATTATTAATCAGATTACACTTATCAACATTGGTATTTTGTAAATCAGTAATCTTAGTGTCTTTGATAGCAAGAGAATTATGCAAATCAGTAATTTGAGTGTTCTTGATAGCAAGAGAATTTTTCAAATTACTCAATTCTTAGGTCTGTGAAAACATTACATTATGCACCATAGTTTTTTCAACTTGTATTCCTTGAAGAATTATTTATTGGTCACTAACTCTAGTAACATATTATTCCCACCTTTGTTTCAAATTAGAAATCATTAAGTCCTTACCTTTCAAAGTTTAATGGATAAAATCTAACTCTATTTGTTGTAGTCTAATTATTTCCTTGTGGATGGCATGCCATAATTCTTTTTCTTCATTGACATAATGTGGATAAGATGGATCTTCTTCAATCAAGGGTACATTACCCTTATCAACAATAGAGAGCACATGACACTCTACTTCTTAAGGTACAACTTCTTTTGTTAGGGTTCCTTCTACAAATACAACTTCTTCTACGGTCTATAGATCTTCTTATTCTCCTTCTTCTTATAAGATAAGCTAGAGAATGCACCAAATTTTAGTTGGAGAAGGATGAGGGGTGTCTGAAGAAAGTTCCATTTATTGCTTTGATCTCTGGTGCAATATCTTTGGAACCAATGATGGAGGAGATGGTCGTTATGCAATTTCAACTATGGTTTCTTCAATTTAGATTGTAGTGGAAGGAAGAGAGGTAGATCATGGTGTCTTTTTTGTAGGAACTGGAGAAAATTTTTAGAGGAAAGAGGACCAAGCCTTTTCACCCCATAGTTTACTGAGAAAATAATGGTGATAAATGAGTGTAACTAGCCCATGATGATGGGTAGAACCATTACCTTATATCATCTTCTCAGAAACATTAATCAAATAATTGTAAAGGAAAGAGGGAAATTTGATCTTATATTATTCTCAAATAGATCCTTTCCTCAAATGAAGGAGTCTCATAGCATCTCCACCCACTATTATAAACTGACCATCACAAGTGATATATTTCATTATCTAGAAAACAATATTTTTCCAAGGTTGAGGAAGACTTTCTCTTATAATTCCCTTGGCCACTCCTTGGGGGGATTTGGCTAGTCTATGGTGTGGCTCATTTCCTTCAATAAACATAAACTAGGCCAAAAAATTGATATTTTTAATGTCAACTACTCCATCCTCAAGAATCCTAGATAGAGCACTGATTATAGAGGGATTCACTGGAATGTTCTTCCCTTTGATAATATCATGATCTTCATCAAATTATCATAGAAATCTTTCACAATTTCTTCATGGAATTCCTAAAATACTTTTAAGAAATTCAACCAACCTATTATTTCAAAGACATCTATGGCTGCTTCATCTTGTAGCAATGCATTAGAGGATTCCAGTTCACTTTTTTTCTTTCTCCCACCCATCTTTAGAGCAAGCACTATTTAATTGCAAATATGACTATATTGTAAAAACATAGCGCTCAAATTTACACAAGGAATAGGGGAAGCAATAGATTATAGATACGACATAGCAATTACTAGCAATGATAATACAAAAATGAATAGAAAATTAGGTTATATGATGTGATTATGATAAGAATGATGGTTACAATTATAGTTTATCTCTTTGGATCATGTGAGATATAATGGGAATGTGTTTTATCCAGTCAAGTAGTAATATGTGTCATAAAGGTCATTATTGGTAATACTAGGAGCAATAATCATAATTAATTATGCATCATACCAAATATTTTTGACAGACCCTCTATTTAAAACATAGTTACATCAATCTTGTTTGAAAAGATCATTTGAAAACATCATCACAAAATACCATCACATCAATTCTTTTGGAGATCTTTTGAAAACACCATCACATCAAATTATGGATTGTGGCATTGTTGGTCTGATGGCATTATTTTGATTCTCAATGATGGAGTTGGATTATTCCCATTCATGATTTTTCATCTTAGGAACATAATTATCAGTCTTTGGAGCTAAAATTTTAGACCTCGGAGCAAAACTATAGTCTATTCAGACTTTGTTTATATATAAAAGTATTAAGCACCTTATATATAAATCACCTAATTAATTACAAAAACCTTATATATATTTAGCACCTTATATATATATATATATATATAACCTTGTATATATGGTCTTGTTTGTATGTATTTGTAGCCAGTTACATCTGCTTAATCCATGTCTTATCTGAAGAACCACTTGGGGGATCTATTAATAGAGGTAATGGCTGAGTTGGAGTTTGTCCCATTTGAATAGATAAATGGGACATGTTCTAACTTGGTAGTTCTAGATGTTCCTGCTTTGGCCATGGATTTTAAATTTTGATTGATGAGATTGTATATTATCTTAATGTGGGATGAATGCACAGAAGACCTTTTTGGTAAGATTGATTAATACAATGTTGATGGCGATCCTGATTCATGTTTTATTAATGGACAATCTTGTCAAAATTTGAACTATTGATTTTAATAATTAATTACTCTAGAATTCAATTTAGCTTTAATTTGAATTTGATTTGCCATAAATTTTAGCTTTAAAGCTAAATATGTCCACCATTTGACATGTGGCTACCACCTTGGATACAACTAAGTAATCACATGGCATGAATATGACTAAGCTATCTAGTTGGCTTAAAATTTAGACATGTGGCACCTTTTTATTACCTCAAAAATTCTCAAAATGTAGTTTTGCATGATGACTCATCTATTTCTCACCACCTAGCAACCCTTAATTTGTAGCGAGCTCTTAGGTGGTACCTTTTAATTATAATACCTTTAATGGGGAATCCACTCTTATACCTATTTGAAAGGTATATAAAGAGATACCTTTAAGGATAAATCCACTTTTTTGCATGTTTAAAATGTATCTCCTAGGAGATACCTTGAAGATATCACACAAGCCTTCAAAATATCACCCAGTAGTGCCTTCCATGTAAAAGAAAATTCCACTTGTTCTTTGAAGGAGAAATCCTCTCTTGTGCCTATTTGAAAGGTTATTAGGAGATAGCTTGAAGTAGAAATCCACTCTTTTTCTTGAAAGGTATCTCCTGGCAGATACCTTTAAGGTATTATAAGGGCCTTTAAAATATCACCTAGTAATGTTTTCCATGTAAAGGAAAATTGCACTTGTTCCTTGAAGGAAAAATCAAATATTATCTCTATTTGAAATGTATCTCCTAGGATATACCTTAAAGGGAAAATCCACTCTTGTGCATGTTTGAAAGGTATCTCCTATAAGATACATTAAAGGTATTACAGGGGCCTTTAAAATAATAACCTAGTAGTGCCTTTTATGTAAAGGAAATTCCACTTGTTTCTTGTAGAATAAATCCACTCTTGTACCTATTTGAAAGGTATATCCTAAGAGATATCTTGAATGGGAAATCCACTCTTGTGCATGTTTGAAATGTATCTCTTTAGAGATACCTTAAAATTATTACAAAGGCCTTCAAAATATCACCCAATAATGCCTTCTGTGTAAAGGAAAATTCCACTTGTTCTTTGAAGGAGAAATCCACTCTTGTGCCTATTTGAAAGGTATCTCTTATGAGATACCTTGAAGGGTAAATACACTCTTGTGTATATTTGAAATGTATTTACTAGGAGATACCTTGAAGTTATTACAAGGGACTTCAAAATATCACCCAATAGTGTCTTCCATGTAAAGGAAAATTGCACTTATTTCTTGAAGGAAAAATCCACTTTTCTCCTTATTTGAAATGTATCTCCTAGGAGATACCTTGAAGGGAAAATACACTATTGTGCATGTTTGAAAGTTATCCCCTAAGAGATACCTTTAAGGTATTACAAAATCTTTTGAAATATCACTCAATAGTACCTTTCGTGCAAAGGAAAATTCCACTTGTTCCTTGTAGAAGAAATCCACTCTCATGTTTGATTGAAAGGTATCTCCTAAGAAATACCTTGAAGGGTAAATCCACTCTTTTGCATGTTTTAAATTTATCTCCTAAGAGATAACTTAAGGTATTATAAAGACCTTCAAAATATCACCCAATAGTGCCTTCCGTGAAAATTCCACTTATTTCTTGAAAGAGAAATCCACTATTATGTTTGTTTTAAATGTATCTCCTATGAGATACCTTGAAGGGGAAATACACTCTTGTGTATGTTTAAAAGGTATTTATTATGAGATACCTCAAAATATCATCCATAGTGCCTTCCATGTAAAGGAAAATTTCACTTGTTCTTTGAAGAAAAAATCCACTTTTAACCCTGTTTGAAATGTATCTCCTAGGAGATACTTTGAAGGGGAAATCCACTCTTGTGTATGTTTCAAAGGTATATCCTAAGAGATACCTTGAATTTATTATAAAATATTTACAAATATCACTTAGTAGTCCTTCTGTGCAAAGCAAAATTCCACTTATTCCTTGTAGGAGAAATCCACTCTTGTGCCTATTTGAAAGGTATCTCCTAGGAGATACCTTGAAGGGGAAATACACTATTGTACATGTTTGAAATGTATGTCATAAGAGATACCTTGAAGGTATTATAAAGGCATTCAAAATATCACCTAGTAGTGCCTTCCGTGTAAAGGAAAATTCCACTTGTGAGGAATCCATTCTTGTACTTCTCTCCTAGGAGATACCTTGAAAGGGTAAATCAACTCTTATGAATGTATTACAAGGGCCTTCAAAATATCACCCAGTAGTGCCTTTTCCATGTAAAGTAAAATTACACTTGTTCTTTGAAGGAGAAATCACTCTTATCATTATTTGAAATGTATCTCCTAAGAGGTTTGGCTTATTGAATTAATCAAACTCAAAGAGGTGAGGGAACATGAAAGCAATGCAAATCTAATCTAAAAATAAGCAACTAAGAGATGGCTTGACAAGAAGTAGTTAGACCTAGGATTTAAACCTAGAGATTTAGTTCTCAATTATGATTAGTGGGCCACAAAGCTAGGATAACATGCAAAATTTGACTCTCTTTAGAGAGGACCATTTTGCATCATCAATGATAGGTGGGGGAATGCTTTTGAATTAAAACATCAAGAGGGCAATGCATTAAATATCCGTGTTAATGGGATTGATTTAAATCATTTCAACTACCTACCCATTTATCCCCTTTGTACATAATTATCTAGTTTCCCTTTCTATCATGTATTTCCTTTTTATTGTTGTTTGTTTCCTTTGCTTTGTTCCCTTTGTTGTTTCTTTTTAAAAATAAGTGTCATTGACATAGGTGGCTGATCTAATCACCATGTATCCTCTCCTCAATCCTCCCAAATATACAAAACATTCTTTGCAAGATGGTTAGCTACCTGCCTCACCTATCATTAATGTTAGATGTTCCATCACATGCAATTTACCATAAAAATCATAATAAAATCGCTTGCAAATGGCCCTTCCAACATGTGTGTTGCACTTAGCATTAATGGGGACACTCATTTTCTAAAATTTCCATAACAAACCTACCAAGTGGCACCAGTGCATAAATACTCCTCTTATTTGAAGCCAAATATCAAGCACTTTGAGATTTTTTTAAGAGCATTGAGAAATTGAGATAAATGGAGAAAGAGTGTCTATAGGTATATGAGGTAGTGAAGAATCATAAATACAATTTTAAGAAAGAAATAGAGAGTGATTTTGAAGTAGATATCTCAGCATGGAAGCTTTTAGGTCCTCATCCAAAAGCAACAAGCATCCCTCAAAATAGAGAACCCACGGTATGAGCAATGGTGGAGATCCTCCCCTTAAGTACACCATGAGCAAATCCTATGCTTCAGCCCCTACCCAAGCGAAGTAAAAAGTTCCAAATACTAAGAAGACAACTAAGGGGCCTTGTAAGGATAAGACTTTGGTAATTGATTTCATAGATGACATATTCAACTTGGATTTAACCTAAAATCCCAACAATCTAAGAGAGGGTGCCCACGCTTGGATGCTTGAGAGGATTAGTAGGAAAGGATATAACTCTTTTGGATGTAGAATATAGTATTTCACACTAGTATAACACATGGTGTCATATGTATACTCATACCCCAATATCATCACTCTATGCATAGAGAGATACAATGTCAACACTAGTATGATCACTGACAATGCCAATCTGAAGGTTAAGATCAGTGCAAACAACATCAGGGTAATGCTTCAGCTCTCATATGATCTCAAGGCCATTGTCTACAACATTGATAGCCTCTAGAGCATATGGGATTCCTTGAGAGATAAGGCATGATTATTTAGATCTTTCCTTAAGGAAGATGTCATAGAGATGCCTCCACTACCCATGTCCCTATTTAATTTTCCCATGTAGTACTTAAAAGACACCCTATCCATACTAGCCTTCATCCTAGGTATGGACTCTGATGATAATTTTTATGACCCTTAGTTGGGCACGCTCTACCTAATGACTATGGTTGAAAAGAGACAAGAGTTCAAGATGGACTTTTTCAAAGCCATCACCTCCACCATGAGAGCATAGTTGGGGAATAATTTAATGATGAGTACCTTATGATACCCATCTTTCCTCATGCACCTAATTTTATACTAACACTCCTAATTCTTTTCCAAGTACCTCTAGCTCAACAACTTAGATACAAAGGTTTTCCCCAATATGGCCCCAGTCACCATATGGACCCACATATTATCAAATACTAGGGACTACTATGAATTCTTAAAGCAATTTATGATTCCAATTCTCATGGAACTCGACCACCTGGCCATCACTTCCAAGATGATAGATTCATAAAATGTGTGGCTCACAGGTAATAAAGTTCTTACCAGTTGGTTTTAGGGAGATCACTTTTCATTCATCTGAGTGCATGGATTCCAAAGAGAGCCATTTTGGCTCTCCTGCATGCTAACTGATAGAACCTTATCCTAGAGTTGGCTCACCAAATCGATGTAGTAGACTCTAATTATGGGGTGGGAAAGAATAAAAAGGGTATGTATGATATCCCTTTTGTGAGAGATAGCATCATAGTGCTCAAAAGACACCAAGGACACCTCCTCAAAACCAACCTAGTAGATCTCAGTGTCATCTTTATAGACAATCAATGAAACTATGATCTAATAGGATACATAGTCAACTTGAAGACCACCAATACTCCTAGGCATTAAGCTTGACCTTACTTAGAGAAAAGGAAGTCACCCATGAAGGACATTCCTCAAAATTATGTGGACCTAGCCCTAATCTCATAAGACATACTCAAATTATGGGAGTCTTTCTATTTCATAGTCTAACCTTTTGACCCAACTAATAAATTTTCAAAGAGGATGAAGAACCAACTCACTCCGTTAAATTGTAGTGGAGAGAAATGATCTACCTTCACCAAGTATAGGTTTAAGATCAACCAGCCACATGATGATTTATATGAAGATGATAGGGATGAATAATTTGAGAAGCTCTAAGACGAGTACCACCTAGAAGAAATGAGGTTAAAATAAGAATGCACTCTCAAAATTGAGATAAGAGGAGATGAAAAGGATAAGAAGACACTCCTAAAGAAGATGCAAGAAGTAGAGGTCACGGTGACCAATAAGCCTTCAACATGGCCACCTCTCATGTTCCCCTATCCCATGGCCTCTTAACAATAACAAGATCCCTCCAATCACCTCATGGTTGGGCCATCCCAACTCAAGTGGATCAAGGCAACTATTTTTATCCCTCTATTATACCCTCCATAGAAGAAAAATTACTTTGTAGATCCTCTTCTTTCCACCTCAGCTTCCTTCTCCACTTTCCAATCTTTGGTATTCTCTTCATCCACCCAACCTACCATTGGGCCTGACCCCTTATCCTTAGTAATACTTATCTCCTCCTACATGATTTTCTTCACTCCCCTAAATTAATCATCTTCCTCATCCTCCCTCATAACACAATCACTATTCACCCTACCTCACAAACTTTCACCTTTCTCCCCTTTGACTCTCACCATCCATTCACTCGACTCCATGGGATCAAGATCCACTGCTTTACAATAGCAATTAGCTATTCCATTTATGCTACCATAGGGTATCCCCTTTGTGAGAAAGATCATCCAAGTGTTAGACTAGTATTATCAGTAGGTGGATGTAGCAAAGGTATCTTGAAAGGCACAAATGGAAAGGAAAAGGGAGAAGCATGCAAAGGTCAATGCCTAACCTCACATGCGGTCATTTTATAACCCTATGTAACAATCTCTTATGGTTTCTCATTTAACCCCCCAAGTAGTAAAGTTTTAAGAATATATGAAATGAGGGGACTACACCATCCAAGCTGTCAGCCTTAACCTCAACCAATTTCAACCCACTAATAGGGTTGAGCTTATGGAAGAAACATAAAAGTCCATGACTATGAACTATGTCAAGGTGGCTTGTTAGTTGGAAAACACCAAGTTGAAGCTCTCAAAGGTGAAATCTATGGTTGACCATCTCAATGTTTAGGTTAAGATAAAGGAGATAAACCTCAATAAGGTGAGGGATAACCTCTAAGGGAGCACCTCAAATGAAAGCTAGCCTACGATTAGCCATTGAGACCAAGTTGTAAGAGTAGAAGATGAAACTGATTGAAATTAATGAGAATCTCCATGATTTAAATTGGTTGTATCAATAATTTTAGTGTTAGTCATAACATGACTCCTTAATGAAGTACCAGGAGATTAAGTAGTTGAAAAATGATTTCACCACTAGCCCAGAAGCCACTATAATCCTTGCCATAGTCTAGTAGTTGTATAAATCCTATTAGTAATGGATTAAGACCATAGTGTTAAACCTAAAAACAACACTAACCTTCATCACAGATGCATAAAATTTGTCCTCTCATGTAATTATATTTGTTGATCAAGTGATCACCTTTATCTCACCCAAGGTTTCAAACTCATAGAGCCTTGTCCAAAATCTCTATAACAATTCTCCCAAAACACTATAAGTAGTGGTGGTGATGGACCAGAGGTAGGAAATGGCAAAGGTGAATGCATTCCTAAGATACAACAAGATAGCAAATAAATGTAAGGCATTCCTCAATTCCTTAGAATAATCAGTCCAAGAAAGGCATGGGCACATTGAGAAACTAGTCCAGTTAAGACTCCCCTCCCCTTTCTTTGTGTATAATAGCATCCTCCCTAAGGACCAAATCAAATTACTACTTGAGAAAGAGCAAAATGACTAGATCATCTTCACAGCTCTTGATCAAACCCCTAATGTCTCCAAAGTAGAGAAGATCTTGCACCCACTCACCTAGCTAGAGTTCTAAATGCTGGTGGTTGTCAAAGGCTTAGGAAAAATATCCTTCAAGGAGATAATAGATCTAGATTGAGCCTTTGAGGCTCTTAAGAATAAAACCCAGCCAAAAGATGAAGAGTGAGCACCCTTGTAGGTGGCCCTTCAAAAATTATAGGTTTCTGCACCTTCCTCCCAATTTTGTAGTTTTGCTTCAACTAGTCTGAGTGCTAGAGTTTTTTGGGTTCTCCAATCTACAGGTGGACACCCCTATCTATCATTAGGAACTATATATTAGAAATCCACATTTGTTATTTAGATTAGTTTGTTTCTAACTCTAAACTCATTCAGTAGTTAGCAGTTCCTTGGCACCTTCCAATGCCCCCCTTTTTAGCTTTTTCCTTCTTTAGTCCCCCTTTCAAAAAAATTCCAAGTCCCAACCCTCATTTGATTCTAATGTGTGGTAGTCTGGTGCTCATCTAGCTCAAAGAGATTTTCATCTCACTCTAGAGAAGCATCAGTTTGATATGTGGTGCCCTCATACTCGATCTCACCAAGGAATCCCCAGTCCCTCTAAAAAAGTGTATCTTGATGTGTGTCATCTATGTGCTTTCCCAAAAGTAGCATTGGGTTTCTAGAGATTAGAAGAGCACCATTTGATGAAGGTGTGGGTCCTCCTCATGATCAAAGCTTTTGAAACACATTAAGCTTAGCTTAAAGTGTAAAATAATGATTTTTAAGAGGATCAAGGTTGTTATATGTAGCATAGTAGGGATAGCTCTAGAAGAGAACACATGGGATCACCTCACTTCTCCCAAGCATAGTTTCCATAATAGAATGGTGTAGTTGCATCATATATGAGATCTAGAGCCTAACTACACTCATGAGATTGAGACCCTATTTTAGTTACAATGATGTCATAATGGGTGTGATTATTTGGATCTCTCAGTGTTGCTTTCTCCAAGAAGCTACCTTGCTTATATATTATAGTCTCTTCCCATTTAGAAGGGGTTGGATATCATTTTTGTAAGTTATATTTTTATTTACCATTGTAATAGAATAGGAATAACAAAAGTTAGTATTTTTTATATTATACAATCTTAACTGGTACATCTCACAGGTGAAAAAGGATGATTTTTTTTTGCCCCTTTATAGCCTTATATATTCTATCTCCATCTACAATGAAGAGGATGTGATGTTCTGTGTTATTTGGAGTGGAAAATTGTCTCTATCTGTTGTTTTTTTGTTTTTCTTTTATAGTATGGGAAATCCACTCTTGTCCATTTTTGGAAGGTATCTCTTAGGAGTTACCTTAAAATTATTACAAGGGCCTTCAAAATATCACCCAATAGTGCCTTCCATGTAAAGGAAAATTCCACTTTTTCCTTGAAGGAGAAATCCACTCTTATGCCTATTTGAAAGGTATCTCCTAGGAGATACCTTTCAATGGAAATCCACTCTTGTGCTTGAAAGGTATCTCCTAGGAGATACATTTAAGGTATTATAAGGGCCTTCAAAATATCACCCAATAGTTCCTTCCATGTAAAGGAAAATTCCTCTTGTTCCTTGAAGGAGAAATCCACTCTTGCACCTATTTGAAAGGTATCTCCTAGGAGATACCTTGAAGGGGAAATCCACTTTGTGAATGAAAGGTATCTCCTAGGATATACTTTGAAGGTATTATAAGGGCCTTCAAAATATAACACAATAGTGCCTTCCATATAAAGGAAAATTCCACTCAAGGAGAAATCCTCAAAATGGACTTTAAGCTAAACAAATTAGGCTAAGATTTAATCATGATTTTACCAATCAAAAGCTAATAAAAAATCAATTCAACATTGAGGCAAAAAGACCCTAAGCATGTTCATTTCTAAATAAAATTCCATTGAACCTAAAATATATAAACACAAGCAACATTAGAAGGGGTAAAACCATAAACATCTGAAAACATGTCCATTAATCCAAATGAGAGTCGGGAACAATGTATAACCAAAATAGATGTGGATAATCTCCAAATTAGAAAATGTCACTTGGTAGTGAGTGAGATTAATTCCTAAAGATAATATAAAATATTAAAGTTGTAGATTAGAAACATATAAAATCTTAAACCAAGTGACATAGATTAAAGTTTTCAACATGATAAAATGACCATGACATAAAAATAGTATGAGGAAATCAATGTCTCAAGTAAATTGTCTTAGATGAATTATTTCATAGGCCAAAGTGGCAATGACAAAAATCTTGAAGGGTCTTTGAAAAAAAGGTTAAAGGGCACTTTGAGAAGGTCTAAAAGGCATTTCTCATCAAGGAAAGGTCTAGGACAAAAGTCCCAAAGGGAAAAGGACCATTCCAAAAACGTCAAAGGGTAATTTCAACAATCTTGAAGTGTAATTTCAAAAATATTGATGGATAATTTCAAAAATCCCAAAGGGTAATTTCAAAAATTTAGAAGGTTAATTTTAGAAGACACAAAGGGTACTTTTAGAAGACCCAAAGGGTACTTTTAGAAGACCTGAAGGGCACTTCTCATCAGGGAAAGGGCCCTAAAGGCCTTTTCATCATCAACATGTTTGGTAAAGTTTGATGGGTGGTGTATCGGCCTCCTCTTCCTCAAGTTCCCTCCATTTTTTTGGATATAATTTTTAATAATTTGTCAGACTCTAGCTTTAAACTAGGAGATTTGGTTATCAAATATGTCTAACAAGCTACAAAACTATGATAGCATGCAAAGTTTGACTCCCTTTAGAGAGGATAGTTTTGCATTATCAACGATAGATGGGGGAATACTTTTGAAATATAATACCAAGAGGGAAACACATTAAATATCCCTATCAATGGGATCAACTTAAATCATTTCAACTAACTTTCCCATCTTCCCCTTATATATTATCAGTTAGTTTCCCTTTCCATTATGTGTTTCCCTTTCTTTATTTTTTTCCTTCCCCTTATTGTTTCTTGTTAAAAATAAGTGTCATTGGAAAAAGTGGTTGACCTATTTACCATGCCTCCTTTCCCCAAATTCTCTTGAATCCCTAAAAACATTCTCTAAAAGATGGTTCTCTGCCAACCTTACCTAACATTAATATCATACACTCCATACATAAATTACCATGATGATCATCATAAATCTTTGGCGTGTGGCTATCTAGGTGTATGTGTTGCCCCTATTATTTATGAGGGTGCCTCTTTCCAAAAATTTCCCATGATGGACACACCTAACAGTGGTAATAGTGCATAAATATCCCTTTTCTCCTTTCGAGCCAAACACTTGACACTTTATGATTTTGCAGCAAACATTGAGCAATTGAGAAAAAAAGAAAGAGATTTTATAGGATAAATGAGGTATTAACCATCAATCCAATCTTATAGGTAGAAGAAAAAAAAGGTTCATTCAAATAGATACAAATATGGAGGCCTCTACATCCTCATCTAGTAGTGGCAAACATCCCTTAAGCTGAAAACCCATAATTCAAGTAGTAGAGGATATCCTACCTTTAAGCACATAGTGGATAAATCTTACGCTTTAACCCCTACTCAAGCGAAAGAGAAGGTGTCATATACTAGACCAGCTACCAGGTGACCCTACAAAGATTAAGATTTGGTAACTAATTTTGTGGATAACATATTTACCCTGAAATTGGACCAAAACCCCAATAATTTGAGAGAGGGAAATTACACCTAAATTCTTAATAGGGTAAGCTATAAATATTATAACACCTTAGGATGAAAATTGTGGTAAATCATGCTACCACAATATATGGTGCCTCAGGTACACCTGTGCCCTGAGATTATTACTCTCTACCCAAGAAGATACAACACTGATATTGGTGTGATCATTGGTAATGCCCACTTAAGGGTAAAAATTAGTGCAAATGATATCAGAGAGATGCTTTGACTTCCTTACGACCCTAAAGCCATTATCTATAGCATTGAGAGCCTCTAGCTTATCTAGTATTCCTAAGTCAAAGATAAGGTAAGTTTCCTTAGGACTCTACTCAACCATGAGGTCACTGAGATGCCTCTTCTACCCATGCCCTAGTTGATCTTTCCCATACACCATCTGAAAGACACTCTGACTATTCTAGATTTCATCATAGGCATGGATAGTAATGTCAACATCTATTACTTTTAGCCAGGGGTGGTCTTCTTATTGACAATAAAAGAAAAGGGGCAGGAGTTCAAAGTGGACTTTGCTAAAGACATTACTTCTAACATGAGTAAAGAACTAGAGTATTTATCAATAATGAGTACCTTCTGGTACTCATCCTTCCTTATGTACTTGATCCTACACCAACATTCCCATTTATTTTCCAAGTATCTTTAGCTTAACACCTTTGATACTAAGAATTTTTCCCATGTAGTGGCCCCCATCATAGTATGTAATAACATATTATCAAAGATTAGGGACTACTTTGAGTTCTCAGAGCAGTTCATGGCTCTAGTTCTCATGGATCCTAGCCAAATGGTTGGCACTTCTAGGATGGAAAATTATCAACAAGCTCAGTTCTCAACCAATAAAGTCTCAACTAATTGGTTCTATAGGGCCCACTTCTCTTTCATGTGAGTACATGGTTTCAAAGGAGATCCCTTTCAACTTCCCTACACATTGACAGACAAGACCTTAGCCCTTGAGTTGGCTCACCAACTTGATGTGGTAAACCTTATCTATGAGGCTGAGAAGAAGAAAAAAGTTGTATATGATGTCCCTTTCTTAAGAAGTAGCATCACAGTACAAAAAAGGCATCAGGGGTGCCTCGTTATAGCCAACATAGCATAATTTGGCCTTAATTTGATAGATGACCAATGGGACTATGATTTGAAAGGATACATAGCTAAATTGAAGACCATCAGTGCCCCCAAGCATCAAGCTCAGCCCTACTTGGAGCAAAGGAAGTCACCCATAGAGGACATCCTCCAAAATCATGTGGACCTAGTTTAGATGTCAAAATATACCCTTAAACCATGGGAGTATTTTTATGAAAAGGTCTAGAAATATGACCCAGCCCAAAATTTATCAAAGAGAATGAAGGGCCTACTCTCCCAATTAACTTGGAGTGCAGAGAATAAATTTTCCTTCATCAAATATAGGTTTGAAACCGATAATCCATCCAAGGGCTTATATGATGATGGCCAAGATGATAAGTTTGAGAAGTTTTGGGATGAGTTTCACTTAGAAGAGGTCAAGTTTGAGGAAGAATCTACTCTCGAGGTCAATATGGTAGGGATAAAGAAGAAGAAGAATAAGAAGATACTCCCATGTAATAAGTAGGGGACATACCCCTAGAAGAGAAAGTAGAAGAATTAGAGGTAGTGGTCACCCAGAAGCCTTCAACATGGCCAACTCTCATGCCTTCAAATCCCTCAACCCCACAACAATAACAGGATCCCTTTGGGCACCTCTTAGCTAGGTCATCCTAGCTCAAGTGCATCAAAGCACCCATTTTTATCCTTTGTTGGTTTCCCTCTAGAAGAAGATCCAATTCATAGATCCCTTACTTTCCACATCTACATCTTTTTCCACTACCCTATTCCCCTCTATAGCTCTGTAATAGGTTATAGCATCATCTATTGCCCAACTAAGTACTTTAGCTCCCCTTGTCACTTCATCATCTACCCTAGTATCCCCACTATAGGTTTTAGTACCTTCTGCTACTAAAATTGGTACCACTTTGACCCCAATCTCCTCCTCATGCAATCAACCTATCACCGATCCCAACCCCTTCTCTTTCACTATACCTATATCCTCCCACATCTCTTTCCTCCCTCCCTCAGCTTCATATTCTACCTCATCCCCCTAGTGATGTAATCCCCATTCACCCCACCCCACAAACTCCCATCTTTCTCTCCTTCAACCCTTCACTTTCATTAACTCACCTCCATAGGAGTAGGCCCAGTTGCTTCACAATAGCAAGTGGTTATCTTATTCATGCTTCCACAAAGAACCTCCTTTATGTTAGAGATCATTCAAGTGTTTAACTAGTTCTAATAGAAATTGGACATAGCAAGGGTAGCACAAAAGGCCCAAGTACCAAAAAAAAGGAGAAAATAATCCAAGGCTTATGCCCAAGCTCACATGAGTCATTTTATGACCCAATGTAGCAATCTCTTATGGTCACTCAATTGAATCCTAAAGTAGTCAAGCCCCTTGAATAATTGAAATTGAGGGACTATATTATCCAAGTTGTCAACCTTAACCTTAGTCAAGCCTGGTCCATTGATAGAGTCAAGCTTATAGAAGAGATGAAAAATTCCATGATAACAGACTATGTTAAGGTGGCCTATCAACTAGAGAAGACTAATATGGGGCTCTCAAGAGTTAAATTTATGATTGACCACCTCAATATTGAGGCTAAAGCTAAATATACTGACCTCAATAAGGCATGACTAAATCTACAAGGTAGTATCCTAAAATAAATCTTCCAAGAGGAAGCCAATTCACATAGAGCTATCGAAACCAAGCTATAAGAGTAAGAAATGGAACTAGATGAGATTTGTTAGAAGCTCCATGATACAAATTGGTCATATCAACTCTTGTAGAACTAGGCATATCAAGACTCCTTGATCAAGGACCAAGAGATTGAAAAGTTGAAAAATGACCTCGTTTCTTGCCCCCAAGTCACCAAGATCCTTCCCATAGTCCAACATCTATACAGGTCTTATTGGCAATAGCTCAAGGCCATGGTAGTGAACCTAAATATAGCACTAACCTTCATCATAGACCTGCAGAAGCTATCCTCTCAAGTGATCACATTTGTTGATCAGATGATTAATTTCATCTCCTTAAAGGTCCTAGAGTTGCAAAACATTGTTCAAAAACTCTATAATGCTTCTCTCAAAGTATTAATGGTAGTAGGGGTGACTGACTGGAGGTAGGTAATGAAAAAGGTAAATGAGTTTTTAAGCTATAATAAGGTAGCAAATAAGTACAAGGCATTACTTAATGCCTTAGATCAAATAGCCTAAGAAATGTGGGTACATATAGAACATTTGGTCTATTTGAGACTCCCTTCCCCTTTCTTAGAAAATAATAGTGTCCTCTTTGAGGATTAGATCAAGGCACTACTTGAGAAAAAGTAGGATGATCAAACCATCTTTGTGGCTCTCAATCAAATGTCTGATGCCTTAGAGGTGGAAAACAATTTTCACCCACTCACCCAGTTAGAGTTCCAGATACTGGCAATGGTTGAGGGCATCGTAAACATCTCCTTCAGGGAGATGATAAATCTGGATAGAGACATTAAGGCTCTCAACAAAAATACCCAACCAAAATAGGATTGGGCACCCTTATAGACATCCCTTCAAAATTTATAGGTTTTTGCACCTTCCTCTCTTTTGTAGTTTTGTTTTGACTAGTTCAAGCAACAAAATTTTAGGTTCTCCTACCCATAGGTAGATGCCCCTATGAGTCACCAAAAATTGTGGATTGAAAATCCATGTTTTTTAATTTTTGGAGCAATTCATTTCTTTTTTTGAACTTGTTCAGCATCAACACGGTTCCTTGGCACCTTCTGATGGATCCCCTTTCAATGCTTCTTCTTCAGGCCCCCTTTCATAATTTTGACAAGGTCCCAACCTTTGTTCACCTTAGAAACATGGAATTTCTAAGCTCAACCTCACCAAATAACTCCTTAACTACTCTAAATAAGAGCCTACATGATATGTGTTATCTTCACACTTTCCCAAGAGTTGTGTTGATTTGTCAGTATTTAAAGAAGTGCCATTGGATGATAGTGTGGGTCCCTCTTTTAAGTAAAGCTTTTGAAACACTTTAGGCTTGGCCTAAGGTTTAATCCTTTGATTTTTGGAGCCAAAACCATTGACAATAGTATAATTA
This sequence comes from Torreya grandis, assembly GCA_037957365.1. Lineage (NCBI taxonomy): Eukaryota > Viridiplantae > Streptophyta > Pinopsida > Cupressales > Taxaceae > Torreya > Torreya grandis. Next base: position 4,308,188 of record JARHVA010000605.1, on the reverse strand, counting down.
ATATGTCTCTAAGATTAGACACGTGGCACCACCTCACTTCTCCCAAGTGTACTGGTCTTAATAGAATAATGTAGTTACCCCATATCCTAGATTTGGAAGCCAATTGCACTAATGATCTCAAAACATCCTTTTAGTTGTAATGGCATCATCATGGTCACAGAGAGGGAATCTCCAGGTGTCTCTTTTTCTAGTGTTCACCTTGATTATTTATTTAGAGCTCATTTCTTTTGTAAGGGGTGGCTAGCAATTATTTTATTTCTTCATATTCTCATTTTTATGGATAGCCATTATAATAGACTAGGATAGTATTAGTTAGAATTTTTTTATTATATAACCTTAGCAATCATAATTTCATCTCACATCTATAAATATTTATATAGGAAATTATTCATTGAGAGTGAGATTTTTAAGCTTCAACATTATTAACTAGGAGATTCCTTCATGAATAACTTGAAGTATCTCCTAAGAGATACCTTAAATATATAACAAACCTCAATAGCACTGGGTAAGTTCAATCTTGAGGTATCCAATAGGAGATTACTTTGATGTCCTTGTAATACATTCATGAGTAAATTGAAGTTATCTCCTAAGAGATACTTAAAGATATTAAAAGGACCATCAAGGTAAAGGAAAATTTTAGAGGTACAACAAGGCAATTATTCAGATCTGAAACTATTGACATAATAGGGAAAATTATTAAACTAGGTTGAGGTGGAAAGATCATGTGTATAAGAGGATCTAAAATGTGTACTCTCCCAAGTATTGGAAGGCCCTTCAAGTTATCAAGTTATCAACCAGTAGTGCTTTCAAGGTGAAGGTAAATTCTACCAGGAGATAAATTCAACGTCCCTTTGAATGTATGACAACACCCTTCAAGGTGTCCACTAAGAGATTCCTTCAAGGGCCTTGCAATACACTTGTAATACCATCATGGTTAAATTGAAGGTATCTCCTATGAGATGTCTTGTAAGAACAATTCACTCTTGTGTATGATTGAAAGGTATCTTTTAGGAAATACCTTGAAGCTACTTGTTGATGGATGTTTTGACACATATTAGAAACATACTCCCCCTCATCTTTCTCCTTTGAAACAAATTTTTATGGATTCCTTTGCCTATTAGATTATATTGGTTGGTGCACATAATTTATTTTCAATTTGGTCAAACCTTATTAGTTTAAGTGTGAGTTAATGTATATTTACAAATATTCAATATGTATTTTGTATTGTACTTTAAAATTAACATTTGTTGATATACGTTTAATCACTACTCAAACATAAAAAAAAAATCATGAATCGATGCAATATGCAACTTGCATTTTACAAAAGATCAATATTTAAATAAATTCAATTGCTTTGTAGAATGTCTTTGGGTGAAAAAATAATTACCACACTTAAAAGGCAGAAGAAGGCCTCACTCAAAGATAACTTGGATAAAAGGTAGAAGAGGACGTCACTCCAAGATAATTTGGATAGAACATCATTTGAAATACCAAAAATAAAATTAAATACACATAATTATCTTACATTTTATGGTGGCAAGAAAATTCCTCTTACTGATTGGTATTTTGAATTGTTTAGTCTACCAAACATGCATTTAGATATATACTTGTTTTATCACTACATCAAGAAAAGAATCTTCTCTGATTGGAATAATCCTAGCCTATGATAAGGATGAACTTGAATATTCCCTTCAATTCCAACTAGAAGTATGGAACGAAGAAGAGGGAATTATTCTTTGAGCTACAACTAATTTCAATAAATTTACACCCAGTAAAATGGAGTTGACAAAAATTAATTTTCTCCTTCGTGTGAAACATTTGGGTTTCATTTCAATAGCTATGACAACCTTCAAATGTCTGGGTTGATAGACAGAGATAATTTGGTCATTAGAATACAAAACATGTTGAAATAAAAATATGAACAAGGGGCAACAACTTTTTGTACATACCACCATACAAACATGTATTTAAGATACCCTATAGTCATGAAAAAAAATATATTGAAAAAAATAAGACAAGCAAGGGCAACATATTTGTATGTAGATTTGAAAGAGGGCATACTAGTACTCACACCGGTGTAGAAAAATAAGATCAAACAAAAGGTTGAAACTCTTTTATTGACACAAATTTTTGATGAGACACACAGTGAATTCTCTACATGGTATATTTCCTCTAGAAATTATGCCTTGTACATTCATGCAAGTCTCTGTGAATTGGGAGATGCAAATATCAAAATAAGAAATTTGAATGAAAGAGGAGTGAATGATATAATTCATTCATTTGAAAAATATAATGAGGTTCCAATGAAGGATGCTTTGTTAATTCTTTTTTATCCAAGCAACCTTGACTTTATTATTGAATCAAAGGAAGTCCTAGAAGATATGATGGAGAAAAAAAAATGTAAGGTTCAAAATTAAAAATGGTCAACACATAATTACAGCATAACAGAGAATTCTTTCAAAAGAGGAATACAATTCACAATCATTGAGAAATAAATGTTATGTTAGAAGGTCAAGATTTCTAAAAACTTTTACTTTATTTCATATCGTACACAAAATATGTAATCGATATAATAAAGCCAACAAAATAATTTATAAGACTTCATTCATAGAAAGAGTTTGATCTACATGTGACCTTATCAAACTATGAGGTTGGAAGAATCTTGAAATAAGAAAGAAAAAGATGGAAGAAATGCATGAACAAGATAAACACTTGTTCACACAAATGAACTATTCAACACATTAATTATAGGAGAGAAAATGCCTTCTTTTCATGGAATAGCCTATTTGGGATTGTTTTGATAAGGCATTTGATTTTGTTGAAATTCATACTTTACCTAGTTTAGATAAATAAGATGTAAATCTGATTAGTACAATAGTACTTATAAATATTCAAGGGCTTTTAGACAAAGAAAAAGTAGAACTAGTAGATTTATTAGAAAAAAGGTCTATTTCCTTCTTGAAAACCCTTGGGTACAACAACATGGATAATTGGTGCAAAAAGGTGAAGCTAAAAAGTAATATATTATCAAAAATTGCAAATTATTTTAGCAACCATGATATGACACTGCCACTAAACCAAACAGTCACACCTAAAGAGGTAATGGAGCATTACAAAATTCTTTCAAAAAGGTTTGATGAATTGTGTGTCCTAAATGAAGGTATTTCAAAAAATAAAGAGGCTATGAAGCATTATCTCAAGATTCATTAAGTATATTTAAAATTTATCTACATAATGATGGAGGTCAGCTTCCTGAGATAGATACAAAAATATTTATCTATCATTACGAGCCCCCATGTCTTTGGCCATCCATTTTAGAAGATTTTAGTGACATATTCATTCTTGATCTGAATGCCAATTTGATAATTATTGATCTTTTGAATCTCACTAAATTTTTTAAAGAAGAACATCTTCACCTATTTCTTCAGGAATTGATTGAAAATTTTATTATTGGGGCCTTCAATGTATTCTTCATCCACAAACTAGAACATATCCTACCATTCAAATCTCTCTCAAGAATCTGCATGTTGGTGATTTCTATTACACATAAGATAAGAGTGTCATACTATGGGGTCTAGATAGTTATGGATTAGATTGGACACATATTACAAGTATCAATTTTTGTCAGGGTCTAACTCATTTTTAGCTACAAGGTTATAGCCTCCATTCACAACAAACTAGATTAGAGGATGGTTTTGACATCTACAAAGATGTACCAAAATTTCAAATGATTGGTTCTATAAAACAAGAAGGCCATTCAAAAATTAACTAGATAACATCTTTTGGGAGACACTTATCTCTACTTTCAATGATCTAGATGCATGTAATGTGCTAGGGGTATATACAAGAGCTAGATTGGTGTGTGCTTGTATAAAATTACAAAGAAATTCATCTTGCATTAAATAAAATGAAGAACAAAGGATATTTAATGTTGAATTTCAAATTTGTTTGACAAATTCAGAGTAACAATGCAAGAACAACCATTTCTATCAGTACCAGGTGCATAACATTTTTAATTTATTTTATAATCATCTTTCATTTTCAAAATATAACACCTTAACAATCTTTTCGTGTGTACACTTTATTTTTCAAACCTAACAACTTAGCAACCTTTTGGTGTGTATCACTAATGGCATTGCATACAAGTGAAGAAATAATAATAATGAAAAATCAAATCAATGAACATGACACATCACAAGTTGAAGAAGATAACATAAGATCATGCATATTTTTTTTATTATATAATTTTTTATTTATCAACAATTCATAATACTGATAGAATATTTCTTCATCTATTTATGTCTCAATTAAAATAGTTCAAAATGCAACTCTAGCACTTTGTGTCTACAACACAACAACCCATGACACAGCTCTGTAGGTTAGTGCCTCCACAAAAACAACACAAGTTAAAACTTTACAACAAGGCATTTTAAAATACAAATATCAAATCAATTGATAACAAGAATTTTTAGTTACACATTATATAATACCTTGCATAGAATAAAGAACCAAATTTTCAACAAAAAAGTGCACCCATACAAACTACAAAAAGGCAAAAAAAGGGTGAAAACCCCTTTCAATAAATATGTAATTATACAATTTCATACAAGTCTAAAATTTATTAATTATCTTTATTTAGTTAAACACATTACAATTGAATTTTTTTTCATGGATAGCAGATTGTAGAAGATAATAAAATAGACTTGCATCAGCCTGAGATTTGGAAGTGTGATTCATTTTATTGTTGTGTAGACTGATTGTGATTGTATTTACCCATTAAAATGTTGTTTACAAGTTTAATTTACCCATTACAATGTTGTTTACATGTTTAATTTACCCAGTTTAAAATAACTCAATATGTGTTATACTATGTCTTCAATACAATAAATTTTGATACAGAGTATCCATGTGTTCTTTATCAATAAAATAATAATAAAGTATATTGTGCTAGAAATAATTATATTTCTATTGATTTAAATAGTTTTTAATTTGATGTGTCTTATTGAAAGTATATGAATGGGGTTCAACTATTAAGGTATATATTCATTTGAATTTAGTGATAGTGAACTACAACTTAGAAGAGTAAATCCTATTTTGTTTTCTGTGATGGGTTGCATAAACATATAAATATGTATTGGTATGCATAAGAATAGATGATACTTTCATTAATGTAAGAATATAGATGTTGGTTGATCAATTTTAAATTCCTATCAACGTCTATGAGAAATGATTTTGGCAAAATCAGACTGATTCAGATTATGATACATTTATGATCAAGTTATAAGGATTCAATATGAACTTTTATATGCATGTGTGTTACAAAAATGGCAATAGAAATGGTACATCTGTGTATAATGAGTATTATAGTTACAATGTGCTTGAGCATGTATTTATTTTTGTATGTGTTTATATGAATCTTTATAAGATTTAAATAAATGCAAAAAAAATGAATCAAATGAAATGCATTATGTTTTTATGTTACAATAAGAAATGCAAATCAAAATTGCATCAACGACTAGTCTAGTAACATGTAAAACATTTTCTTAGAAAATTTTCATGTTATATCTCTTATAATATAATATTTTTAATAAATTATTTATTTTCTTTAACAAATTGTAGACGTTTCAAAGGAGGAGCTAAAATTGACTTCTAAAAAACTATTGATTTTGGGGTTGGATGACTTATTATTTATTGTGCATAAGACAAAAGATATGCAAATGCATGATACAAAAAAAAATAAGATTATAAAATTGAAAATATCTCATACTACATTCAAAATCATTCCAATGAAATTTTAAAGGTAGCACTGCAATGTTTTTCTCACATTGGCATTTGGTCAATGATAAAATATAATCATTTGAGGATACTCATTCAAGCTATGGGTTAGACAAGTTCAAATTTTATGTTTGTTTGGGTAAAAAAATATTCTAAATCATTCAATATAAACATAAAAAAATTGGATGAATTTGTTTTTAAAGGGACCTTCAGAGACAATTTTTCAATTGCCAACACATTGTTCATTGATTGTAATTCTCAGAATTGTGTTACAAATCAAAAATCGAAAATGAGTTATGTTACGTCAAGTAGATATACTAGAAATGGAAGTTAAAAAGATGAAAAATATTGGAAAATCAAAATAACGTCAATCATCACATTCTTGGAAGAAATCAAAAAATCCATGCCAACAGTTATGAACCAATGTTTAGAAAGATGTAACTTCGCCTAATTTTTTCAAGTGTATTTATTGATTTTAAACTATAATTCTAGTAATAAACATTATCATCAATTTCATACAAATCAATTCTAAATTATTTCAAATATAGTTCAATTAATTTCAAAATAATTGATTCTAATTTAGAATTACTTTGCTCTGGTTATTAGTGCAATTTGATTTATAATTGGAGTTTCTTTAAAATTATTAAATTAGTATATTGACACTTGCTCATTCAAAAGATCTTTCTTATGAACAATAAACAATTGTCAATATATTCTATTATGTAGATGAACTAGATTGTTTAATATGTTATCATCAATATTTTGGCCAATCAAATGGTGCCATGTGTCCCAACAATGGAAGCTACATCAAAGGATCGATTATCAGTATGAAGGCCCAGAAGGGCATCATGAGTTTGAAACAGTCTAATCTATTCAAAATGATTTGCTCCCAAATGGTTTGCAATAATTCAATTTATTTGAAATATAGAAAACATATTTATGGAGAAAATATTCTCCACTCCACTTTAGTGGGTATAATTTCAAATTATTTAAATAGTCTAAGTTAATCAAAATGATCTATGTTCAAATGGTTTGAAACAATCTAATTTATTTGGAATAAATAAAAATTCTTTTTGGAGAAAATCTTCTTCTGAATCACTCTATTTTATAGGTATAGGTCTAAATTTTTCAAAATAGCCTTACTTACTCAAAATGATCTATGCCCAAATGCTTTGAAACAGTCCAATTTATTTTGAATATAACAAATTTATTTTTGGATAAAATTATCTTCACTCCATTTTAGTGGGTATAAGTCCATTTTATTTAAAATAGCCCAATTTATTCAAAATGATTTATGCCCAAATGGTTTTAAACACTCTAATTTATTTAGAATATATGAAATTTATTTTTTGGAGAAAATTTTCTCCACTCCACTTTATAGGGTATAAGTCCAAATTATTCAAAATAGTCTAATTCATTCAAAATGATCTATGACCCAAATGGTTTGAAACAGTCCATTTTATTTAGAACATAAGAAAATTATTTTGGAGAAAATTTTCTCCACTTCACTTTAGTGGGTATAATTCAAAATTATATGAAATAGTCATTTTAATGTATTCATATCAGTTTTAGCCTTATCTTATTTTATCCCCTTTTTGTAGATGATATTACTTGGATAAGTCTAACCTGATCAAGTTATTCAAATACTGTAAATGATTTAGTTTGACTTCTCTATGTAGAGAAAGAACAACATTGATGAAAATTTACGCTACCTAGTTCTCTTAGAGTCAAGGTATTCTAAAACCCTTATTTCTAAATAATTTACTACCTTAAATGAAAATTATGAAGTAGCTCAATATTATTGGCATAGTTTAGATCCCCTATTAAGGCGTATAGTTCATAATCCCAATAAGTCAACAAGTTTATCTCATTAAATGACCTCAACACATTTAACCAGGTCACTAGTTGCATTACCCATCATTCCTTTGTAGGTGTCTCAACCCAACTCTACAAAGAGTGCATAAGGTTAGGGTGTCACTTTCTGTGGGTACATATAGGCTAGGCTAGGTTTAACTAAGCCTTTATTAGTCAACTCATGTAGTTATAACCATAACTCGCACAACTCTATGTCATCAACTTATATTGTGCCTTGGAATTGAGCTCTGTACCAAGAACCAAATTAATAGAAAATATAATATCCATTTTGGGAAGCAATCCAAGTAGTTCTTTTGGAAACACATTTATGAACTCTTATAATATGGGGAAATCATCCAAAGAGGGTCCATCACCATCCTCTATATTACTGATGGAATACATCTGACATGTGTCTCAAACATCACTTCTATTTCATAGTCGATATAAATCTCAAAGAGATGGGTCTTTTATACCCTGAATCTATGTCTCATGTCCATCATCATCAAGGCACTTCACATGTTTATTGAAATAATTCATAACTACTCTATATATTTTTAATGAATCCATTTCATTTACTATTATAGGCACCTAAAATTAAACACTTTGTGTCAATTTTAACAATTTATTAACACTATCTTAAATCATCTAATCAAGTCTCTTATCCACACTAACATACCTAGTCTACCACTATTCACCCTTTTGATCAATTAATCTTTTCTTATATTATCACATCTGATCCTACCAATTCCAATCACTTCCTATTGTTAATTAGCTTAATATTCTTCTAATGGAAAATTCCATAACTATTAGAAATTCCTATTTTTATAAATCTATAAATTCATAATTTATTCATCACATAACAACTTGCCAATTAAAAAATTCATTAAATCCTCCTCCTTCACAAGTCAAATTGAATGAAATTTGGATAGTATACAAGGAAGGTTTTATTCAGCTCCAAAGCATGGGCGACAAGATCCTACAGGTCCTTCCACACTCCATCCTTCCTCTTCCACACCCCATCCCTTTACATTAAATGCCTAGATCCCCTCTGAGGACTCATTCTCCACCCTCTATCTCAATTGTAGATGGATGATCCACATTCATCATCCAAGTATATAAATTAGAGGGCTTCTTCCTCACTCCAACATGAGAAAATAGTGTAGTGAAGCTCTACCAAATCCTAAGACCATCATCGACTAAGAATCAAGTATTATCAAGTCAATTTTCCATAGTGTAAGGGGAAATGAGACCCATGTGACTACATGTCATTGATTAAAGTCTTTTATAACTACATCTAGGATTGTAAAAACCTAGATTTTGGATAGGAGGCATCCCTGAGGAAGGTATAATCATTTGATTTTATATTCTATTTATTTATTTGTCACTTACTATACCTTACACAATCTGAGGACATGTGCCTAGGATATTTCTTTTGTATTATTTTGGTCTAATTTGAATGCTAAAAATAAATTAACCTCTTTTGTAATTATGTGATCAAATATGGCATGCCTAGTGGGACCAAAACCCTAATTTTCCTTTGAAACATTGTAGCAATCCTCTAATTTAGAAATTAGTTCAAGATTGATCCTAATTTATCCCTTTTCTCATAAATTTGCCAATTTTTTATTCCTAGGTTAGTGACATAAACACTCTACTAATCAGTAGAATCATTGCTCCTAAATGATGATATCAACATGGTAATTTGTGGTATCAATTTTTATTTATTTTATATTTTTATGTGTTTTTAGGAAAATGGTACGATTGACCCAGAAATCAATGGAATAGCATTGTGAAATATTTGATTCACTCTTGAGTTTCACTTAGACTATATTTTTATAGAAACATCATAATCACACATTGTAGAATTGACCTAGTAATTGATGAGATTGACATGCATATCGATGGAATTGTCAAGGTAAATTTTTTACTCTATCTTTGTTTTCATTTTATTTGTGTTTTTATTTAATGGTGAAATTATCCTATCTATCGATGATATCTCCCTACTAATCGGTGGAATCTCTAGTTTCTTGTTCTATATGTTTTCTATCTATGTATTAACAATATCAACTCCATAATCGATGGATTCACCCTGTTAAATGGTGGAATCAGCCTATGAATATTTCCCAAGACTTAAAAAAACATCATTTCAAATTCCTTTTAATTGTCAAAGGCCACAAATCTAAACACTAATTTGTTTTTTGCAAGTTGTAATTATCAAAGAAGTGATTTATCTCAAAAAAAGACACATTTCACAAACATATTTCACTTTGATGTTTAACAATGAACTAATATTTGAATGTATTTCTTTAAAATACTTGTGTTTGCATCTATTTTAGTGTGTTTAGGGTGGCTTGTCATGAATATGCTCTCTCCTTACCCACTTTTAGAACCTTTAGTGATCAAAAGCACATAGGTTACTATTATCTTTTCTTGAAATAAAGCTAGCGTATGCTCTCCTCTTACCCACTTGATGGATCCTGAGGATCAAAAATAGTAAATCTTCTTTTTTTATTATTGGTAAAGGGTGGGGTTTATTTGAAATAGGGCCCCAAAATCTATATATGAAACAAGTTGAAATGGTCTAAGAACCATATTTCAACCATCATAATAGCTACAAGAACTTCCAAATAAGGCCTCACATACCAAGAACAAACCAACTAGAAAAAACAAAAAAATAATGCTAAAATAGTTACAAAACAATACTAAGACCCACCTAAATCATCAACCTTTTGAGATCTAAGGGTCATCTACATAAAATACTTTCCTCTTCATTTATTTCTATTGCTCACTATTGTCCACTCTCCACTTTTTACTGAATCATAATTATCTATTATTCTAAATAAGGGCTGAGATACATTTTCTATTGGGGTTGTCTTCATTTGTTATACCTGAATTAAAACTAGATCCATATTATCTTCCCTAGGAAGAGTTTGAGTTGGGATCAAAACTAAATTTTTTGGAGTATTAGGGTTGTTCGTAGGAACCTCCTTCATGTGTTTAAGATCCAAAAATCCCTCTTTAGGATCATGTGATTTAGGCTTAACTCAAAATCATTCCTTTTAGAATTTGAAACATCTATAGTTAGGAGTGAAGGGCTAAAATATTTCCACCAGGAAGTTTCTTTCTTTTTTCTAAGACATTTGAAATCTTTTGTTAGATGCCCTATGACAAATCAACATTGGCAATGAAATAAAAGGCCTTCAAAATTAAGAGGTTATGACTAAGGGGTCTTCAACTTGCAGAATAATATTTTTAAGAAGATATTTTGAAGTATCAGCATTAACCAAAATTCTAACAAAAGTAGTACAATTAAAATCCATAGTATTAGAGTACATTTAAAATAAATTACTAAGGTAATTACCAATGGTTTTGAAACTAGAATCATTCCAACATTGTAAAGGAAGGTAAGGGAGGTAGACCCAAATAGGTCTCTTGTCTAGAGATTTATTAAGAGGATTAAAGCTAGGAGACCATGGTTTCAAAATCAATGGGTAGTGATTCCACCACCAACACTTATTTTGCATCATTTCCTTGTCCTTTAAATAATCAATTATTATTATTATTATTATTATTATTATTATTATTATTATTATTATTATTATTATTATTATTACACTAGGGTAAATTTTGAGTCTACCTTGCAGTAAGGGTATCCAATACTCTAATATCCAAGCATGAAGAACATGGAGCTTTGGCCAAAAATTTACAAATCTATAAGTAAGTCCATTAGAGGATAACCAAATTTTAAAATTAAGAACAAATTCAATCTCATCCTTATCAAAGACTATTGTAGCTAAGGTTGTATATTTGAGAGGTTTGGCCACAGCCCTGGTGTCCCCTACAAAAAAAAATTTACTTTTCAAAAGGTATTTATCTTCAACTACTCAAACCATCTCACTATACCTCAAATCCTTGTGAAAAGAGGTATTTCTAAGATTTGGACTCCCCAACAAAGATCAAAATCCATAAATCTTACTTTTTATTTTGGGTACGTGAGGTAGATTTCATCACCATTTGTGAGTCCTCGGTGAATAAATCCTAACATACGTTCCAACCCTATTTTCTGATGGGGGATACAAAGTGAGGGTAGTTTTTATAAGTGTATAGTAAAATTCTCCATAAATAGTGTTATAGAAGCAAGGGGTTTATGCCTGACACTAAGTTATCAGACATCACCCTCAAAGTTAAATTTTTGGTAGCACTTTAATGAGATCTCACAACTGAAGTGATTGAGAAGGAGCTAAAACCTCCCATGATTTTTTTTTATTATTCTTATTCTATAGACTTTTTAACCCCATATACTACGAGGTATATTAGGGAACATCTAAAAAGCTTTCTCAAAATTTAGATGAATACCTTTTGGTCATAAACTAATTGTAGTGTGAGGGAAACTAACATTCCCTAAGATCTCACAACATGCCTCTTGAAGTGAATGTTAAGAGATTAACTTTTTTTTACATCTTGTGAGGTAAATACATGGGATACAATCACATTGCACACCCATTTTACCACCAAGATAGGACTTGTCTTATGTGTGTGTCATTACTTGTTTTTGTCATATACCCATTTTGCATGTTATACCCTACACATCAAATAAATCAAAATTTTACTAAGTCCAAAAAAAAAATCATATCCCAGTACAAATTTGTGCAATAAGTTGTTACTCTACCCATTGAGTCATTTTATATTGTCCTAACATCATGTTGTTTAATGGAAATGATAACATGTCCATATTTGTATGTTATGTTTCCCATTTAAAGGTAAATCCAAATTGGCTTCATTTTAAACCAAATTTAATTCTAAATAAAATCCAAATCAATCAAACTTTCCAAATCAATCAAACTTTATAAAATCAATTTAACTCTTTCAAAGTCAAACATTCTAGGTCATCTAAATGCAACCTTCAAATCAAGTCACTAATATTCTAAATTCAACCTTCAAGTCAAAGTCAAACATTTTTAAAATCCAAAACCAATCATCAAGTCAAGGTCAATCTTTCTAAAATTCAACCTACAAATCAATTCAAATCACATAAATTCAAATGTCAAGATAGGTCTACTTTGACCAAAGTCAAACAAAGTCACCTTTCAATTCAAACTTCAAATTTTAATTCAAATCAAAAGTTAAATTCAAACCTTGTCAAAAAATCAACATTGGCCAAGTTCAAAGTCAAATATTAAATCAAAAGTCAAAAACAAAGATAACTTTGACCAAGTCTAGTCAAGTCATATCAAGTCAACTTTGACCAAGTTTGATTAAGTCAAATCAAGTCCACTTTGACCAATTCCAAATTCAAACATTGAAATAAATTCAAATCATGTCTATTTGGATCAAGTCACATCAATTCCAGATCAATTAAACATACAAATTCAATCATATCCTTATATTTCCATTCAATCTCTTATATATGTCGGTTGGGATGACAAAACATCTATGATTTCTTACATCTAAATCAAGTCTAACATCACCAATAAAAATCTAATTTAAGATTAATCATATTGAATCTTGATCACATTAATCATCATAATCAAGCACTAAAATTGAACATCAAATCTCAGTCAAAATAAATGTCAAATCAAATCAATCTGCCCACATTGGGGCCAATCACATCAAACATCACAATCATATTAATTCAATATACTGTGCTTGGGGCCAATCAACATCAAGCATTAATCTTTCCTGCTTGGGAAAATCAATATGTCATATTTGAGAAAATTACATCAAATATCAAAATAAATAAAAAACTAAAATCTTAATCCATTTAAGTCCATAGCATCCAAAATATATCAATATAGAGGCTAATTTTAATGTTACATGTTTGAAAACAAAGATGATATATATTTTTTAATCTTAAAAATATGTACTTAGCTTCCTATATATTTTGATCTATCAAACTTAAACTTCATCATAATTAGGCAAAGTCAAACCTTTTCACATCAACATCAATTAAACATCATGTCCACTAGTCTTGGTTATCATAATCACACTAGTAAAGGGGAACCTATTTTGGCTCCTTATTTAATATCCATCTATCCCCTGAGACACAACATTCACATTGGGATTCAATTTTATCCACATCCAAACTAGATTTTAAACTTCTTAATGAACTCTTGGAGGAAATATTTTAACAATTGGTCACAACAAACATGATTGTTTATTCACGCACTAAGTATTTTTATGAAAACAATCCAAAACCTAAGTGGTATCAAAAAGATGAATATTGTGATTATCACAAAATTCAAGGGTATTCTCTTAATTGATGTGATAAATTCAGGTTTCATATCCAAGGTTTGATTGATCGTAGAGACATAAAACTAGAATCAAAGATGTTTATGTCTACGGATCACCAAATAGGGATATGTCAAGATTGTTTCCAAGATCATGATTAGACTCATCCACTTCCAAGTCAAGGTCAAGATAATCTACCTATCTTCGATATTTTTTTTAAATCACGTATCCTTGATGAGTCATTTTTTTATGGGTCACCCTTTGTCCATCCTTCCATATTTGATAAGCCTCACTTTGATGAGACGTTATATGATCGTTCAATAGTCTTTGACAAACCCTCCTTCAATGGACCCATATTCAAAGAACCCATCATTGATCAATAGTCCATATTTAATTTATTTTAAGAAATCCCCATTTTATGGAATCCTATTGTCTCAAAACTATTGCCAAACATAAAGTGAAAAAGGTGATTATAGGTAAGCCCATCCAATAGGCCCTCTTTGTGACCATCACTAATCCTTCTAGAAGATTCATTTGTGTACATCAATGATCCTTCCATGGTTTTGTATGAAATTTCCTTCATCTTTGAATCAAGTTCTTCTAGTAGTCACTATGAGGATCATGCTATCTTTTATCCTTCCATTGATATTACCCATCCTTTTCACATCAACCATCATATCCCTTATATTGGCATTCAATGTCCCACACCCATCAATTGGGACTAACATAATCACACATCATTGGACTTTTTCCATGGTGGCATATCAATTACAAAATTTATGGGGATCCAAAACAACATTTAGTTAGAAGAAAAGTTCCCTAGTGAAACCTTGTTTAAGGTGCTAGGGGACAATCAAAGTCAAAAATCATCATCCCCAAGTGAAACCTTATTTGATTCATTAGGAGACAATAAAAATCAAATTCAACATCCCTTAGTGAAACTTGTTTGAGGCACTAAGGATAATTCAAATCAAAATTAGCTTAATCAATAAGAATTTGTTGGTGAAAACCACTTTAAAGTGACAATATATAAATAAATCGTTTCTCTTTTTATTGATGAAGACATCATTAAAGTTAATATCAAAATAATTAATAATGCAAATATCATTCATATCATAAAAACTCTTAGGCAAGGATCAGAAGAATTTTGTGGTCCTCCTGAGAGAATTTTCAGAGGTCTTTGACCCCCAACATCCAAAATCATGTCAAATTAAAACATATACAATCAACAACATTATGCATGACTATTAATCATAATTTCCATTGGTCTCCTAATAATTACACATCCCTTTATGATCACATCCTTTATCCAAACCCTACATCACACCATCAAATTAGATCCCTCATCCAACTCTTATTAGTTTTTGCCCTCCCTGGTGAAACTCTCTTTCATAGAGGCTATAAAGACACCTTGTTTAGAGGTTCAAAAGAAGTAAAATCAATAATCAATAAAGATCAAAACAACATTAATCTATCCCATATCTACAACATTATCTTGGTAGAGAAGTTATCTAGAGTTGGTATGGACTAAATATCAAAAAAGATCAATATTTTTCATATCATAATCATTCATTAAGTTGAGATGCTAAAAAATCAAAAAAATAAATAAATCAAAAATGAAATAAATAATCCATCCAATGGTGAAAACCATGCTCATGAAACTTTAGATAAGTACCATGATAAAAACTAAGTTTATGACATCGTGTGTAAATAATGTTTTATCTTCAAGTACCTTAACTCTTGGGGACAACCCCATCCATATCCTTATCCATTTCATTCAAGTCATTCTAGGCCATCCCATCATATCTAAATCCTCATCATGTATCCATCATATCATGCCCTTCTTTTCATCTTGTTTTGACCTTGATAAGGAAGTGGAATAAGTGTTGAGACTTGGTATAAAACCATCTTGGCATATCCTCTAAATGATACTTTAACGATTAGATAATTGGCTCCCATGTGAGATGATCCTTAGAGATCCCTAATCCATTCCTAGTCATTGTCCCCCTCATCATCCATTATCATCCAACATTGTCCTCAATCCCTTCCATCTGTTATCATATCACATCTTGGTGCTAGAACAAATTTTTCCTTTGATAAAGACCCTTTGTATATATTTAATCCAAAAAAAATCAAAAACATCATAAAACCTAAAAATCCAAAACCATCATACAGTTCAAAAATCCTAAACATAATAGAATCTAAAAAATCCAAAAACCTCAAATAATCCAAAAAGGAAAAAAAACCAAAAATCTCCAAAAAAAGATATAAAGCCACAAAATATTTTAAAAAAATCTCTTATCCTCAATATATTAAATTATCCTTGATTAATCCTTAATATAATCAATTCATTTTTTTGGGATATTTCATTCCCACATCTACCCTATTTAGAGCAAAGTCATGAATCCAAGCTTGTAGCTTTCGCCCTGTTTGGGGCAATTCAAAGTGTGCAACTTATTTTGGGATCTTTTTCTCAATCAATCCCCTTGCATATATCCTTAATTAGGGGCAACATCCAAATATCAATATTATCAAGCCTTCACACATGGATATTAACTTGATTAATGACAAGATGATTTTTATTACTTTTATTGGTTAATGTGTGTTTGTTTAAGTTTCATGTTCTGCCCTGACTCAATCCATATGCGTCAATAAGGTCATAATGGTTTTTCCATATCATGATGATTTATTGAATTTGTATTTGCATCCATATATTAGCATATGATAATAGTGATATCATGATTTTTCTATATCTTGATGTATTTGTGTCATTTGTCTATTGGATCAGGGATCAATTCTTATGCACATTATGGCCAGTTCATCATGATGTTTTATATCATGGTGTATATCATCATGTGATATATAAAACATCAATTGTTTGAGGCTTATATATAATGTCTTTCTACAATGGCAGTTTATTCCCTTCTAAAATTATATTTATTCAAATCAAATAATTTCGATCGGCTTTGACCACATCACATCATCTCATTCCTCTTTGACATTGTCAAATCAAATTGAATTCTTGTATTTCATCTTTTCATTAAATTCTTCCATTTTGGGAGAAATATATTGGCTTGAGGTCTATTTAGACTATATAAGTAGTGCTCAGTCACATGGAGTTTCTAATGTCAGCTTGGCCACCATCACCATTTTCATCACCATTCTTACTCTTTTTCTATTCCCATTTGCATTTTCATCTTTTAGAATATAATTCTTGTAATTATAAATCATCCTCATGGCCCACATGTGTAGACATCATTTTTTCATGTTAAAAGTGAAAAATATAACGTCAAAAAATTAACCATTTTATCTATTGTGAAGGTTAGGATAGAATCATACCATTTTAATCATGAGGGATCGATGAAACAAAAATGATCCTAATGTGTAGATGGGTTTTTAATAGTTTTGAGAAATAATTAACAAGTCAAATATAAAAAATGCACAATTATATTTTCAAAAATCAAATGTATTTCAATATAAAAATAGAAATCAATTTATAATTATATTATTTAACCTATCTAACAGATAAAAAACTATAAAAGAGATAGTCTCTTATAGAAAATATCTCTAATCCTTTATAATTTTGTCATGTCTGATTGTATTTAATTATAGATTAATTATGAAATAAATGCGAGTGAATAAAAAATGCAAACAAAAATACAAACTTGTTTAAGATTTAATCTAAACTTAAACTAATCAAACAAGTAAATTAAATTAAATTAAAATATAAATGAAGACAAACTAAAATAGAATTAACTATGAAATAAACATAAAATTTTATGATTCTTAGAACAAAAGTTGTCTTATATAAGAGTGAAATGAAATTTATTGAGAAACAAGATGGTTCTAATTACAAATAGCCTTCAATAGATAACAATTTACAATCAAAGATCAAAAAATGATCATAAAATATGAGGTATTCATCATTATTCAGGTCAAGTACAAGGAGTTATACTCATATGACCATATATGTAATTATTAAAATATAGTAAAACCTAAAAAATTTTAAATAATCAATTATAAATAAATCTATAAATTTAGATATACTTACATTAATTAGACATACTACTTCACCGTCAAAAAATATATATTTTTATCTATCTTCAAATAGTTATTTGATCTTAAAGATGCTTGCACAGAAAATAAAATAATGTGGATAAACTTTCAAACTTTAAATATCTCTTCACCTATGTGTGTTTGTCTCATTTGTGTTATGTCTTCAATCTCTTTATAAAGTAATTTCTCTTTGAGATAATTAGAAAACAAGTTACAACTAACTTTTAGGTAGTTTTTATTAAGGTTAATTGACTTTAAAATTCAATTAGTTTACTTTATAATATATAGATTTTATGATTTTATAATTTGGACTATAAATCATTTCCAAAATATTAAATCAAATATAATAGACCAATTAATATTTTTAATGGGTGGAGGGCCTTAACTCATTTGACATCATTCAAATAGTCATCTAACACTGCATATAAAAAATATATAATAAATGTTAGCTATCAAATAATTTTAAAACTCTAACATTAACATCCCTAATAGTATTTATCCATGATAATAATATGTAAATGTACTAAAAATATTGATTTTTTCTCATGAAAATAAGTTTGTTGTGTAAAAATATTATATCACCGCCAAAAATAATTATCCACGTGTTTAAAATAAAGTATCCAGCATCAACATAAAAATCAATAAAAAATAAATCTGATTTATTATCTAAAATCAAAGTAATTAAAGTATCACCCTTATCAATTTGGTACTATATATACTCCATAAAAGTAGTGATAAGTGTTGACAATTTTTCCATCATTAGTCAAAGTTGCTTATGTGTAAGTTTTTAAGAAGACTCCATTCATGGATTAAATGTACAAAAAAGTATTAAAAACATCATATAAAATTCATCATTCTCGGTAATAACTCATAAGTCCAAATTTTGATAGATATTTCTTTTATTCTTCTAACTAGCTATTTACAAACTAGTGAAGGCAATTTTCAGATGCTCGGTACATGAAGGTGAAGAGGAGTTGGATAAAATGGTATTATGGGGATTTTGGGGCCATTATTATATCAAAGTTTCATGTATTTTTTTAAAGTTATAGTTTCTTATTTTATGAACAATTTTTAAGAAGAACAAGTGCTTTAAAATTCTTCTTAAACCTTATTTGTTGGATTTTAAGTAGTGTGTTTGCATTTTTGAGTACTTTGTTAAAAAATAAAGGTGGTGTGAGATATTATAGAGAATATAATACCTTTATAAACCTTATTTAATCAAAATTTTATGAAAAATTATGGATAAATTCAAAGGATCAAGCATCAAAGTTTTAAGCAAGCAAAAGAGAGTCAGAAAAGTCACATTTTGAGTAATTTAAGTGATTTTTTGAGCACATCCAATTATTGTAATGATAATATATATTATTAAAAGTCCCAATTAAAAAATAATTAATTATTTAAGCCTCATAAAATTTAATAAAATGGTAAAACATAGACTTATAGGTGTTCAAATATGAAATTAGGAAAGCTAGTTGACACCAAAAAGTGCATATTTTGAGTTGTTTCAAATGAAAACTATTAAAATTTTATATATATATATATATATAATTGGTTTAAAATATATATTTTACATAGGGATATATAAAATTCTAATATACAAGTATGATCAAGAAGGGAACGAAGGTTTCTTGACTTTTTTGCTCATAAATGGAGTTCGAAATGGGTGTTTAAAGTCCCTCCGATGGCACAAATTGATTTGAGAGATTGAATAATTTATGTATAGGTATAAATAAATTATCATGCAATGAAAACCAATTCAAAATAGGCTCATCTCATTAAAAATATCTTCAGGTTATTCCCAAGGCAACAAGCAGGCACTTTTTTATGAATTTTTCTTACAGATTTTGGTGAAGAGTTTTGAATATTTTCAAAAAAATTCAGGTATAAATAATATATACCTATCTAAAAATAATAGGATGAGTTTTTTTTCAAGCTTGGAACTCATTTTAGACCTCATAATCCAAATCAAGATTTTTTGAGAATAAAAAAGTATATGAGAGCATAAAATTCTAATATACAAGTATGATCAAGAAGGGAATGAAGGTTTATTGACTTTTTTGCTCATAAATGGAGTTCAAAATGTGTGTTTAAAGTCCCTCTAATGGCACAAATTGATTTGATAGATTGAATAATTTATGTATAGGTATAAATAAAATATCATGCAATGAAAACCAATTCAAAATAGGCTCATCTCATTAAAAAATATCTTCAGGTTATCCCCAAGGCAACAAGTAGGTACTTTTTTATGAATTTTTCTTACATATTTTGGTGAAGAGTTTTAAATATTTTCAAAAACTTTTAGGTATAAATAATATATACCTATCTAAAAATAATAAGATGAGTTTTTTTTCAATCTTGGAACTCGTTTCGGACCCCGTAATCTAAATCAGGATTTTTTGAGAATAAAAAAGTATATGAGAGCATAAAATAGTGTTTTTTCAAGTTGTACATGGATTTTAGAGTTGAAATTTTATTTTAATGTCTATGAAAACATTTTTATTATTTTTAAATCTTTTTTTCTCCTTATATACTCTAATTATGAATATCCATCAAGTTTTTGGCTCTCACAGTGTATTTAAGAAGTTTGTCAAAGTTGCACAAGATAGGTATATAGAAGAAGAACTAGTTTGGAAGGTTGATTTGGTCATAATAAAATGTATAATTATAAATAATATCAAATATATAATTAAAAATTCATATTCTCCTCTCTCTAACTTGGGTGCCCCATTTTGGGCTAATTTTAACAACTACAAACCGACTTCAAAGAGCCTTCAATTAGCCCTACAAAAGTGGAGTTAAGGTCTTGATAAAATTTATAGCCCTATTTTTAGGCAATATATCCCTATCAAACATCAGCATTCATCCCATTTATACTACTTCCTCTTTTGGGTTATTTTTAGAAGAGACATGAGGCCAAACATGCATGCAAGTTGTATGCAAGATAACTCAAGTTAAACCCTAGGTGTGAAGTTAAGATAAGCCCAATAAAACTAAAAAATGCAAGTGAAGGTAATTGAAGTATAAATTTAATATGCATGAAATGCCAATATGACTTAACTAACGACCAAACATAGTTAACTAAAAAAGATTAAAATTTATATGCAAGATCATAAGGAGTTAACTCAAGATTCAAGATGCATGAATAGCCCTTTGACTTTTCAAATCTCCATCTCTCCCATATAATACCATTTTATTATAAATAAATTTTAAAATCCAATATTTTATATTTTAATTTGGTGGAATTAAAAATAGAGTTCAATTTTGAGTTGAAATTAGAGTTACAGTGGAGTTAACTTGACTAGCATGTGGAACTCTTTTCTATTTTTGAAATTGATTATCTTCTCTCTCTTCTTATCTTACATATGTATTATATTTTGGAAAATTATCATTGAGAGATTATGTTTTTATATTATATAAACTCTATCAAAAATTGGTACTACCTCACTTTTGAAACAATAAAAAGCTAAAATGTTCCTCCATCTTCAAGTTGTTCATGAAATGTGTTTTTAATTCATTGATGTAATTTAGTGAATGATTATTTTTACTATGTTTATGTCTAAATATATCACCTTTATGAAGAAAATAATTATTCTTTCAGGTCATATAAATTTTTTAATTCTGATTTATACCTAATCTGGAAGTGAATTCAACCATTGTTAATTCCTCCCAAACTAGTGTAGGTGCCTATCAAGACCTCTATGTGAAATATTTTTACAAGAGTAATTGTATAAAGATGAAGTGAATTTATACAAGTTATTTATCTGTCAAAGTATATAAATTATAGGTCTAATTGAATTTAATATTGGTTCATCACCCTAATTTTTAATTTTTATTTCTATTTTTAGCTTTACCATTACTCTTTCTACCATTTTTCTAGTTTATATAGAATTAGGTGAGTGTACCAAAGGGAACCAGACCTTCATCTGAATATTATCTCAAATTATAATTTTTCACACTTTGGATAGTTTCCATTATATCAATGGAAGTGAGAACATGCATACATTCTCAGCAAAGTGCACTTCTGAGTGATAAGAATAAGTTTAATCAACCATGTGCCCTGAAAACTATCATCAATTTTCAAATTCAACTTTTTAAGCATTTGGGTCACCAAGGATTGTGTTGTAGGGTTTTTAACATGTTTTTTTATATAATAAATATTTCTCTCAATTATAGGTTAAAAAGTCCTATTGTTTAGTGGGAAATGCCAATTTAGCTCAACAAAATTTGTATTAATCTCAAGAATAATTTCAAGATAAATGTGCAGAGGGATATTATGAGGACCAAAATAAATAGTAGTATGAATTATTTTTGAGGAATCACTTGTATTAACTTGTAATAATTTATTTAATGTGAATCTCTATATCCTTTATTACCATGAAACTTAAAATAAGTAGAAGGGATACTATCAAGTAAATTATAGAAAATAGGATTTAAAAAACTAAAATGGAAAAACACATGGTTTCCTCAATTAAATGGCTGAAGAAAGGTGTTATCAACCCTAAGGCCACAAATAAATGTCTCAAAAATTACCCCATGAGGGAGTACTCTTGTTATATCTATCATCATTTCTTTTCTAAACATTTATGTCCAAATTATTTGAATCTGGGGAAGTCCACCTTGACATACTAAAAGCAACATGTATGTAATAAGCATTTAAATACAAAATATACATCCAATACATCATCTATTTATCATTTATGATGGAAAAAACCAAGTGTTTATTTTATAAACTAATATCATTTCAAAACTCTTCATTTGAAACTATCATTACAACTAAAAATTTAAGAAGAATCATATTTGCATTCAATGATATTCACACTAGTTTTGAAAATCTACCAAGTGCAATCATTATATGTAAGCTCTATTTACTAAAATAATTTTGAATATATGCAATTCAAAATATATTTAGACCATTTCATTTTTCAATTCACAGTAAAAATGTTATCCATAAAGTTTGCCAAAAATAACTATCTTATACTTTTCATTCTTTTCTATTTCATAGACATGCTACAAAAATTGAAAACAAAGCCATTTGAACACAAATGCATGCAACTTCGAGCATAAATTTATTAAAACCTATTTCAAGAATTGAGATCACACAAAGAAAAATATGTTATACTAAACTAATGGAACTTGAAGAATATATAAATGTATTCAAAATGTACTGCAAGTTCATACACAAACTAGAATATACCATCTAGATTAAAAGGTCATTTTACCATAACTCAAAACCTTAAAGAGCATGATCATTCCATAATATCACATAAAAACACAAATATTTCAAATATTATGAACCCACTTTATTTTTCACCATTTTCATATTAATATATCCATAGACAATATCCTCAACACAATATATATACCCAGAATACAATTCATAAAAAACTCACATGTAAGAGTACTTATGAGAAAAAATGAACTCCTATCAAATACTATCACTATTATTTTGAAAACTTAAACATGTAATCTTATTTTAGAACAAATATAAACTTCACCATGACTTGACTGAAAGATGCCATGTAAAGATTGAACTTTAACTAAATCAAACAGTTGTACAAACTATTTTCTTTCCATACATGTCATTATTTAATATTTTTAATAAATGAAA
This sequence comes from Torreya grandis, assembly GCA_037957365.1. Taxonomy (NCBI): domain Eukaryota; kingdom Viridiplantae; phylum Streptophyta; class Pinopsida; order Cupressales; family Taxaceae; genus Torreya; species Torreya grandis. The sequence continues at coordinate 4,284,667 of JARHVA010000605.1, read as the reverse complement.
AGACAAATAAGCTTCGACAGAGTTTACCAAATACATTCACAAATATGCATGCATAAAACATTTTGTAAGTCAACACAAATTGAAACATCAATATCACTTCCTTGAACCATGATTTTTTTCCACAAGTTTTCAAAATTTGCATGCAATAACTATTTTTAAACTTAAACAACAAACTTGTAGTCATACCTTACAAACCAAAGGATTCAAAAATCTAATTTTGTTTGATTTATATATCTCCTTTATATCCTCCTTAATAGTCTATCCTTCTCTTGGTAGAGTTTCACTTTCACAGTCAATCTTGACAAAATGACTGTGATAAATGAAAACTAACATTTTTATATTCCATAAACGCTTCTTAATTTTTTACGACAATCTGTCAAAAATTGATTGATTTTTGGCGTCTACTACCAACTTTGAACTAGATCTTCCAAAATCCACTGACATATCCACTTAGCAACCCACTTAATTATCCTACCAAATCAAATGCCAATGTCCCTGACTAAGGTAGGTACATCATAAATTAACTTTACCATAAAGTGATAGAGATCTATAAAAATTAAACTTTGAGCTCTAGGACATTATTTCTAATATATAAGAGTGTGATCTACTAACCATTGTGAATTTAATTCCCCATGGATTACTTTGAACCCAACCATAAAACCAAGGTGGTAAACAAAATAAGATGAGATCACCACCTTGCATTCCTACCATGTCCCAAAGGGACCTTGAGCTTATATCAAATCAACTTCATGCAATATTACATGACCTAAGTCAATATATTAAGTCCTTGTAGATTTCAAAAATGTATTAAGTAAATTAATACATGCTAACAATATGACTATAAAACAAACTTAGCAATTGTGTGTTATAGTTATTAAAGACAAACAAATGTGCCATGATTGATTCTAATCATAATTCTCATCAATGATCTTGTACATAAATATGAGACACCTTGCAATCTGAATATATTATACAATATGATAATTTATATTATTTTGAAACCAATAGGTTTAATTAAAATAATCAACACGAAGCAAACACTTGAACTCACTTTTTTACTACCTTCATTTTCTAAGTTAATATCAAATAGAATTGGTCATATTCAGTATTGTGATGCATGCAAATGTAACATTCTAGATAGAATAGTGGAATATCAACAACTGAAAATACTTCAATGATCATAAATAATGTTTAGAAACACCAAATTAACCACATTAATTAATTATATGACAATATTAAATAATTATCAAAATCAAATCTGCACAATTGTCAACCTTTCCATAATACTCATTTCTAAAAATAACATGTCAAACTATACTAGGAAAATTGAAGAGAGTTTATCCAATATTGAAACTAAATGTAAAATTTACTTAATGCACTGACTTATGCTATACAGTCACTTAATTAATTTTACAACTAATAAATACCATTGAAAGTAGCAATATTCCACAATTCCATATAAATATAAAAATGAATATTCAAATGAATACAAATGGGTTGGCCCCTTTTAGTGGTTTTAGACTTTATGACCAATGTCAAAAATATTGTAGAACTAAACATTTCACTTCTAAAATTAGTTTGTAAAATAATTTACAAAATAAAATCAGTGTTGAGAGTGTGATTTATGTTAAATTATTTCTCAAGTAGTTGTGCACAAACCCCTTTAAAAAGAAGTAAAGTATTCAAGGATAAATTGTTCAGTAGCAAGACACAAAGAATATGAATAATTTAAACATAAAACTTTAGGATGGATAAATAATCAATGCATAGCCTATAATACAAATTCTAAAAATTAATACTTGATAACACATTTATGTTCAATATTGATTTATTTATAATGAACTATCTATAAATGATCATATGATAATATCTTAAATAAGTGAAAACTTATAGTGATATAACAGATCTTGCAGGTTATTTTCCTTTATAATGATAATAACTTGCACCTTGAATAAAATTTGATCCAAACTAAAGAAAATAGAAAACACAAATAATAAACTAAAAATGAAACAACAAATTATAAAATAAAAGTAAAATAACAAAACAAAACAAAATAATATTAAAGGAAGAGTTAATTGTAAAATAACTTTAAATGATGACCATTGACTGAATGACACAACTAATTACCATCAAGATCTTACAGACCAAAAGTTTTTTTTCTAAGAATAATAGTATTTTAGAAGGACCAAGCCAAAGAAAATCAAAATTATGATGTTTACTTGGGTTTACATGGATTTTATCCCTATATAAAATAAGATCACCTACTTTAAAAGACATTTTAGATACTTATCAAATATTTTTTTTAAATTCTCTTCAACTTGCTTTGATTTTTTCAAAATAGTAGCCTTGGTTTTATATACATCAAAAATATCATTAAGCCTTTGCTCTATAACATTAGTATCTTCTATTAAGTATTGAAGAGCAGTCTTCAACGAATAAATTGAGTTTTATTGACAAAGTAGCTTTAAAACCATAAGGTAACATGAATAATGAATAAACTGTTGCAACATTTACCATTTTATGATCAACCCATGGTGCTTCAAAAAAATCAAATGTCAATTTTATTTATTCTCACACATTGTATTTTTCATGATTGAAATCAGATTTGTATTAGTGGACTTAACTTGTCCATTACCTTAAGGATAGTATTTCAAAGAATGATTAGAAATAATAGAATAATGTCCTAAGAACTCTAAATAATCATTTAAAATGAACTATGGATCATTATCATAAATTATCTTATAAGGAACACTAAATCTAGAGAAAACCTGATTTTTAAAAAAAATCTTAACTGTGATAGAACTTTAAAATCTTTTGCTTTAAGCTATTTTGTAAAATAATCTGTAGCTGTCAAAATATACCTATGACCAATTCAAAAATAAGGATGGATATCAGAAATAAAGTCCATACCCCAATTAGTGAAAAAAAATTCTAGTCTAATAAGAATCAAAGGCATTATGGACAATTTATCTCTACCAACAAAAAGTTAACAAGGCATGCAAGCATGAACTAACTTATATAAATATTGAAATGATGTAGACTAATAGTAACATGTGCATAAAACCTTATATGTATTAGTTTTAGATATATAACGACCACCATAACTACCTTCATGACATCCTTTAAGGACTTTCTGAATTTGATCGTGAATTAAGCAACACAAAATAACACCATCTTTATTCCTATAACACATAAAATTATCTAATAAAATAAATTTTAATGATTAAAGTCTAAACGATCTTATTTATTTTTTAGCTAAATTATTAGAACAAGATTGATTTTAAAATTAATAAACTAAATTGAGATACAAATCATTTTGAACAAGTAAATAATCTTATTCATTCATTTCATATACAAACTTAAACTGATTAAAAAAATCAACAACTTTTATTATTTGAAAATGAGGCTTAATAAGAAAAAAATCATCAACTAATAAAATTAAAACATTTATACTTGAGATCATGTTTTCAACCAAATACTTAGCTAAGTTAGTTCCTTGGATAGTTTTGGATATCTTCAATTCAAGAGGAAACTCTTGAATTCTAAAAATCTATTTAGCTAATTTACCTTGAATAGTAGGTTATTTTCATAGATAAGACAAAATAGGAACATTAGACCTAAAGAAAATTTTCTTTCTCATCAATAAATAATGAAACTTGATTAAAGAGAGCATGAATATATCAATTAAGGAATATCTAGTCTCTACATTTTTTTAAACTTGGCTCATGTAGCTAATAGCTCTTTCTTCATTATTTTCATCATTTTACACAGTTATAGCACCTATGTCTTTTTCAGTAGCATTAACCTAAATAATGAAATATTTATTTAAATCAAGTTTAACAAGTACATGTGTACTTAAAATAACATCTTTAATGTTATTAAAATTTGAATTAGAAATTGCATCTCACACATAAGATTGACTTTTATTTAAAAATATTTGTAAAGCATTAGATTTATCAACAAATGCAAAAATAAATTGTTGTATAAAATTGATTTTACGATGTTAGGGTGTGGAGCTAAAAGCTTCACCAAGGAGCACACTTAGCAGATTCGGGTCTACACAGACACCGGCGTCGGTTAGGAGCGACTGACGTCGATCAGGAGCAGTTGCAGAGACGTCGACGTCGGCAGAGGGTCGACCGACGGCGGTCACAGACAAGCAGCAGGAACCGACGTCGGTTACCTGCGTATCCAGAAAGCTATTTCCATGGAAAGAAGCGAGTGTTTGCATGATGAGTTTGAGTTGTAGTCTCAAGCTCACGTCTCTATTGTTAGCAATACTATTTTTAGAGCCCTTGTTCAAGTGGCTTAACTGCTTGTTGGAAGTGCATGCTCAAGTCTCCTAATTCTATATGTAGAATTAGATCTTCCTAGCTTATTGATTTATTGTAGTCATTGTGAATTATTTTAATTTATTGTATGAGAAGAACAGTACAGAATTGAATCAATCCAGGTTTGTTGGAGTTGATTGTTCTTGAGAGAGAGAGCTCTTGAGGAATAGAGATCTAGTGAGAGATCTATACATCTAGGAGAGGTGTGGAAGAAAGAAGTTTCTTCGGTTGTATTCTTTTTGTAAAGAGTTTGTTAATACAAGTTTTCAGGGTGGTTTCTTGTATCTCTTGTTCTTGCTATTATCATTCTAATTACTTGTCAATCTGATTTAATTC